>CM040624.1:32153926-32295446 GCA_022817965.1 Solanum lycopersicoides
CCCAGACTATGCCATCCTAAAGTTGAAACCGGTAGGCAAGAAGGCCAATTAGGGGAGTAAACACAGTTGAGGCGCTGTTAGGGTAACTAATCAAAGAAAAACCGTAGTAGTGACTAGACGAGATGATTATTAAATTATTATTATTACATAATAAATAAGTATAAGATATTAAGAGATTAGAAGGAATAAAATTTTAGCGAATATGATAAAATGAATTCTTATTTATTAGATGATGATGTTAACTACAAAATATTAATTCTTTATATATTAAAAGATCTTAATATTGATATGAAAAGAACAATTTATGAAAAATTATTGACATATGAGATAATTGAAGAAACAATTCATGGTTGGGCAGAATTAATTATACCAGATGATTTTGACATAGATTTATATGATGATCTAGAATTATTCATAGATCAATGATAGATTATTTATACTTACAACTCTGGAGGAAAACTAAAGAAGAAATAGATCTACTTGAAAAATTACTAATTGAAAATGTAAATAAATATTAACTAGAGAGGAAGAATATTTAGAATATATAGAAAACAACGCTAATGAAATACAAAGATTAAATCTAATTAAAAAAGAATATTATGAAAAATTTTTTTAAATATGAAGAAAATCAATTCAAATAAAGAGACTACTATAACAAAAACTACTAGAAAGAAAGAATCAGTACAGAAAGATAAGAAAATTAAAGAAAAATTAATAAATTATATCCAAATATAAACAATTGATATTAAAAAATAGATAACAAAATTAGAAAGATTAATAGATATATATCTAAAATAGAATATAAATATATAAATATTTAAAACAAAGATGAATAGAATATAAAGAAGAGTAATAAATAATTGAAAAAGAAAGAATTAAAAGAGAAAATTGAATATAATATATTTGCAGGAGTATGTAAGAAATCTATAATAGTACAAAGAAAGGCTTTTTGCATCTAGAAATACAAATAAATATGTAGAATATAAATTACAACATGATATAAGTTACAACATGAATCATAATGAATAAAGAAGAATTTGCAGTAGACGAAAAAACATATGAAAATCAAGACGGATTAATAATAAAAATAATATTTTCAAATTTAGGAAGAAGATATAAAAAAATAGGAAATAATTGTATTTATGTTAGAAAAAGAAACAGCAAAATTAGAAGATAGTTTAACAGCTATGATAAGAATAACAAAGGAAAACGAAGAAATAGATAAATCAAAAGAGATTGAAAAAATAAAAATAAAAGCGAAGCAGGAAGTACAACATATAGAAGAATTAAAAAATACAAAAATAAGTGAATTAGAAAAAGAATTAGCTAAGCTCAAATTATTATATGAAACTAAACAAAAAGAGAAACAAATAGAAAAAGAAAAAGAAAAAGAATTTGAATTGACACAAGAAATAAATAAAATGAAACAAATATTAAATGAAAATCTTGAAATAGACGAAATAAATGAAATGAATGAATCAGATACAATGAATGATCAAAAATCAGAAATAAGTGATATAAGTGAAAAATACACAGAAATTCTAGAACAAGTAAATAAGCCAAAAAAATTAGAAATAAATACAAGAGATATAAATCAACCTAGCACATCAAAAGTTAAAACCCCGGATAATAGTCCTAGGAGTAATCCTAGACGGACAACACCAACCTATTATATAGATAGTTATGAAAGATCAGATAGAGCAAATGCGATATGAAATAGTAGACTAAATAAAAAATGGACACCTAGACCAATAATTGAACAATATAACCTTTTAGATCTAGATTGTGTTATAGATATAAATAAAGTAATCTTACTATGGGTAGGAAATATATCTAAACAATTAATTGATAACAAAATAACAACAAAAGAAACGCCAGGATATATAGAAAGAACATTTGTAGGAACAACAAAATTATGGATAGAAAATTTACCCCTAGAAAGTTTAGAAACACTTAGGAGTGATAAGAAAATAGATGGTTCTCCATCAACAACAAATATAGATATATTAGATAAATATGAATTAGCAATAAGAAATGAATTTGGTGGTATGACTACAGAAATAAAAGAACAAAATAGAGAAAAAATAATAAATAGACAACTTATGACAAAATTAGCTATATGTAAAATGTGTTATATAGAAGAATACACATGTGCATTTAAAGAATATTATTACAAAGCAAGATATGATATAAATGAAGCAAAAGAAATAAGACAACAATATTTTACAAAATTACCAGAACCATTTAGTACAAAAATAATTAAAGATTGGAATAATGAAGGATTAACAGATACGTTAGGAGCTAGAATAAAATTTTTACATCAATGGTTTGTACAATTATGTGAAAACCAAAAAGAAAAAAAAAAATGGAGAAAGTACTAATAAAAATTTAGCATGTTGTAAAGATAAAACAGCACCACAGTTTGGTTGTACAGATAAATATTATAAAAACCTAAACGATACAACAAGTATAGAAAAACCAAAACTAGATATAAATACAAAAAACCAAGACAAAGATATTATGTAAAAAATTATAAAATAAAAAGACCTTATAGACCAAAAAGAAAACTATCAGATTGTACTTGTTATAATTGTGGAAAGTTAGGACATTTAGCTAAAATTGTAAGTTACCTAAAAATCCAAAAGGAAAACAAATTGCAGAAGTAATTATAGATAATGAAGAATACATGCAGATAGATTACATAGACTATGAATTAAGTGAAAATGATAGTATATATGAAGTATCGGATATAGAACCTGAATTAGAAAATGAAATAGATATTGATCTAGATAATGACGAAATGAACGAAGAAATCTAATGTCTGAAGAGGACATAAAAATAATATCTAAAGAAGAATATCAAAATGAAGAATCAGCAGAACAAAAAATTATATTTGATAATACAATTTTTGAACAAATAAAAGGAAAAGAATTAGATTTAAGTGTTGAAAAAGTACTTGAAATACCTACAATAAGAAATTGGTTTAAAAGACAAAAAGATGAATACTATGTAGTTAGCCAAAAAGAACACATCATAGATTGTAAATATACATAAGGAAAAGCACAAATTCCTATATTAAATAAGAGAATAATAAATAAAGAAATACAAGACATCAAAGCTAAAACACCCATAAAGTACGTACACTTAGGAGGAACAGAAATATTGATAAAAGCTTGTTTTAGAGAAGGAATAGATACACCTATTGAAATATATTTAGCAGATGATAGAATTATACATCCTATAGAAAAAAGTGTAATAAGTGCAGTAAGAGGAACTTAATATACCAAAAATTTAAATTTATAATAAGTGCCAACTACTCAGTAGCATTAACAGATAGAAACATAGATAAATCATTAGTTCTATATTGGAAAATGTCTGGAATAGAACTAGCACCAGGCAGTAAAATATTTACAGCAAGATGTAAAAACCTATATATACTAACAACAAAACATAAAGTAACGGCAAGAAATAAAATTGATAAAATAAAAATAGAAAATCCTTTTGAAAGAATAATTACTATAATAGATAATAATGATTATAGCTATAAAGAAATTGACATAGAAGAAGATTTAGAAATTGTAAAAGAAAGATTGAGTACTTCAAGTATACCAAATGCATTAACTAGAACTACCTCATCAAGAGCAAGCACATCTAAAAGGAACTATGAAGTTTCGAAAAATTTATTAAATATAGAAGAAACAACATTATACCATTATTTTATAACAGGAATAGTAGATCAAAGAAAATATAAAATTTTAATAAATACAGGACAAGAAGAGAATTATATAACAAGAGAATTAGTATTAGAAACAGAAATTATAAAAACAGGACATTTATGCCCTGGATTACCTAGTGAGATAGTAAACACAAGCAAAGAAGTAACAGAAAAAGAAATAATTATAGGAGGAATACCAATAGTAATATCATTTAAAATATACCAAGGAAGCCAGAATATTACACTAGGAACAAAATGGTTAGAAAAAGTTAAACCATATAGTATAGAGCCTGAACAATTAATAATAACTTACCAAAATAAGAAAATATTATTAAAAGAACAAAATGAATGATGAAAATATATATACTTGCAAAAATTATTGTAGAAGGATACCACAACAGATATTATACCCCCATGATAGATACAGGAGCAGAAGCAAATATATGTAAATATAATTGTTTACCAGAGGATAAATGGGAGAAATTAAAAACACGTATGGTAGTGACAGGATTTAATAATGAAGGCAGTATGATTACATATAAAGCAAGAAATATAAAAATACAAATATGGGATAAAATATTAACAATAGAAGAAATGTACAATTTTGAATTTACAACAAAAGATATGTTATTAGGAATGCCATTTTTAGAAAGATTATACCCTCATATTATAACAAAAACACATTGGTGGTTTACTACACCATGTGGAAATAAAATAGGAGCAAAAAGAGTAAATAACAAACAAAGAAAACCCAAAGAATGGATAAAAGGAAGTGAAAAAATAAACCAGGAAATGGAAAATATAAGTAAAACCCAAATAACACAATTAGAAATTATCATATTTACAATAGATAAGGTTAAAATAATTAACGAACAATTAGAATTATTATATAGTGAAAATCCATTACAAGGATGGGAAAAGCATAAGATAAAAGTAAAGATTGAATTAATAGATGAAAATAGTATAATAACACAAAAACCATTAAAATATAATTTTGATGATTTAAAAGAATTTAAAATGCATATAGATGAACTATTGAAGAATAATTATATACAGGAAAGCAATAGTAAACATACAAGTCCAGCATTTATAGTTAATAAACATAGTGAAAAAAACGAGGTAAAAGTAGAATGGTTATAGATTATCGCAACTTAAATGCTAAAACTAAAACATATAATTACCCAATACCAAATAAAATACTAAAAATAAGACAGATACAAGGATATAACTATTTCAGTAAATTCGATTGTAAATCAGGATTTTATCACTTGAAACTAGAAGAAGAATCTAAACAACTAACAGCATTTACTGTACCACAAGGATTTTATGAATGGAATGTTCTACCATTTGGATATAAAAATGCACCAGGTAGATATCAACATTTTATGGATAACTATTTTAATCAATTAGAAAATTGCATTGTTTATATAGATGATATATTATTATACTCAAAAACACAAGATGAACATATTAGGTTATTAGAAAAATTTATTTACATAATTAAAAATTCTGGTATAAGCCTAAGTAAAAAGAAAGCAGAAATTATGAAACCTCAGATAGAATTTTTAGGAATACAAATAGATAAAAATGGGATAAAGATGCAAACCCACATAGTACAAAAAATAAGCACTATTGATGAAAATATAGATACAAAAAAGAAATTACAATCCTTCTTAGGATTAGTAAACCAAGTAAGAGAATATATACCAAAATTAGCAGAACATTTAAAACCATTACATAAAAAACTTAAGAAAGATGTAGAATATCATTTTGACAGTAAAGATAAAGAACATATAAGACATATCAAAAACTTATGTAAGAAATTACCAAAACTATATTTTCCCGATGAAAATAAATCATTTACTTATATTGTTGAAACAGATTCAAGCAATCATAGTTATGGAGGAGTTTTAAAATATAAATATGACAAAGAAAAAATAGAACATCATTGTAGATATTACTCAGGATCTTATGCAGAAGCACAAATAAAATGGGAGATAAATAGAAAAGAATTGTTTGCATTATATAAATGTTTATTAGCATTTGAACCATATATTGTTTACAACAAATTTATTGTAAGAACAGATAATACACAGGTAAAGTGGGGGATAACTAAAAAGGTACAAGATTCAGTTACAACAAAAGAAATAAGAAGATTAGTATTAAATATATTAAATTTTACATTTACAATTGAAGTAATCAAAACTGACAAAAACCTTATTGCAGACTACCTCTCCACAGGAAGATACAATGGAGAAAATACTAGCTACAATGACAATACTCTGTCAAAAAATGGAAAAGATAGAAACTGAAGTACAAATATTAAAAGATACAGTTAAAAGTCAGCAGCATGACTTAAAATATGCGGAGCTAAGTCAGCAGCATGACTCAAAACATGCGGAGCTAGAAGGTGACGTTGGGAAACACCTTAAAACCCATAACAAAATAATATATACAGCTGCAGGTAGCACATCTACAGGAGGATCAACTACAAAAAAGGAAGAAGGTAAGACAAAATATATAAATACCAATATGAACAAACTATTTTCCAAACCATATTCTCCAGAAAATACCCAAAAAGATATATTCGTACCCCCACAAGTAAATACTTACAAAGCCAGCCTAGACTCACATAAGCAAACATATAACCATATTACCAGAATGTATATAGAAAATATACATAAGATACAAACCTTTTTGAACCTAAACCCCAGAGCAAAAGATACCAAAAATCCAAATGAAAATTATATAACCCAATACCTACAAGGGTACAACAAACTCATAGCACAACCAGGTACAAATTCAAATCTAGTAGCAACCTGCTACAATTATGGACTGTTAAGTACAATATATACTGTAACAGGAGAAGAAGTAGCTAAAATACCAGAGCTACACAAAGCATTTCTGCAATATAAAAGAATAACTAAAGGAACTTTATTTTATATAATGTTTTACTCAGCAACAGCAGAGATACTATATGATGAAATTAAACCTACGATCCAAGTTATTAAGATAGGATTAACTAGAGAAATGATAATACCAGAAAAAATAGATGTACAAGAAGAAATTCAGAAGGTAAATATCCCAGAGTTTTATGCAAATAAAAGGACTATTGGGATAGCTATTATACTGAATGAATTATCAAACAACTACCTAAACTAAAATACAATTTGGAGCTATTCAATAGAGACCAGACAATGATATATTCCAATTGCAGAGAACTAAGAGCAGCAGATATGGAAGAATTACGTCAATGGATATTAAGCTTGCTAAAGCCAGAACAGACACCTACCTCAAGAGCTATCAGAAAAAGCTTTATTTCTCCAAATCTAATGACAAGATACTGCAAACTAGTAGGACAAAAATATCCAGACCACCTATGTACGAAATGTAACGGAGAAGATGACTACGTCCCAGAAGTACAGCTAGAATGAAGACATGTGTAAAGAGAAAAAGTATTATCACTATGTAAAGTAGTGAATAATATGTAAAGTAATAAAGTAGTGAATAGTATAAAGTAGTGAATAATATGTAAAGTAATAAAGTAGTGAATAGTATGTCGGCCATATAAAAAAGTAAAGGCCACTATCTTTTGTTTTCTTGCGTCGGCCCAATAAAATAAGGCTATGTGTAAAGTAGTATGTAAGAGAGTATAGGCCATTTGGCCAAAATAGTACTCTTTCTCTTGTATAAATAGAGGGTTTTCCCTCATAATAAAATAAGCTCTTCCAACTAACTTTCTTTTCTCTCTTATTCCGCTTCCACCCCCCAAATTGGTATCAGAGCTATCAGGTATATAAGAAGATAACAAAAAGTTATGGAAAATCAAGCAGAATTAACAAACATACAGAAACAGGTATACTCATTTAAGCCTAAGTAAAAAGAAAGCAGAAATTATGAAACCTCAGATAGAAATTTTAGGAATACAAATAGATAAAAATGGGATAAAGATGCAAACCCACATAGTACAAAAAATAAGCACTATTGATGAAAATATAGATACAAAAAAGAAAAAAAGGACATTTATGCCCTGGATTACCTAGTGAGATAGTAAACACAAGCGAAGAAGTAACAGAAAAAGAAATAATTATAGGAGGAATACCAATAGTAATATCATTTAAAATATACCAAGGAAGCCAGAATATTACCCTAGGAATAAAATGGTTAGAAAAAGTTAAACCATATAGTATAGAGCCTGAACAATTAATAATAACTTACCAAAATAAGAAAATAATTATTAAAAGAACAAAATGAATGATGAAAATATATATACTTGCAAAAATTATTGTAGAAGGATACCACAACAGATATTATACCCCCATGATAGATACAGGAGCAGAAGCAAATATATGTAAATATAATTGTTTTCCAGAGGATAAATGGGAGAAATTAAAAACACCTATGGTAGTGACAGGATTTAATAATCCATTTCCTGGTTTATTTTTTAACTTCCTTTTATCCATTCTTTGGGTTTTCTTTGTTTGTTATTTACTCTTTTTGCTCCTATTTTATTTCCACATGGTGTAGTAAACCACCAATGTGTTTTTGTTATAATATGAGGGTATAATCTTTCTAAAAATGGCATTTTAATAACATATCTTTTGTTGTAAATTCTTTTTGCTCCTATTTTATTTCCACATGGTGTAGTAAACCACCAATGTGTTTTTGTTATAATATGAGGGTATAATCTTTCTAAAAATGGCATTCCTAATAACATATCTTTTGTTGTAAATTCAAAATTGTACATTTCTTCTGTTGTTAATATTTTATCCCATATTTGGTTGTACAGATAAATATTATAAAAGACCTAAATGATACAACAAGTATAGAAAAATCAAAACTAAATATAAATACAAAAAACCAAGACAAAGATATTATGTAAAAAATTATAAAAATAGATAACCAAGAATTAGAAAGATTAATAGATACTATATCTAAAATAGAATATAAATATATAAAATATTTAAAACAAAAATGAATAAAGAATATAAAGAAGAGCTTAATAACATAATTATGGCAAAAAGAAATGAATTACAACAAAGAGAAAATTGGCTTAATTATAATATATTTGCAGGAGCATGTAAGAAATCTATAATAGTACAAAGAAAGGCTATTTTGCATCTAGAAATACAAATAAATATGTTAGAATATAAATTACAACATGAATGATAATGAATAAAGAAGAATTTGCAGTAGACGAAAACACAGGCTATGACTGCCCAGGTCAACCGGCAGGATGTTCAGAGGGAGAACCCACCGGTTCGTAGCATGGCTGACAGGCTGAGAGACTTCACGAGGATGAATCCTTCTATTTTCACAGGGTCTAAGACTTCAGAGGACCCCCAGGAGTTTGTGGATGAGGTGCATAAGATTTTTGTGGCTATAAGGGCCACAGATATTGAGAAGGCTGAGCTGGCTTCCTATCAGCTCAAGGATGTTGCACAGACTTGGTGCAAGATGTGGCAGGATAGTCGAGCCTTAGGCGGAGTTCCAGTTACTTGGGAGCTGTTTAAGACAGCCTTCCTAGAGAGATTCTTTCCCAGGGAGATGAAGGAGGCAAAGGTTGAGGAGTTTATCAACCTTAAGCAGGGATCAATGACAGTCAGGGAGTATTCCCTGAAGTTTGTTAAACTATCCAGGTATGCTACTTTCCTTAGTATCTAACAGCAAGGATGAGATGAGTACTGGAGTTTGTTAAATTATCCAGGTATGCTACTTCCCTTGTATCTAACAGCAGGGATGAGATGAGCAGGTTCATCACAGGAATCAATGGAGATCTGGAGGAGGAGTGTCGGTCTGCGATGCTCCATGATAATATGGACCTCTCCAGGTTGATGGTGCATGTCCAGCAGGTAGAGCACAGCCGCAAAAAGAGGGGCATTCGTGATGCTAGGAGGCCTAAGCCTCAAGATCAGGCAGGTCCCAGCCATGGAGGCCACAGAAATAATTTTGGCGTCCAAGAGCAGCCCAGGTTCAAGAAGGGGCAACAGAGTTCTGGGAACTCTAATTCTCAGAGGCTACAACACCTAGAGGAGGAACACCTGAGCCCAAGAAGGGCAATAGAGGTGAGATGCAGCGTCCCAAAAAGAACTGTGCTAAGTGTGGCCATGCTCACAATACAGAGTGCAGATAGGGCACTAACGTCTGCTTCGGTTGCGGTAAGAGTGGGCACATGGTTAGAGACTGCCCACAGAACAGAGGTCAGGCTGGATGTAATGCTCAGCCTAGGCCTAATCCACAGGGTGCAGCAGCAGCCGAGCCTCCTAAGAGGAACAGATTGTATGCCCTGAAGGGCAGGGAGGAGCAGGAGAAGTCCGCTGATGTGATCACAGGTATGCTGCAAGTATTCACAACTTCTGTTTATGCTTTACTTGATATAGGGTCTACGCTTTCCTTTGTAACTCCTTTGCTTGCTCTCACTTTTGAGATATTGCCTGAAGTTCTGCATGATCCTATAGTGGTTAGTACAACTTTAGGAGAAAATGTAAGAACCGATAGAGTATACAAGGATTGCCCAATAGTTGTAAGTGGTAAGACTATGTGTGCAGACTTGGTTGAGTTACCCATGCATGATTTTGATGTTATTCTTGGCATGGACTGGCTTCACAGTTGTTATGCTTGTTTGGATTGTCGTAGTAGAGTGGTGAGATTTCGTTTCCCTGATGAAGAGGAGCTAGTCTGGGAGAGGTACAACTCGAGTCGTCCTAATCCCTTGATTTCGAACCTTAAGGCCAATAAAATGATGTCCAAGGGGTTATTGTGTCATCTTATGAGTGTTAATGATTCAGATCATGACATTCCTTCCATAGACTCAGTGCCTGTAGTGAATGAGTTCCTAGATGTATTTCCTGATGATTTGCCTGGAGTCCCTCCCCCTCGAGAGATTGACTTTGGTATCGACTTAGAACCCGATACTAAACCAATTTCAATTCCTCCCTACAGAATGGCTCCAACTGAACTCAAAGAGTTGAAGCTGCAGTTAATATATCTCATTGATAAGTGTTTCATTCAGCCGAGAATATCCCCTTGGGGAGCTCCAGTGTTGTTTGTGAAAAAGAAGGATGGAACCCTTAGAATGTGTATCGATTATCGGCAGCTCAACAAAGTCACTGTAAAGACTAAGTATCCACTTCCTAGGATAGATGATTTGTTCGATCAGCTCCAAGGGTCTAGTTTCTTCTCTAAGATTGATCTTCGTTCAAGGTATCATCAGCTTAGGGTTAGGGATGGAGATATCCCAAAGACAGCCTTTCGTACCCGTTATGGTCATTATGAGTTCTTAGTTATGTCATTTGGTCTTACGAATGCACCTGCTGCATTTATGGACCTCATGAACCGAGTCTTCCGTGAATACCTTGATTCTTTCGTCATATTATTCATTGACAACATCCTCATCTACTCTAGGACCAAGGAAGAGCATGAACAACATTTGAGACTAACCTTTCAGGTACTTAGACAACATCAGCTGTATGCCAAATTCAGCAAGACTGAGGCTGTGAAGAACTGGCCAAAGCCTCTAGACTGAGGCTGTGAAGAACTGGCCAAAGACTCTTACTCTCACTAACATCCGTAGCTTTCTGGGATTGGCTGGTTACTACCGCAGGTTCGTGGAGGGCTTTTCTTCCATTGGTGCCCCACTGACAGCTTTGACTAAGAAGAAGGCCAAGTTTGAATGGACGGAGACTTGTGAGAAGAGTTTCCAGGAGCTCAAGGACAGACTCACTTCAGCCCCGGTGCTTACTTTGCCTAAGTGTGGTGAGAATTACACCGTTTACTGTGTTGCATCTATGGTTGGTTTGGGTTTGTGTTCTTATGCAGGTTGGTAAGGTGATAGCCTATGCGTCCAGACAGCTCAAGGTTCATGAGAAGAATTATCCCACTCATGACCTGGAGTTGGCAGCTGTGGTGTTTGTACTGAAGCTGTGGAGGCACTACTTGTATGGAGTGCATGTGGATGTGTTCACAGACCACAAGAGTCTCCAGTACGTGTTCACACAGAGGGAGTTGAATCTACATCAGCGGAGATGGTTGGAGCTGTTGAAGGACTATGACATGAATGTTCACTACCATCCAGGTAAGGCTAATGTTGTATCTGATGCTTTGAGAAGGATGAGCATGGGAAGTACAGCCCACGTTGATGATGAGAAGAAGGAGTTGTCGAAAGATGTACACAGACTGTCCAGATTGGGTGTGCGATTGGTTGACTCTACTAGTGGGGGTGTTTCAGTTCATCCTAGTTCTGAATCATCCTTGGTAGTTGAAGTCAAGTAGGGTCAGCATCTCGATTCTGTGTTGATGGAGCTGAAGGACTCAGTGTTGATAAAGATGAATGAGTCTTTCGCTTTGGGAGGTGATGGCATACTTAGGTATCAGGACAGACTGTGTGTACCAGATGTGGATTATTTGCGGACCAAGATTGTTGCAGAGTCACATGGTTCCAGATATTACATACATCCAAGTTCCACCAAGATGTATTATGATCTTAAGCAGATTTATTGGTGGGACAGCATGAAGAAGGACATTGCAGAATATGTGGCCAAGTGTCCTAATTGTCAGCAAGTTAAGGCAGAACTTCTTAAGCCTGGCGGTCTTACTCAGATTATTGAGGTTCCGACTTGGAAGTGGGAGGCCATTAATATGGACTTCGTGGTTGATCTTCCGAGGATTAGGAGACAACATGACTCCATATGGGTTGTTGTGGATAGGATGACTAAGTCTGCCCACTTTATCCCTGTGAAGTCTACTTACAGAGCCGAGGATTATGCGAGACTCTATATTGCTGAGATTGTGAGATGGCATGGGATTCCTTTGTCTATCATTTCATATAGAGGAGCTCAATTTACTTCACATTTCTGGAGATCTTTCCAGAAGAGCTTAGGCACGTAGGTTTGGTTCATGGCCATAAATTGGCAAACAATGTTTTGCCCAAACAGTTGAATAGAATTGGCTTACAATATTACTTTCAAATTATGATGGAAAGATTGGCTAATGACTTAAGTAAACTAAATTAAGCAATACCAATGTAACTTTGAATTCATAACCAAGGGTATGTCAATCACTTGGACAAGTCCCAACATACCCTTTCCAAATGAACTATGAACATGATAACTACATTGAACAAAGTTCTTAACACTCATAAAGAAGGGTATAAATCTACCAAAAGACATGAAATGAGTTAAGGTGAGTAATAACATAATTAAAAATCTTTGAATTATGAAAGTCACCAGAATGGGGTGTTAAAGGAAGTGAGACAAGTCTCACTTACACCTAAGACAACCATGTTAAAGATACCACATAAGATGGTGTTAATAATCGTGAGACAAGTCTCATTAACACCAAGATGATAATGTAAGGTTAAATCACATTTGATCAAGTAAAGAAATGGATGACCGGTTATCCAAAAAGTTAATTAAACCTCATAACTAGAAGCAAGCTTCCATAATGTTTGAGTAAATTCTAAAAGATCTAAAGAAAAAGAAGCTGAGCAAAGCACCGATAGACTAGCAATGATCCTGTGCACTCATGAGGCTACCACTGAGGTGGATAAGTAGTCTCCGTATGTCTCCTAGTCTTCGAACTATGTTGCCAGCATAGGAACTAGCCAGTGGTTTCCATCTAAGAGAGCTAGGTATGATGCGGTTTCACTTTGGCCAGTGAAACCACCCCTTTTCAGTGTGGGCAGACACTGGATTTCATGTTTATATCACATGATCTATGTCGGTTAATGCTCAAAAGAATGTTACTGGTTTCACTTTAGCCGTGGACCACCCCTTTTTGGTGTGGTGTAGACACTAGACTTGGTTTCACTTTAGCCGGTGAATCCCCTCTTTTCGGTGTGGGGCAGGCACTAGATTTCATGTTAACTCACATGATCTAGGTTCACTTTGATCGGTGAAGCACCTATTTCTGGTGTGGGGAAGACACTGGATTTCATGTCATTTCACATGATATTAATGCTAAAGACTTCTTTAAGACGGTAAGAAGGAAGAAGAGATGTAAGTTCTAAGTGAGCTAAGAAAGTATGAGTTTACGAATATCAATGTTTGATTAGAATGAAGTTTTCTATAAGAAAAGGGCATAGCCAATAATGACTTCTCATATTATGAAAATGATAAAAGTCAAATGAGATTGACTTATAATGACTTTATATAATTGGCAAATGATCATAGCCAAATAAGATTGGCTTATAATGACTTCTTATATTAGGCTAATATCAAATAATAGGATTAACCAAGAAAGATTGGTTTATGAAAATTTCATGCCCAAATTGTAGTTAAATCATTTCCTTAATCCCTTGGATTACTGACTTGATTCATTGTATGTATGGGACTACAATGAATCATTGCACTTGCAAGTAAAACATAAGATCAAAGGAGATAATTAAACTAGACAACAAAAAGAAGAAAATACTGAAAAATAAACTAAGTGTTTGGGAATGGTGCTCTCGGCCTAAGGGGGAGCAAATTTCTAAATTTTCGTTTGTGATGTTCTAAAATTATGTTCATGATTCTAATGTCTTGTGTTCATATAGAAAATGAGTTGTATGTTTTGAATGCATTAAAATACGTCATATTCACACCATGAATTGCAAATAACGAATTAGGAAAGTCTAGTGATTTCACTTTGCAGAAATGGCATGTTGTTTAGGAAGAGCTTTCCTTGATCGTGCGTAGACTTATGTGTATGTGTTCATACATCCATACTTAGTACAAGTGGGTACTAACCCTATACTATTACTATTTTTGTAGGTGCAGGTCAGAGAGAAGATTGAAGACTCATCGCAGCGGTTTGGACTTAGCGATCTCCAGACCTTTGGTAGGTCCTCTTGATTTCGAGGATGCTACATCTATCTTTCTAGCATTAGAACTTTATGTAACAACCCTAAAAATGAATAAGATAAATACTTAAGGTGCCAGAATGCTTGCGATTAGACCAAGGTTCACACGGATTTATACGCGTAGAACCAACCTCAGAACCCTTACTACGACAAAGCCAACTAACTTGGGGAGTTAGTTGAGCTTGGAAAGGTTGGAACCAACCAAGTAAGGCTCTCGAAAACGAAGATTTAATCGAAAGAGTCTTTACCGGACTTAAAAAAAGAAATTTAAGTTTTGAGGGTGCAGGGGTAAAATGGTCTTTTCCAGGCCAAGGGTAATATTGTAATTACCCTGAAGAATTAATTAATTAATAATTACTTTAATTAAAAAGAGAAATTCGGGTTGGGGCGACCCGAAGTGACCCATTTTCGCAAATGGGGTGTCACTCGGGTTCGAGCCCCACTTGAAGCGATGAATTGATGATTTAATCATCAATTAAAATTTGATTCATTAAGGGAAAAATGGTCCTTTCACGTATTAGTTGAAATAAATCAGATTTTTGGTTGTTAAGGAGAGTCCTACATTGACTAAGTCATCCTCTAATCCTAAACAACTACACACACGTTTCACTCTCTCACGTTCATCACTCTTCACGCTCAAAAACTCTCTCTCACTTTTTGCTCTATGCCAAATATCGTTGAAGAACTGAAGAAATATTAAAAGTTCTTCACACTTGAAGAACACACGAAAAGTCTAAGAAAGCAAGCTAATCAAAAACGTTAAGGCAAGGGGGATTTCCGTCGAGTTGGTGGTGAAACCTTAGGTGAATTGGGCGTGGCTTTGGAGAAAAATTTGGGCAGCAACTTCACGTTTGAACAATGTCAAAAAGGTATGGGTTTCTTCTCTCTAGGTCCCTTTCCCAAGAGGCCCCTTACGATTCAAAATGTTCACTCCGAAACTAAGGTTGTTCCCCGTTGCATGTCCTTGTCACTAGCTCCCAAACGATTTCGTAGGTTGGGTATTGTGTGCTGGTAGATTTAGGCAAGGTGTGATGTTTTATGTTGAATGTGAATATGTTTATGTGCGTGAATTTAGAAGATGACAACCAAGGTGTGATCAAAAAAAAAAAAAGAGGTGTGTGTCTGCGTTGGACAGTGATGTTTTAGCCACTGTTTTTGGAGAAGTGTAAGTGCATGTATTTCTTGTATTTTCTGTGTTAAAGTTATGCACAAAGTGGTGTTCATTGTGATGAAATGTGGTTGATTGAATAACAATCTTTTAGCCAAATAAATCCATAAAAGATGCACCTAAAAACGTGTTAAAATGATGTGTGAATGCACTCTATGAATCAAGTGAAAACGTGGATGAAAATGTGTTGAAAAGTGACCAAAATTTCCAGCAACTAAGCAATATTAATTTAGACTAAAGCTTAACAAAGAAATCTGGAAATTTAATACCTTTTTAAAGAGGTGAGGCCACCAGGATTCAAACCTGTGACCTCACCCTTGGCTACTGGATTTCGCGAAAAAGGGAAAAGAAAATGGGGCTGGGGGGAATCGAACCTGGCTACTGGTTTCGCGAGAAGGGAAAAAGAAAATGGGGCTGGGGGGAATCGAACCTGGCTACTGGTTTCGCGAGAAGAAAAAGAAAATGGGGCTGGGGGAATCGAACCTGGCTACTGGAGGAGAAAGAAGAGAAAAATAAATTAAGTAAGTAAATGGGAGGCGTGGGATTCGAACCCACGACCTCCAGGCACGCGCGAAAGGGGAGAAAATAAAGAAAAGAAAACGTGAGGCGTGGGAATTGAACCCACGACCTTAAGGCTGAAAAAGAATAAGGCAAAATTAACTAAAGAAATAAAGTGAGGCTGTGGGGGTTTGATCCCACAACCTCACTGCCACTCGCCGAAATTAAATAAAAAAATAAAGTTAGGAGGTTGTGGGGGTTCGAACCCACAACCTCCCAAGCCTCTAGCGAAATTAAGTTAAAAATAAGGAGACTGTGGGGGTTCGAACCCACAACCTCCCTATTCCAGCGAATTAAATACTAAAAAACAAAGAGGCTGTGGGGGTTTGATCCCACAACCTCTTGGTTTGGGCGAAAATGAGCAAAGTGATGTTAATGAAAAATAAAAAGGGGTTGTGCGGGTTCGAACCCACAACCCTTCGGCCAATCTAAGAGAAAAATTAAGTAGAAAATTAATGATTTGATGTTAATATTGGGATTAAATCTAGAGTTATAATGTTATGAATATTAAAAATAAAATCAATGAAAAATGTAAATTGATATCCAAGTGATTCGAAATTGGGTTTCCTTGCCCAAACTCCCGTATTGACACATAAGTCGTACGTGAACAAAATATGCAAGAATAATGCCACCTACTTAGATCAAAATCAAGATCTTGGCATATATACAAGATACATAAGTCTTGTACTACATAATCTTAGGAATGTATCAATCACTTAACGAATTATGAATGAAGCCTCATGGCTTGTGTGTATAGACTCATAAGTCTAGTATACGTTTAAAAGTAAGTGAACCTAAGATGTATGTATTGGATGATGAAATGAACAATGAAATGATGAAACCCTAGAAGGGCTAAGTAAGGGTATGAAACACACCAATAACCAAGTATATTGGCATATGATGAAATGAACATTCACATAAAATGAGGTGAGTAAATATGAAGAGTAAATGTGCTAATGACAATGAATGTGGTGACAACATGATATGAGGCTAATGCTAATGATGAGAGCCATCTCAAATGAGCCTAAGTAAATGTTACCAAAACGTACTCACCAATGAGAGTGTAACATAATGAAGAGACCAGTCTCTATGAACACTCTAATGAAAGTATTGAGATTAACACACTTAAGACTAATGATGAGATGAGAAATCATCTAATGAGTTATGATGTCCTCATACTAGAAGCCAGCTTCCATGACGTATGAGTTGAATGAAATGGAACGTTATACTGAGCACCGATAGGCTAGCTAAGAGCGGTGATGCCTTCTTTCGGGAAGGGCGGAGGTTCAACTCTCATGAGATGAGACTGTCTGTCTTGCCGGGTATGGTTCTCCTTATATCTCCTAGTCTTCGAACCTATACTGCCAATATAGGGATCTGGCGGGGTTAAATTCCCATGTACGCTCGCATGTTTTTGGGTCACCTTGGCCGGTGATTCCACCTCTTTTCGGTGTGGGGGAGATACTGGATTTCATGATGCTCACATGATCTATGTCGGTTAAAGTTAAAGTTCCCAATGAATGAATGAGGTCAGCCTCAAATGAAGCACATAATGAAATGAATAATACCAAAGGTGTTAGGATAGGATAATCAATAGGTGAGCTAGACTCAGGTAATGACATTAGGTTATCTTTGATCATTGCACAGCAAACCCGATGAAAGTCTTAAACTACACCCTAGGTATAGCTGGTGTTCACACTGGCCTATGAATGAAATGAAATGAAGTACGTATGAATGAATGAAGCAGACTGTGTGTTTGCTAATGAAGACTCCCTAGTTGAGGTCCCATATGTTGAGCCCTCATTTTGGAAAGCTTTAATGTCAAGTCCATGATTCCAAGGTCTCGTGGCATATGAATGAATGATATGAAGGAAGCTATGTGTTATATGTTATGTGCTATGATATGTGTTATATGTATGATGTTATGTGTTGTGTGCAATATGATAAGTATGATGATGCATGTTACTCTCATGGCATGACTTTGCTAATCCAAATTTGGAAAGCTCACTGACTTTCCTAATCCCAATTTGGCAAGTCCACTAACTTTACTTCCAAAAATTATGTTGTTAGGAAAGATCTATTCTTTCTCATGCATGTCCTTGGTGTGTGTTTGCATATACCCATACTTAGTACAAGTGTGTACTAACCCTATAAAACTATACTATTTTAGGTGCAGGCACAGGTGGACGATAGAGCTAAAGGATCATTGTTGCAGTTATCCGGATGTTCAGCATTCATCCGGAGTTGGTAGGTCCTCATGCTTCCGAGGATGCTACTGTTTTACATTCTAGCTTGGTTTTAGAGTTGAGCTAGTGGAGCATGTTCCACTAGCGTTTCTTTCCTGTTTTTATTCAGACTTTGGATTGGTGCCATTTTGGCAATTATACACTTAATACTTATTGAACTATTTCTTTCAGTTGCTCATCTCTTAATGTTAGATGGTTGATGGTGAACAATTATAAAATGATAAGAATGTTTAACAAGTATGTTAAGAAACAAAAAGTTTCAAATTTTCCGCTAAAATTTACCTAGATGAAGTAAGAATGACGTAAGTCGGCTTGTCTGCGACCTCTGAGAGGCCAACGATGCCGATCTCGTCTAGGGTCTAGATTCCAGTCGTGACAAAGTTGGTATCAGAGTACTAGGTTAAATTCCGAGAATAATGAGTTCACATCAACCACATTGAGTAGTTTCTAAGTCATGGTAGTGAAGTGCACCACTATCCTAGATTAGAGATTGCATGATGCGTAGGAAAACTTCCCTTTTTCTGATCTTATCGTGCTTTTCCTAATGTTTAATTTCTTGGTGTTATGAGCGTGTCTAACATCAATCTTTGTTGTTTTCAGAGAATGAATACTAGGCGGGCTATTGGTCAGAGGAGAGGAGGTGCAGCTGCTGGGGGAAATTAGGTTCCACCCCAGGCTCCAGTTGAAGGAGTGGCTATGCCAGTTAACCCAGCTGGGTTGACTGATGCTGAGGTGAGGGCATATCTGTCCCAGATGGCACAGGCCGTTACTATGCAGGCCCAGGCTATGACTGCCCAGGTCAACCGGCAGAATGTTCAGAGGGAGAACCCACCAGTTCGTAGCATGGCTGACAGGCTGAGGGATTTCACGAGGATGAATCCTCCTATTTTCACAGGGTCTAGGATTGCAGAGGATCCCCAGGAGTTTTTGGATCAGGTGCATAAGATTCTTGTGGCTATGGGGGCCACAGATACTGAGAAGGCTGAGCTGGCTTCCTATCAGCTCAAGGATGTTGCACAGACTTGGTGCAAGATGTGGGAGGATAGCCGAGCTTTGGGCGGAGTTCCAGTCACTTGGGAGCTATTCAAGACATCATTTCTGGACAGATTCTTCCCCAGAGCAATGAGGGAAGCCAAGGTTGAGGAGTTCATCAACCTTAAGTAGGGATCTATGACAGTCAGGGAATACTCCCTGAAATTCGTTGAGCTATCCAGGTATGCTACTTTCCTTAGTATATAATAGCAAGGATGAGGTGAGTACTGAAGTTTGTTAAATTATCCAGGTATGCTACTTCCCTTGTGTCTAACAGCAGGGATGAGATGAGCAGGTTCCTCACAGAAATCAATGGAGATCTGGAAGAGAAGTGTCGGTCTGCGATGCTCCATGATAATATGGACCTCTCCAGGTTGATGGTGCATGTCCAGCAGGTAGAGGACAGCAGTAAAAAAAGGGGTGTTCGTGATGCTAGGAGGCCTAAACCTCAAGATCAGGCAGGTCCCAGCCATGGAGGCCACAGAAACAATTTTGGCGTCCGTGAGCAGCCTAGGTTCAAGAAGGGGCAACAGAGTTCTGGGAACTCTAAGTCTCAGAGGAGTACAACACCTAGAGGAGGCAGACCTGAGCCCAAGAAGGGAAATGGAGGTGAGATGCAGCGTCCTAAAAAGAATTGTGCTAAGTGTGGCCGAGCTCACAGTGGAGAGTGCAGATAGGGTACTAATGCCTGCTTCGGTTGCGGTAAGAGTGGACACATGGTTAGAGACTGCCCACAGAACAGAGGTCAGGCTGGAGGTAATGCTAAGCCTAGGCCTAATCCACAGGGTGCAGCAGCAGCCGAGTCTCGTAAGAGGAACAGGTTCTATGCCCTGAAGGGCAGGGAGGAGCAGGAGAAGTCCGCTGATGTGGTCACAGGTATGCTGCAAGTATTCTCAACTTCTGTTTATGCTTTTCTTGATCTAGGGTCTACACTTTCCTTTGTAACTCCTTTGCTTGCTCTCACTTTTGAGATATTGCCTGAAGTTCTGCATGATCCTATAGTGGTTAGTACACCTTTAGGAGGAAATGTAAGAACTGATAGAGTATACAAGGGTTGCCCAATAGTGATAAGTGGTAAGACTATGTGTGCAGACTTGGTTGAGTTACCCATGCATGATTTTGATGTTATTTTTCGCATGGACTGGCTTCACAGTTGTTATGCTTGCTTGGACTATCGTAGTAGAGTGGTGAGATTTTGTTTCCCTAATGAAGAGGAGCTAGTCTGGGAGGGGTACAACTCGAGTCGTCCTAACCTCTTGATTTCGAACCTTAAGGCCAATAAAATGATGTCCAAGGGGTTATTGTGTCATCTTGGGAGTGTTAATGATTTAGATCATGACATTCTTTCCATAGACTCAGTGCCTGTAGTGAATGAGTTCCTAGATGTATTTCCTGATAATTTGCCTGGAGTCCCTCCCTCTCGAGAGATTGATTTTGGTATCGACTTAGAACCCGATACTAAACCAATTTCAATTCCTCCTTACAGAATTGCTCCAGCTGAACTCAAAGAGTTGAAGCTGCAGTTAAAAGATCTCACTGACAAGGGTTTCATTCAGCCGAGCATATCCCCTTGGGGCGCTCCAGTGTTGTTTGTGAAAAAGAAAGATGGAACCCTTAGAATGTTTATCGATTATCGGCAGCTCAACAAAGTCACTATAAAGAATAAGTATCCACTTCCCAAAATAGATGATTTGTTCGATCAGCTCCAAGGGTCTAGTTTCTTTTCAAAATTTGATCTTCGTTCAGGGTACCATCAGCTTAGGGTTAGGGATGGAGATATCCCAAAGACAGCCTTTCGTACCCGTTATGGTCACTATGAGTTTCTAGTCATGTCATTTGGTCTCACGAATACACCTGCTGCATTTATGGATCTTAGAACAGGGTCTTCCGTGATACCTTGACTCTTTCGTCATAGTATTCATTGATGACATTCTCATCTACTCTAAGACCAAGGAAGAGCATGAACAACATTTGAGACTAACCTTGCAGGTACTTAGACAGCATCAGTTGTATGCCAAATTCAGCAAATGTGAATTCTGGCTGAGATCAGTGACCTTCCTGGGTCATGTTGTGTCCGATCAGGGTGTGGAGGTGGATCCCAGGAAGACTGAGGCTGTGAAGAACTGGCCAAAGCCTCTTACTCCCACTGACATCCGTAGCTTTTTGGGATTGGCTGGTTACTACCGCAGGTTTGTGGAGGGCTTTTCTTCCATTGCTGCCCCTTTGACAGCTTTGACTAAGAAGAAAGCCAAGTTTGAGTGGACGGAGACTTGTGAGAGGAGTTTCCAGGAGCTCAAGGACAGACTCACTTCAGCCCCGGTGCTTACTTTGCCTAAGTGTGTGAGAATTACACTGTTTACTGTGATGCATCTAGGGTTGGTTTGGGTTGTTTTCTTATGTAGGTTGGTAAGGTGATAGCCTATGCGTCCTAGACACTCAAGGTTCATGAGAAGAATTATCCCACTCATGACCTGGAGTTGGCAGCTTGGTGTTTGCACTGAAGCTGTGGAGGCACTACTTGTATGGAGTGCATGTGGATGTATTCACAGACCACAAGAGTCTCCAGTATGTGTTCACTAGAGGGAGTTGAATCTACGTCAGCGGAATGGTTGGAGCTGTTGAAGTATTATGACATGAATGTGCACTACCATCTAGGTAAGGCTAATGTTGTAGCTGATGCTTTGAGCAGGATGAGCATGGGAAGTACAGCCCACATCGAGGATGAGAAGAAGGAGCTGGTGAAAGATGTACACAGACTGGCCAGACTGGGTATGCGATTGGTTGACTCTACTAGTGGGGATGTTTCAGTTCATCCTAGTTCTGAGTCATCCTTGGTAGTTGAAGTCAAGCAGGGTCAGCATCTAGATCCTGTGTTGATGGAGCTGAAGGACTCAGTGCTGATGAAGATGAATGAGTCTTTCGCTTTGGGAGGTGATGGCATACTTAGGTATCAGGACAGGCTGTGTGTACCAGATGTGGATGATTTGCGGACCAGGATTGTTGCAGAGGCCCATGGTTCCAGATATTCCATACATCCAGGTTCCACCAAGATGTATCATGATCTTAAGCAGATTTATTGGTGGGATGGCATGAAGAAGGACATTGCAGAATATGTGGCCAAGTGTCCTAATTGTCAGCAGGTAAGGCAGAGCATCTTAAGCCTGGCGGTCTGACTCAGATTATTGAGGTTCCGACTTGGAAGTGGGAGGCCATTAATATGGACTTCGTGGTTGGTCTTCCGAGGACTAGGAGGCAGCATGACTCCATATGGGTTATTGTGGACAGATTGACTAAGTCTGCCCACTTTATCCCTGTGAAGTCTACTTACAGAGCCGAGGATTATGCGAGACTCTACATTGATGAGATTGTGAGATGGCATGGGATTCCTTTGTCTATTATTTCAGATAGAGGAGCTCAGTTTACTTCACATTTCTGGAGATCTTTCCAGAAGAGCTTGGGCACGCAGGTAAAGCTTAGCACTGCCTTTCATCCTCAGACAGATGGGCAGGCAGAGCGCACCATTCAGACATTGGAGGACATGTTGAGAGCGTGTGTGATGACTTCAGAGGTAACTGGGATGACCATCTGCCTTTGATAGAGTTCTCGTATAATAATAGCTATCACTCCAGCATTGGGATGGCACCGTTTGAGGCACTGTATGGTAGGAGGTGTAGATCTCCAGTTGGGTGGTTCGAGGTTGGAGAGTCATCCATTTTGGGTCCAGAGATCATTCATGAGGCCTTAGAGAAGGTCAGAGTGATTAGGGACAGGTTGGCTACTGCTTACAGTCGGCAGAAGTCATATGCAGATAACAGAAAGCGGCCCTTAGAGTTTGATGTTGGTGACCAGGTTTACTTGAAGATATCACCTATGAAAGGGGTGATGAGATTTGGTAGAAAAGGGAAGCTGAGTCCGAGGTATGTTGGGCCATATGAGATCCTGCAGCGTGTGGGTGAGGTGGCCTATGAGTTAGCATTGCCTGCGGAGCTAGCTTCTGTTCATCCAGTCTTTCATGTCTCTATGTTGAAGAAGTGCCTAGGTGATCCAGCATCGATTCTACCTGTTGAAGGTTTGGGGGTTGATGAAGACTTGTCTTATGAGGAGGTACCTGTTGAGATCTTAGACAGACAGGTCAAGCGGCTGAGGAACAAGGAGATTGCCACAGTGAAGGTATTGTGGAGAAATCATCTTGTTGAGGGTGCTACGTGGGAGGCTGAGGCCGACATGAGATCCCGCTACCCTCATCTTTTCAGCTCTTGAGGTTAGACTTCCTACTCTTAAGTCTATGTTTCCTTATCTCTCCGTATTTTGTTGCTATTGCTTGACTGTGCATAGTGATTTTGTTATGATCTGACTGGCATTACGATATGTAGTGGTAGTGTCATTCGGGGAAATGTTCCTAAGGGGGGATAATGTAACAACCCTAAAATGAGAGAGGAGTACAGCACCTAGAGGAGGCAGACCTGAGCCCAAGAAGGAATGGAGGTGAGATGCAGCGTCCTAAAAAGAATTGTGCTAAGTGTGGCCGAGCTCACAGTGGAGAGTGCAGATAGGGCTAATTCCTGCTTCGGTTGCGGTAAGAGGTGCACATGGTTAGAGACTGCCCACAGAACAGAGGTCAGGCTGGAGGTAATGCTAAGCCTAGGCCTAATCCACAGGTGGCAGCAGCAGCCGAGTCTCGTAAGAGAACAGGTTCTATGCCCTGAAGGGCAGGAAGGAGCAGGAGAAGTCCGCTGATGTGGTCACAGGTATGCTGCAAGTATTCTCACTTCTGTTTATGCTTTTCTTGATCTAGGGTCTACACTTTCCTTTGTAACTCCTTTGCTTGCTCTCACTTTTGAGATATTGCCTGAAGTTCTGCATGATCCTATAGTGGTTAGTACACCTTTAGGAGGAAATGTAAGAACTGATAGAGTATACAAGGGTTGCCCAATAGTGATAAGTGGTAAGACTATGTGTGCAGACTTGGTTGAGTTACCCATGCATGATTTTGATGTTATTTTTCGCATGGACTGGCTTCACAGTTGTTATGCTTGCTTGGACTATCGTAGTAGAGTGGTGAGATTTTGTTTCCCTAATGAAGAGGAGCTAGTCTGGGAGGGTACAACTCGAGTCGTCCAACCTCTTGATTTTGAACCTTTAAGGCCAATAAAATGATGTCCAAGGGGTTATTGTGTCATCTTGGGAGTGTTAATGATTTAGATCATGACATTCTTTCCATAGACTCAGTGCCTGTAGTGAATGAGTTCCTAGATGTATTTCCTGATAATTTGCCTGGAGTCCCTCCCTCTCGAGAGATTGATTTTGGTAGTATCGACTTAGAACCCGATACTAAACCAATTTCAATTCCTCCTTACAGAATTGCTCCAGCTGAACTCAAGAGTTGAAGCTGCAGTTAAAAGATCTCACTGACAAGGGTTTCATTCAGCCGAGCATATCCCCTTGGGCGCTCCAGTGTTGTTTTGTGAAAAAGAAGATGGAACCCTTAGAATGTTTATCGATTATCGGCAGCTCAACAAAGTCACTATAAAGAATAAGTTCCACTTCCCAAAATAGATGATTTGTTCGATCATGTCAAGGGTCTAGTTTCTTTTCAAAATTTGATCTTCGTTCAGGGTACCATCAGCTTAGGGTTAGGGATGGAGATATCCCAAAGACAGCCTTTCGTACCCGTTATGGTCACTATGAGTTTCTAGTCATGTCATTTGGTCTCACGAATGCACCTGCTGCATTTATGGATCTTAGAACAGGGTCTTCCGTGATACCTTGACTCTTTCTGCATGTATTCATTGATGACATTAGATGAGACTGTGCTGTCTTGCCGGGTATGGTTCTCCTTATATCTCCTAGTCTTCGAACCTATACTGCCAATATAGGGATCTGGCGGGGTTAAATTCCCATGTACGCTCGCATGTTTTGGGTCACCTTGGCCGGTGATTTCCACCTCTTTTCGTGTGGGAGATACTGGATTCATGATGCTCACATGATCTATGTCGGTTAAAGTTAAAGTTCCCAATGAATGAATGAGGTCAGCCTCAAATGAAGCACATAATGAAATGAATAATACAAAGGTGTTAGGATAGGATAATCAATAGGTGAGCTAGACTCAGGTAATGACATTAGGTTATCTTTGATCATTGCACAGCAAACCCGATGAAAGTCTTAAACTACACCCTAGGTATAGCTGGTGTTCACACTGGCCTATGAATGAAATGAAATGAAGTACGTATGAATGAATGAAGCAGACTGTGTGTTTGCTAATGAAGACTCCCTAGTTGGTCCCATATGTTGAGCCTCATTTTGGAAAGCTTTAATGTCAAGTCCATGATTCCAAGGTCTCGTGGCATATGAATGAAATATGAAAGGAAGCTATGTGTTATATGTTATGTGCTATGATATGTGTTATATGTATGATGTTATGTGTTGTGTGCAATATGATAAGTATGATGATGCATGTTACTCTCATGGCAATTTGCTAATCCAAATTTGGAAAGCTCACTGATTTCCTAATCCCAATTTGGCAAGTCCACTAACTTTACTTCCAAAAATTATGTTGTTAGGAAAGATCTATTCTTCTCATGCATGTCCTTGTGGTGTGTGCATATACCCATACTTAGTACAAGTGTACTAACCTACAACTATAAAACTATATTTTAGGTGCAGGCACAGGTGGACGATAGAGCTAAAGGATCATTGTTGCAGTTATCCGGACGTTCAGCATTCATCCGGAGTTGGTAGGTCCTCATGCTTCGAGGATGCTACTGTTTACATTCTAGCTTAGTTTTAGAGTTGAGCTAGTGGAGCATGTTCCACTAGCGTTTCTTTCCTGTTTTTATTCAGACTTTGTATTGGTGCCATTTTGGCAATTATACACTTAATACTTATTGAACTATTTCTTTCAGTTGCTTATCTCTTAATGTTAGATGGTTGATGGTGAACAATTATAAAATGATAAGAATGTTTAACAAGTATGTTAAGAAACAAAAAGTTTCAAATTTTCCGCTAAAATTAACCTAGATGAAGTAAGAATGACGTAAGTAGGCTTGTCTGCGACCTCTGAGAGGTCAACGACGCCGTCTCGTCTGGGGTCTAGATTCCAGTCGTGACAAAGTTGGTATCAGAGCACTAGGTTAAATTCCGAGAATAATGAGTTCACATCAACCACATTGAGTAGTTTCTAAGTCATGGTAGTGAAGTGCACCACTATCCTGGATTAGAGACTGCATGATGCGTAGGAAAACTTCCCTTTTCTGATCTTATCGTGCTTTTCCTAAGTTTAATTTCTTGGTGTTATGAGCGTGTCTAACATCAATCTTTGTTGTTTTCAGAGAATGAATACTAGGGGGCTATTGGTCAGAGGAGAGGAGGTGCAGCTGCTGGGGCAATCAGGTTCCACCCCAGGCTCCAGCTGAAGGAGTGGCTATGCCAGTTAACCCAGCTGGGTTGACTGATGCTGAGGTGAGGGCATATCTGGCCCAGATGGCACAGGCCATTACTATGCAGGCCCAGGCTATGACTGCCCAGGTCAACCGGCAGGATGTTCAGAGGGAGAACCCACCGGTTCGTAGCATGGCTGACAGGCTGAGGATTTCACGAGGATGAATCCTCCTATTTTCACAGGGTCTAGACTTCAGAGGATCCCCAGGAGTTTGTGGATGAGGTGCATAAGATTCTGGTGGCTATGGGGGCCACAGATACTGAGAAGGCTGAGCTGGCTTCCTATCAGCTCAAGGATGTTGCACAGACTTGGTGCAAGATGTGGAGGATAGCCGAGCTTTGGCGGAGTTCCAGTCACTTGGGAGCTTTAAGACATCATTTCTGGAGAGATTCTTCCCAGAGAATGAGGGAAGCCAAGGTTGAGGAGTTCATCAACCTTAAGCAGGGATCTATGACAGTCAGGGAGTATTCCCTGAAGTTTGTTAAGCTATCCAGGTATGCTACTTTCCTTAGTATCTAATAGCAAGGATGAGGTGAGTACTGAAGTTTGTTAAATTATCCAGGTATGCTACTTCCCTTGTGTCTAACAGCAGGGATGAGATGAGCAGGTTCCTCACAGAATCAATGGAGATCTGGAGAGGAGTGTCGGTCTGCGATGCTCCATGATAATATGGACCTCTCCAGGTTGATGGTGCATGTCCAGCAGGTAGAGGACAGCGTAAAAAAGGGGTGTTCGTGATGCTAGGAGGCCTAAGCCTCAAGATCAGGCAGGTCCCAGCCATGGAGGCCACAGAAACAATTTTGGCGTCCGTGAGCAGCCCAGGTTCAAGAAGGGGCAACAGAGTTCTGGGAACTCTAATCTCAGAGGAGTACACACCTAGAGGAGGCAGACCTGAGCCCAAGAAGGGCAATGGAGGTGAGATGCAGCGTCCTAAAAAGAATTGTGCTAAGTGTGGCCGAGCTCACAGTGGAGAGTGCAGACAGGGCACTAATGCCTGCTTCGGTTGCGGTAAGAGTGGACACATGGTTAGAGACTGCCCACAGAACAGAGGTCAGGCTGGAGGTAATGCTCAGCCTAGGCCTAATCCACAGGGTGCAGCAGCAGCCGAGCCTCCTAAGAGGAACAGGTTCTATGCCCTGAAGGGCAGGGAGGAGCAGGAGAAGTCCGCTGATGTGGTCACAGGTATGCTGCAAGTATTCTCAACTTCTGTTTATGCTTTACTTGATCCAGGGTCTACGCTTTCCTTTGTAACTCCTTTGCTTGCTCTCACTTTTGAGATATTGCCTGAAGTTCTGCATGATCCTATAGTGGTTAGTACACCTTTAGGAGAAAATGTAAGAACTGATAGAGTATACAAGGGTTGACCAATAGTGATAAGTGGTAAGACTATGTGTGCAGACTTGGTTGAGTTACCCATGCATGATTTTGATGTTATTTTTGGCATGGACTGGCTTCACAGTTGTTATGCTTGCTTGGACTGTCGTAGTAGAGTGGTGAGATTTTGTTTCCCTAATGAAGAGGAGCTAGTCTGGGAGGGGTACAACTCGAGTCGTCCTAACCTCTTGATTTCGAACCTTAAGGCCAATAAAATGATGTCCAAGGGGTTATTGTGTCATCTTGGGAGTGTTAATGATTTAGATCATGACATTCTTTCCATAGACTCAGTGCCTGTAGTGAATGAGTTCCTAGATGTATTTCCTGATAATTTGCCTGGAGTCCCTCCCTCTCGAGAGATTGATTTTGGTATCGACTTAGAACCCGATACTAAACCAATTTCAATTCCTCCTTACAGAATTGCTCCAGCTGAACTCAAAGAGTTGAAGCTGCAGTTAAAAGATCTCACTGACAAGGGTTTCATTCAGCCGAGCATATCCCCTTGGGGCGCTCCAGTGTTGTTTGTGAAAAAGAAAGATGGAACCCTTAGAATGTTTATCGATTATCGGCAGCTCAACAAAGTCACTATAAAGAATAAGTATCCACTTCCCAAAATAGATGATTTGTTCGATCAGCTCCAAGGGTCTAGTTTCTTTTCAAAATTTGATCTTCGTTCAGGGTACCATCAGCTTAGGGTTAGGGATGGAGATATCCCAAAGACAGCCTTTCGTACCCGTTATGGTCACTATGAGTTTCTAGTCATGTCATTTGGTCTCACGAATGCACCTGCTGCATTTATGGATCTTAGAACAGGGTCTTCCGTGATACCTTGACTCTTTCGTCATAGTATTCATTGATGACATTCTCATCTACTCTAAGACCAAGGAAGAGCATGAACAACATTTGAGACTAACCTTGCAGGTACTTAGACAGCATCAGTTGTATGCCAAATTCAGCAAATGTGAATTCTGGCTGTGATCAGTGACCTTCCTGGGTCATGTTGTGTCCGATCAGGGTGTGGAGGTGGATCCCAGGAAGACTGAGGCTGTGAAGAACTGGCCAAAGCCTCTTACTCCCACTGACATCCGTAGCTTTTTGGGATTGGCTGGTTACTACCGCAGCTTTGTGGAGGGCTTTTCTTCCATTGCTGCCCCATTGACAGCTTTGACTAAGAAGAAAGCCAAGTTTGAGTGGACGGAGACTTGTGAGAGGCGTTTCCAGGAGCTCAAGGACAGACTCACTTCAGCCCCGGTGCTTACTTTGCCTAAGTGTGGTGAGAATTACACTGTTTACTGTGATGCATCTAGGGTTGGTTTGGGTTGTTTTCTTATGTAGGTTGGTAAGGTGATAGCCTATGCGTCTAGACAACTCAAGGTTCATGAGAAGAATTATCCCACTCATGACCTGGAGTTGGCAGCTTTGGTGTTTGCACTGAAGCTGTGGAGGCACTACTTGTATGGAGTGCATGTGGATGTATTCACAGACCACAAGAGTCTCCAGTATGTGTTCACTTAGAGGGAGTTGAATCTACGTCAGCGGAGATGGTTGGAGCTGTTGAAGGATTATGACATGAATGTGCACTACCATCCAGGTAAGGCTAATGTTGTAGCTGATGCTTTGAGCAGGATGAGCATGGGAAGTACAGCCCACGTCGAGGATGAGAAGAAGGAGCTGGTGAAAGATGTACACAGACTGGCCAGACTGGGTGTGCGATTGGATGACTCTACTAGGGGGGATGTTTCAGTTCATCCTAGTTCTGAGTCATCCTTGGTAGTTGAAGTCAAGCAGGGTCAGCATCTAGATCCTGTGTTGATGGAGCTGAAGGACTCAGTGCTGATGAAGATGAATGAGTCTTTCGCTTTGGGAGGTGATGGCATATTTAGGTATCAGGACAGGCTGTGTGTACCAGATGTGGATGATTTGCGGACCAGGATTGTTGCAGAGGCCCATGGTTTAGATATTCCATACATCCAGGTTCCACCAAGATGTATCATGATCTTAAGCAGATTTATTGGTGGGATGGCATGAAGAAGGACATTGCAGAATATGTGGCCAAGTGTCCTAATTGTCAGCAGGTCAAGGCAGAGCATCTTATGCCTGGCGGTCTGACTCAGATTATTGAGGTTCCGACTTGGAAGTGGGAGGCCATTAATATGGACTTCGTGGTTGGTCTTCCGAGGACTAGGAGGCAGCATGACTCCATATGGGTTATTGTGGACAGATTGACTAAGTCTGCCCACTTTATCCCTGTGAAGTCTACTTACAGAGCCGAGGATTATGTGAGACTCTACATTGATGAGATTGTGAGATGGCATGGTATTCCTTTGTCTATTATTTCAGTAGAGGAGCTCAGTTTACTTCACATTTCTGGAGATCTTTCCAGAAGAGCTTGGGCACGCAGGTAAAGCTTAGCACTGCCTTTCACCCTCAGACAGATGGGCAGGCAGAGCGCACCATTCATACATTGGAGGACATGTTGAGAGCGTGTGTGATCGACTTCAGAGGAAACTGGGATGACTATCTGCCTTTGATAGAGTTCTCGTATAATAATAGCTATCACCACAGCATTGGGATTGCACCGTTTGAGGCACTGTATGGTAGGAGGTGTAGTTCTCCAGTTGGGTGGTTCAAAGATGGAGAGTCATCCATTTTGGGTCCAGAGATCATTCATGAGGCCTTAGAAAGGTCAGAGTGATTAGGGACAGGTTGGTTACTGCTTACAGTCGGCAGAAGTCATATGAAGATAACAGAAAGCGGCAATTAGAGTTTGATGTTGGTGACCAGGTTTACTTGAAGATATCACCTATTAAAGGGTGATGAGATTTGGTAGAAAAGGGAAGCTGAGTCCGAGGTATGTTGGGCCATATGAGATCCTGCAGCGTCTGGGTGAGGTGGCCTATGAGTGAGCATTGCCTGCGGAGCTAGCTTCTGTTCATCCAGTCTTTCATGTCTCTATGTTGAAGAAGTGCCTAGGTGATCCAGCATCGATTCTACCTATTGAAGGTTTGGGGGTTGATGAAGACTTGTCTTATGAGGAGGTACTTGTTGAGATCTTAGACAGACAGGTCAAGCGGCTGAGGAACAAGGAGATTTCCACAGTGAAGGTATTGTGGAGAAATTATCTTGTTGAGGGTGCTACGTGGGAGGCTGAGGCCGACATGAGATCCCGCTACCCTCATATTTTCAGCTCTTGAGGTTAGACTTCCTATTCTTAAGTCTATGTTTCCTTATCTCTCCGTATTTTGTTGCTATTGCTTGACTGTGCATAGTGATTTTGTTATGATCTGACTGGCATTATGATATGTAGTGGTAGTGTCATTCGGGGATGAATGTTCCTAAGGGGGGGATAATGTAACAACCCTAAAAATGAATAAGATAAATACTTAAGGTGTCAAGAATGCTTGCGATTAGACCAAGGTTCACACGGATTTATACGCGTAGAACCAAACCTCAGAACCCTTACTACGACCAAGCCAACTAACTTGGGGAGTTAGTTGAGCTTGGAAAGGTTGGAACCAACCAAGTAAGGCTCTCGAAAATGAAGATTTAATCGAAAGAGTCTTTACCGGACTTAAAAGAAGAAATTTTAAGTTTTGAGGGTCCAGGGGTAAAATGGTCTTTTCCAGGCCAAGGGTAATATTGTAATTACCCTGGGGAATTAATTAATTAATTAATTAATTTAATTAAAAAGGTAATTCGGGTTGGGGCGACCCAAAGTGACCCATTTTCGCAAATGGGGTGTCACTCGGGTTCGAGCCCCACTTGAAGCGATGAATTGATGATTTAATCATCAATTAAAATTTGATTCATTTAGGGCAAAATGGTCCTTTCACGTATTAGTTGAAATAAATCAGATTTTTGGTTGTTAAGGAGAGTCCTACATTGACTAAGTCATCCTCTAATCCTAAACAACTACACACACGTTTCACTCTCTCACGTTCATCACTCTTCACGCTCAAAAACTCTCTCTCACGTTTTGCTCTCTGCCAAATATCGTTGAAAAACTGAAGAAATATTAAAAGTTCTTCACACTTGAAGAACACACGAAAAGTCTAAGAAAGCAAGCTAATAAAAAACGTTAAGGCAAGGGGGATTTCCATCGAGTTGGTGGTGAAACCTTAGGTGAATTAGGCGTGGCTTTGGAGAAAAGGTATGGGTTTCTTCTCTCTTGGTCCCTTTCCCAAGAGGCCCCTTACGATTCAAAATGTTCACTCCGAAACTAAGGTTGTTCCCCGTTGCATGTCCTTGTCACTAGCTCCCAAACGATTTCGTAGGTTGGGTATTGTGTGCTGGTAGATTTAGGCAAGGTATGATGTTTTATGTTGAATGTGAATATGTTTATGTGCGTGAAATTACGAAGATGACAACCAAGGTGTGATGAGACTGTCCGGCTTGCCGGGTATGAGTCTCCTTATATCTCCTAGTCTTCGAACCTATACTGCCAATATAGGGATCTGGCGGGGTTAAATTCTTATGTACGCTAGCATGTTTTTGGGTCACCTTGGCCGGTGATTCCACCTCTTTTCGGTGTAGGGGAGACACTGGATTTCATGATGCTCACATGATCTATGTCGGTTAAAGTTAAAGTTCCCAATAAATGAATGAGGCCAGCCTCAAATGAAGCACATAATGAAATGAATGATACCAAAGGTGTTAGGATAGGATAATCAAGAGGTGATCTTGACTCAGGTAATGACATTAGGTTATTCTTGATCATTGCACAGCAAACCCGATGAAAGTCTTAAACTACACCCTAGGTATAGCTGGTGTTTACACTGGCCTATGAATGAAATGAAATGAAGTACGTATGAATGAATGAAGCAGACTCTGTGTTTGCTAATGAAGACTCCCTAGATGAGGTCCCATATGTTGAGCCCTCATTTTGGAAAGTCTTAATGTCAAATCCATGATTCCAAGGTCTCGTGGCATATGAATGAATGATATGAAGGATGCTATGTGTTATATGTTATGTGCTATGATATGTGTTATATGTATAATGTTATGTGCTGTGTGCAATATGATAAGTATGATGATGCATGTTACTCTCATGGCATGACTTCCTAATCCAAATTTGGAAAGGTCAGTGACTTTCCTAATCCCAATTTGGCAAGTCCACTAACTTGACTTCCAAAAATTATGTTGTTAGGAAAGATCTATTCTTTCTCATGCATGTCCTTGGTATGTGTTTGCATATACCCATACTTAGTACAAGTGTGTACTAACCCTATACAACTATACTATTTTAGGTGCAGGCACAGGTGGACGATAGAGCTACAGGATCATTGTTGCAGTTATCCGGACGTTCAGCATTCATCCGGAGTTGGTAGGTCCTCATGCTTCCGAGGATGCTACTATTTTACATTCTAGCTTGGTTTTAGAGTTGAGCTAGTGGAGCATGTTCCACTAGCATTTCTTTCCTGTTTTTATTCAGACTTTGTATTGGTGCCATTTTGGCAATTATACACTTAATACTTATTGAACTATTTCTTTCAGTTGCTTATCAATTGATGTTAGATGGTTGATGGAGAACAATTATGAAATGATAAGAATGTTTAACAAGTATGTTAAGAAACAAAAAGTTTCAAATTTTCCGCTAAAATTAACCTAGATGAAGTAAGAATGACGTAAGTAGGCTTGTCTGCGACCTCTGAGAGGTCAACGACGCCGGTCTCGTCTGGGGTCTAGATTCCAGTCGTGACACTTTAGACATAGCTAGTGGATGTTGTCCCTATCATTTCTTTCAAGACTTTTATTCGAAGCTACTAAGGCCATTTTGGCAAACTATTATGGTATATTATTGATTCTTTTATTTGAATTGCTTAATCGATTGTACATGGTTGTTTAGTTTGAGCTTATAGTATATGAATCCATGTAAATTTTATATGAAGTCTATGTACACTTAATTATGTTTTAAAAGTTTTAAATTTTCCGCAAATTTAACTATATGAATGTGATGAAAGCTATGAAGAGGCTAGTCTGCGACCTCAGAGAGGTTAACGACGCCGGTCGTGGTCCAGATTCCAGAATCCAAGTCGTGATAGTCTTAGTGTCGGTTAAGGCTATAGATTCCCTAAAGTAATATGGACAATGAAAGTAAATGACTAAGGACCCTAACTAGGATAACCTAAGAGAAGATACTTAGTATAGGTGGAAGTAATGAACCCACCTAGACATTGCACAAGTAGCTCTCTAAGGGAATTCTAGGAAGGTGTTCTAATGTATGTGCATATGCTATGGTTCTCTTTCATGACATTGTGTTAGTTTTTACATGATGTGATGATATGCATAGTGGTGGTCTTATTGATTATATGATGAAGGCCTTGCTTGACATGAATGAATTTGTCTTCACTTACTTGTTGGAGTATGAAATAGAGTGTTAAGGCTTGTGGTCACATGATAGGTTTACTAAGTATGTGTGAGGTTATGGGGCCCCACATTTACATTGCAATAGTAGACTTGGATTGGGGTCATGAGTGAGGTCTTATAATAATTTATGTAAAGTGAAGTGAATAGACGCACAAGTTGATGTAGCTTACTGTAAAGCCAATGAAGTCTTAACTTAAATGTGTCTATGATGTATTATGCTTCTATGATGGTATGTGTTGGCTTATATAGGTTTTATGTATGATCTCTTTGTGGACCTAAGGTGATGCATTGCACCAAGTATCACTAGAGGGTTACTTGGGAGGTTAGTGAATAAAAGAAAAGATCTTCACTGAAAAAGGGAATTAGTCACTGTAAAGTGAAAGGAGCTCACTGTAAAGTGACCCCAAATGTGGCTTAAATTCATGTGTGATTTTACATGATGTATGTCCTTTGAATATGTATATATTAAGTATGTGAATGATATAATTGCTATTGTATCAAGGTTTTATGAAGTTTTCATAAAAAAGAATCATGTATGGATTTCAAGTAAAATGTCCCTTTTATATGCATGTTTTTGCATGGTTGCCGTACTTAGTGCATTCTTGAACTAGCATCATTCTTCCCTACTTTTTACACGAAGTGTAGGTTATGGATGCTTAAAGGATGTCTCTTTAATTGAGGAGCTTGATATGTGATTCCCAATCTCAAGGAAAGATAATCCTTAAGTCCAAGGTTGTCTGATTGTTTAGTTTACTGTATAGTTCTTAAATATTATACTTATGTATTATGTTGTAAGGGCCGTGTCCCTAAATTACTCTTATGATGTTGAGTCTAGGATGGTAAAAGAGACTAGAGTCTAAATATGTACTTATGATATTTTATATATATATATATATGAAGTGATGTTTCCAGCATATGATGTGCTATGAAAAGTTTTAAATTTTCTTCTAAATTTACTATGACAATGCGATGAATGATAACTATGGGATTGTATAAGACCTCTGAGAGGTCAAGTACGCCATGTTACTCTAGGGGGTGCTCCCTAGTTGTGACAATGACTATGGGTAGTGTGTCTCATGCTGAAGAAGGTAACCGGTTGGGTGTTCGACTAAAAGATTCTCCAAGTGGAGTTTTATAGTTCATCATAACTCCGAGTCATCTATAGTGGTTGAGGAAAAGTCTAAGAAACATCTAGATCCTCTATTGATGGATTTGAAAGAATCGGTACTTGGTAAGTTAAAGGAATCATTCTCCCAAGGGGGATGGTGTTCTAAGATACCAAGGAAGGTTATGTGTGGCCGGTGTTGATGACTTGAGAAATCGAATTATTGAAGAAGCCCATGGCTCCCATTACTCTATCATCCGGGTGACACTAACATGTACCATGACCTTACAGAAGTCTATTGGTGGGATGGCTTAATGATTGACATAGTGAAATTTGTTGCTAGGTGTCCAAATTGTGAACAAGTTCAAGCCGAGCATCTAAAGAAGGGTGGTTTGACCCATATAATGGATGTTCCTACTTGGAAGTGGGAAGACATTAATATGTACTTTGATTGCCTTGAAACCGAAGGCAAAATGACTCAATATGGGTTATTGTGGATAGGTTGATGAAATATGCCCACTTTATCCCCGTTAAGTTTAATTATACGGTGGAAGAGTATGCAAAAATCTATATTAATTAGATTGTAAGTCTTCATGGGATCCCTGTGTCCATTATTTGGGATAGAGGTGCTCAATTCACTTCTCGTTTTTGGAGGTCTTTTCAAAAGGGTTTAGCTATTCAAGTTAATCTTAGCACCACTTTTCATCCCCAAACGGATGGTCAAGAGTAGCGTACCATTCAAACCCTAGAAGATATTTAAGAGCTTGTGTTATTTATTTCAAAGGAAATTTTGACAATCACTAGCCGTTGATTGAGTTCTCTTATAATAATAGCTACCATTCGAGTATTTCTATGGACAATTTCGAAGCACTCTATGGTAGAAAATGTAGATCTCCGGCTGGGTGGTTTGAGGTTTGTGAGTTTTTACTCCTTGGTCCCCAGATGTTCTATGAGGCTATTGAGAAAGTTCGATTGATAAGAAACAGGTTGAAAACACCCAATAGTTGGCAAAAATCTTATGCCGGCAATATCAGAAGAGACCTTGAGTTTGAGATAGGAAATTGGGTGTATTTGAATATTTCACCTATGAAAGGGGTGATGAGATTCAGTAAGAACGGGAAGTTAAGTCCCCGGTATGTTAGTCCTTATGAAGTGTTGCAACGGGTCAGAAAAGTTTCTTAGGAGTTGAAACTACCTAGTGAACTAGTTTCGGTTCATCTGTTGTTCCATGTTTCTATGCTCAAGAAATGTATAGGTTACCTGGTGTCTATTCACCCTATTGAAGGATAAGGGGTGAATGAGAACCTTTCTTATGGAGAGGTTCCGGTTAAGATCCTAGATCGTCAAGTAAAAAAGTGGAGGAACAAAGAGGTGGCCTACGTAAAAGTTCTATGGAGAAACCACCTAGTTTAGGGTGCAACATGGGAGGCCGAGGCCGACATGAAGTCCCGCTATCCTCATATATTTCCTAATTGAGGTTAGTAGTTCCTCTTTAGTAATAAAAATAAAGAATAATGTGTATTTGACTTGTTTTCTAGATTGGTGCATGTTTTTTGTGAAGGTTTGTGCCAACAATGAGATTTTCATGAAAAAGGCTTTTTGTGTTAACTTGCACTTATATGAAATGCGAGTATATGTTGCCTTATTGATATTTTTTTTGTTTTTGTTGATGTCTTGAGAAGAAGGATATCATGGTAACACCTTGATGTATTTTGAGCTGATACTTTTATTGAAAAGTTTGTTCCTCATTATGTGTCATGAAATGTAGAACTCTTATATGTTGAATTTGTGAATTAAGTTGTTATGTGTAATATTACGCTTCTGTGTTGAATGGAGTTGTGAAGTACGCCTATGAGCTATGACTCATTATGATTTTATTTCTTGTCAGTTGGGCTGCTAGTATTGAGTCTATCATTTCCTTTCAAAAGATTTTAGTGTCATTTGGGGCAAATGTTTCTAAGGGGGGGATAATGTAACGCTCTGAAAGTCCATGACTTAGTCTAGATCCTCATATGATGAACCAAGACTCGAAACACTATTTGTAAGCCTAATTTTATTTATTGAAACTAATTAGGAAGTATTAGAGTCAAACTGTCAAAGAAAGACCTAGACGTTTGGAAACTTGCGAAATCGAACTAGTAGCCGTCCTTATGTTTTGTGAAGGTTTGAGAGTGTCATATTAAGTATAAAATTTATAAAAAGACTTTAAATAGGTAAAATAAAGTATATAGGATCGAAACGTTAAGGTATGACCCCCCAAAGATCGCCCTAGGGGTCCTCGAAGGGACTCCACTTTTGACAAAGCAAGCTGCCAAAAGGCAGCAGCCAATTGCACTAACAAGGAACCAGTCCACATCGGACATGGTGCACCCATGGACAAAATTCTTGGTCCGCGTCACAGACTCCCCTGTCTTCAACTTGGGAGAGAGAAAAAAGAGAGAAGGAAGAGAGTTTTGGGTTTGGTAAATATTAGAGCTTAGGTTAGTCTAATTAGCTTAGGTGATTTATATATGTTGTTAATTAAATTAATTAGACCTCCCCTAACCCCTAATTAACCTCTTAACTAATCCAACTAATTAAATGAGTTAATTAGAAATGTGCAGCAAAATCACACCCTCACAGACGAGACCACGATCGACGGATCGTGTGTCCATCAAAGGGTACTGCTCCCTCCGTACTGCACATCCGTCGCTAAGTTCAGAGAGTTGTCAAAGACCCTTGCCCAAATATTCTAAGTGTTTATCTACGGAGGCAATCGACGCCCCATCGATTGGAACACGGTGTAAGGTCCCAATAATGACTTAGGTGAATCTAGAGCCTAACGTGGTTTTCATGGTGGTCTAAGGTCTTAATATGCTCTATAAGGTAGTTTAGAGGTAGTAGCTAAGAGTTTAGGTGCATTGGAAGTCAAACGTCAAGGGACGATCCAAGACGTTCGACGACTAAGTTACCTAAATGCCTTGTATGTGATTCTATGTGATTATGTGTATTAAATGAGTTTATATGATGTTTATAGTCAGTGTGTCAAGTTTCGTGAGGTTTGGAGGTCAAAACGTTCAAGAACATCTATGACGTTCGAAAGTTGTGCCTAGAAATGACCTTGTGTGTCTAAGCATGTTTCGTTGAGTTTTACGTGTTCATTTTGGATGAAACTTATATGGTAGGTCCTAAACTCGTATACGTGCATGTTTGGGTTGGTAACGTCTGGGTACGACTCCATGTAGGACCCGCAAGGGGCCCTAGAGGAGGACCCCAAACTTGAGCTCAACACTGCCAGGCAGTGTCCAGTCGACAGACCAAACGATGGCCAGTCGACCAGACAATGGCCCGTCGGTGGGTCTCGTTGATTGGGACATGTTGCCTGCAGGTTTGGGAGTCCGTGAACCAAACCACGATACCCTATCGACAAGACGTGGTCTGACTAACGGTCCATCGATGGGAGCAAGCTGTCCGTCACTTGGGGTTTAAGGGTGAAACGACGAGACCCCATCGATGGGGCGTGGGTGAGACCATGGACTGTCGATGGTCACGTCAATGGTGCAGTGTATTTTTGGCCAGCTTTCCGTTAAGTTGAGGGGTGAAGTCGTAAACTCACCCCAAGCCCCTATTAATCTTTGGACGGTTGTTTTGAGTGTTTATGGGTATTTTAAGAGTATATAAGTCATTAAACTCTCATTTAACCCTAAAACTAAGATCAAAACATATTCCCTCCAAAAGTTTCCCAAAAACCTCCATGAGAGTTCAAAGTGAAGCTGAAGCTGAAGATGGATCTTCAATGGAGTTTCTTCTTCAATTAGCATTGGATTCTTCAAATAAGGTATGAGAGTTCTTCATCTAAGGTTTTTTATCACCTTAGAGCCAATTTCAAAGATGTTTTCAAAGGATTTCAAAAAGATGAAAAAGTCCAATTTCTACTCTTAGTCTTGGGTTCTTGCATGAAAGGTTTTCAAACGTTAAGATATGATGTTATTGATGTTTAATTGTCGTTTTCTAATGAAATTCTCCATGAACCCTTGATCTTCTCAAATCTCTTCATTTTCACTAAAGTATGGGTGAATTGATTATGATTTGAGATTAATGACTTCATGTGTGGATTGTTATAGGCTTTTGAATGATGTATAGATTATGTATGAATGATGTATAGGCTGTTTCATTTGATTAATTGAGTAATGAATACTCTTAGATCTATTGCATGTTAAGCCTATTGAATTGATATGAACTTAATGCTTGTAGATTCTAGTGTAGATTTCTATAGGATTTCTAATGATGTAAGAATTGTATTCAATTGATATCTAATTGGTCTTAGATTGGTAAATCTATATTTAATTGACTTAGATTCATTGAGTATTATGATTTATGCTTTGGATTGATGTTCATGGACATGGGTAAGGGCCTTCTGGTATTGATTTGGATGATTTAGCTTGGGATTGAAGTGGTGAGTTCAAGTGGGTGGTATGCTGCCCTAACTCTTTTATTATTATGTATATATATTGTAATTTATCTCTTGGATTATATGTTATTGGTATGGTCCACTTATGGTGGCGTTGTTACGTGAATTGATATGGCCTTGTCGGCACTACTTGAAGTATTATGTTGATTAGTGTATTTTATTATATGAAGTATGATCATATCTATCTATATGTGAAGTAATGTGGAAGTATGTGTCCTGTTATTGAAGTTATTAGGTGATCATATTATACTATGACTATGTGCTTATATGTGTACTCTTAGTGTTGATACATGACTGTCCCTAACTTGGTTATATGAGTCTATTATGGTAATTTTGATGATATTAATGTAATGGCTACGTTGAATAGATGATGTTAAGGGTCATTCCGAAGTGTCTAAAGAATGTTATGTAATATGTGCTAAAGTGAAGTATGTTGTGTCTTGTTTAGGTAGACTTGTGTCCCTTACTTGATGCATGTATGAATATGAATGTGTGATGACTTGACTTAGGAAGCTAAAGCGTCTTAGTCTTGAATGTATGAATGTTATGTAAGACCTTGAATGATGATAAGAAGGTCCTTTATGTAGAACCTTGAACCTAGCGGTAAGGTTATGAAACTTGAAGTCGTAAGCCGTAATGGTATCCTTCATGTAATGAATGATGGACTTAAGGTTGATTGGATGGAACGGAATCATTATCATACCTTCGGAAAGTCATGATGATCTTCTTGTCGCCATAGTGAGATAGCCCTAGTGGACCTTGCTTTGGTAGGGTAAATGTAATTGGGTCATGAACTTGATATGGGACCCATTTGTATGAACCTTAATGTGAAATTAATTTATGAGAACGAAGGCTAGCACCGAGAGAGTATGGTAAGAAAGTAGCTCTAGTGAAGCACGAGACTAGTGTACAAAGAATCCCTTCATATTTTCGTTAACCATGTGCCTACATGGGATTTGTCTATGTTCTACCATTGGCAAGTAGAATCGGACTAGGATAGAACTCCGGATTCCATGCTTTGCTACCATGGTCTATGTCGGTTATTGCCTATTCTCATCATATGGGATACTCACTATCATTAGAGAAGTTCTATGAAGTTTAGGTGGTGGTATGCGACGCTATCTAGACATTGCACAATAGGCTATGAAGATGTTAGTGAGAGTCCCTAGGTCTTCTCCAAGACCATTATTTGAGCGTTCTTATGTGATGAATGTCTCTTAAATGATCTATGTAATGAAATGGTTTAAGTTAAAGAAAGCATGTTAAAGGACTAAGTTCCTTTCTAGAGTAATTAAGGGTTGTCTAGTTAAGGTGTGAAGGGGGCAAGGGAATGGTCACTTTATCTCTTACCTAGATGAGCCTTAATAAGTATTCTAGTTAGTGAATGTGATTGATTATGTGGACATGACCCTAATCTAGGAAGTCTTAAGGAGTACTTAGGTAATCTTGAATAGGTCAATCATGGACATTCTCTTCTAGAGTTACTTGAGTAGGTCTTTTGATAGCCTTGGTAGGGGAGATTGTCATATTATGTATGTCTTGTATGTTGATGTATTGTAGGTGTGTATCTGTCTCATTATGAGTAATCTTAAGGGTCGTTTAGGCACATATAGAGAGGGTGTATGGGCGGTCGCTATTTGTGTGACTTAAGTGAATCTTAGGATAGCTTTAGTGAGAAGACTACATGCCATGAAAGTGTAAAAAGAAAGGTAATGCACTTCACTATAACATAACAGTGAATAGGGGTTATTGTAAAGTGGCTCTTTAAATCGTGATAATTGCTTAAATGATTTAATTATGTATTTCTAATATGATAAATGTTGTAATTATGCTTATAGTATGAGGTTTAAATAAAAAATTCATGAAAAGTATGTTATTTACTAAATGTCCCTTTTTCATGGTTTTTGCATGGCTTCCATACTTAGTACATCTAATGTGCTAACCCCTTCTTTTCCCTTTTTGACTTAAGTGTAGGGAATTGGAAGTCTTGATGTGCCTTAGAGGATGGATAGGTTTCTAAGTGTTGAAGATGAAGTATTGGTGAGTCCTCATTGATTCGAGGACAATATCCACATGTTTCTTATTGTCTTAAGTCTTTATTTTTATGTCCTGTATGGGATTAGTCCCAAGTATTGTATACTCTAAAGTTTAAATGGTTCAAGTGTTGTAATGGTTTAAATTTTAATGAAAGTCTTCCGCTTGTGTATTGTTTATAAAATATTTCTTCGTGTGTGAAGAAAGTTTTAAATTCTTACTCATTTTAGTATGTTATTATGCAATGAACAATACGAGAGGCTTAGATGAAACTTCTTGAAGTCTCATTTGCCTTGTGACGATCTCAAGGATACTCTAACTTCTAGGGTGTACTTGAGGGTTGTGACAAGCTTGGTATCAGAGCATAAGGTTTGGGAGTGTCGTAGTTGTCTTATGAACCACATCTAGTAGAATCTTGTTTATAATGTGAAGCGTGCCACATTATAAATAGGAGGCTATTGGGTGCTAGGGATAGTTTCACTTCTTCATTCATCTAATCGTGCCTAAGAGCTTGTGTATGGTGTCATTTCCCTTGTCTCCCTTAAGTGTTTGGTCATTAAAGTGTGACTTTATGAAGATTGTGTTGAGGGAGAGAAAAGATGAGATGTGGCTTGATAGATGAGGTGTGAAAAATGGTGTTGATGACACTAGGTTGGTTTGGTTGCCTTTGAAAGGTAGTATAGTTTTCAAGAATTGTAAGGTATAGAGTTAGAAATGTGAAGGAGTGACTCTTGAGATGGGTTGAAGTTGTTTAGAACCTAACCATAGAAAGGAAGATGAATAGATGAGAAGAGTAAGGGTGAGTTTCTCCTAGTAAGGGGGTGTAAAGGCTAGATGGTTGAACCTTGAGAGTCTTTAGTTTTCATGAGCTATACTTTGGGTGAGAAAGTATTAGAAGGTTTAAGGTGCCTTGAGGGAGTTCCTTGAGGTAGATGTTATGTTGACCTTAGAATGGGTTTCTCCTAAGTGGGGGAGTATGGTGAAGAATATGGTTGATTTGGGAGTGAGGTACCCTTAACTTTTTATTATGTGTTTATTAAAGCCTAAAACGAAGAGTTCTTGGTAACTTGATTTGTATAGGAGTTTTTGTGAAAAAAGAGTTCCAAACATTCTCCTTATGATATGCATGTTTGGTTGAAATTTAATTTTATTAACTTCTTGCATTGTGTATTTTATGAAGCCATGATCATGTTGTAAAAGATGTTTATATGATGTTACTTTGCATATTATCATGTCTATATCATGAATTGCCTAAAAATTAACTTTTTGGAAAAGTTGGATAATTCACTGTAGGTTCTGCCAGTTCACTGTAAGATTTTTTAAAAATTGAGTAATTGATTCTTTGATCTAAAATTGTTGTAATTTGGTTAGAACTTATGTATATGAGCATGATATTGAATATAAAATGAGTTTTTTGCTATTTGGAATGGAGCATGTAAGTTTTGTAGCATGATGAGTTATAGAATGTTTTCTAGTTTCTTGTTGTGTTGTGATTCTCTTAATTATGTGAAATTGATATTTTCTGGGAATATTTTTTTTGTATGAGGTGTTATATGGTATGGTAATGAGTTTCTAATTGAATCTTTACTCTTGGAAGTGTTCGAAGAGTTGCAAGTGTCATTCTAGGACGAATGTTGTCCAAGTGGGGGAGATTGTAAGGTCCCAAAAATGACTTAGGTGAAGCTAGAGCCTAACGTGGTTGTCATGGTGGTAATAAAGTAGTGAATAGTATGTCGGCCATATAAAAAAGTAAAGGCCACTATCTTTTGTTTTCTTGCGTCGGCCCAATAAAATAAGGCTATGTGTAAAGTAGTATGTAAGAGAGTATAGGCCACTTGGCCAAAATAGTACTCTTTCTCTTGTATAAATAGAGGGTTTTCCCTCATAATAAAATAAGCTCTTAAAACTAACTTTCTTTTCTCTTTTATTCCGCTTCTCGTCTATTTCAAGATTTTCATTTAATATTTGTTTCATTTTATTTATTTCTTGTGTCAATTCAAATTCTTTTTCTTTTTCTTTTTCTATTTGTTTCTCTTTTTGTTTAGTTTCATATAATAATTTGAGTTTAGCTAATTCTTTTTCTAATTCACTTATTTTTGTATTTTTTAATTCTTCTATATGTTTAGAAGAAGAATCTAAACAACTAACAGCATTTACTATACCACGAGGATTTTATGAATGGAATGTTCTACCATTTGGATATAAAAATGCACCAGGTAGATATCAACATTTTATGGATAACTATTTTAATCAATTAGAAAATTGCATTGTTTATATAGATGATATATTATTATACTCAAAAATACAAGATGAACATACTAGGTTATTAGAAAATTTATTTACATAATTCAAAATTCTGGTATAAGCCTAAGTAAAAAGAAAGCAGAAATTACGAAACCTCACATAGAATTTTTAGGAATACAAATAGATAAAAATGGGATAAAGATGCAAACCCACATAGTACAAAAAATAAGCACTATTGATGAAACTATAGATACAAAAAAGAAATTACAATCCTTCTTAGGATTAGTAAACCAAGTAAGAGAATATATACCAAAATTAGCAGAACATTTAAAACCATTACATAAAAAACTTAAGAAAGATGTAGAATATCATTTTGACAGTAAAGATAAAGAACATATAAGACATATCAAAAACTTATGTAAGAAATTACCAAAACTATATTTTCCCGATGAAAATAAATCATTTACTTATATTTTTGAAATAGATTCAAGCAATCATAGTTATGGAGGAGTTTTAAAATATAAATATGACAAAGAAAAAATAGAACATCATTGTAGATATTACTCATGATCTTATGCAGAAGCACAAATAAAATGGGAGATAAATAGAAAAGAATTGTTTGCATTATATAAATGTTTATTAGCATTTGAACCATATATTGTTTACAATAAATTTATTGTAAGAACAGATAATACACAGGTAAAGTGGTGGATAACTAAAAGGTACAAGATTCAGTTACAACAAAAGAAATAAGAAGATTAGTATTAAATATATTAAATTTTACATTTACAATTGAAGTAATCAAAACTGACAAAAACCTTATTGCAGACTACCTCTCCAGAGGAAGATACAATGGAGAAAATACTAGCTACAATGACAATACTCTGTCAAAAAATGGAAAAGATAGAAACTGAAGTACAAATATTAAAAGATACAGTTAAAATTCAGCAGCATGACTTAAAACATGCGGAGCTAAGTCAGCAGCATGACTCAAAACATGCGGAGCTAGAAGGTGACGTTGGGAAACACCTTAAAACCCATAACAAAATAATATATACAGCTGCAGGTAACACATCTACAGGAGGATCAACTACAAAAAAGGAAGAAGGTAAGACAAAATATATAAATACCAATATGAACAAACTATTTTAATCAATTAGAAAATTGATTAAAAAATACAAAAATAAGTGAATTAGAAAAAGAATTAGCTAAGCTCAAATTATTATATGAAACTAAACAAAAAGAGAAACAAATAGAAAAAGAAAAGAAAAAGAATTTGAATTGACACAAGAAATAAATAAAATAAAACAAATATTAAATGAAAATCTTGAAATAGACGAGAAGCGGAATAAGAGAGAAAAGAAAGTTAGTTGGAAGAGCTTATTTTATTATGAGGGAAAACCCTCTATTTATATAACAATTTGGGGGGTGGAAGCGGAATAAGAGAGAAAAGAAAGTTAGTTGGAAGAGCTTATTTTATTATGAGGGAAAACCCTCTATTTATAAAAGAGAAAGAGTACTATTTTGGCCAAGTGGCCTATACTCTCTTACATACTACTTTACACATAGCCTTATTTTATTGGGACGATGCAAGAAAACAAAAGATAGTGGTCTTTACTTTTTTATATGGCCGACATACTATTCACTACTTTATTACTTTACATATTATTCACTACTTTATACTATTCACTACTTTATTACTTTACATTGTATTTCATTAGCGTTGTTTTTTATATATTCTAAATATTCTTCCTCTCTAGTTAAGTATTTATTTACATTTTCTATTAGTAATTTTTCAAGTAAATCTATTTCTTCTTTAGTTTTCTTCCAGAGTTGTAAGTATAAATAATCTATCATTGATCTATGAATAATTCTAGATCATCATATAAATCTATGTCAAAATCGTCTGGTATAATTAATTCTGCCCAACCATGAATTGTTTCTTCAATTATCTCATATGTCAATAATTTTTCATAAATTGTTCTTTTCATATCAATATTAAGTTCTTTTAATATATAAAGAATTAATATTTTGTAGTGTATCTATTAATCTTTCTAATTCTTGGTTATCTATTTTTGTAATATTCAATTGTTTATATTTTGGATATAATTTAGTTAATTTTTTTTTTAATTTTCTTATCTTTCTGTGAACATGATTCTTTCTTTCTATAGTAGTTTTTGTTATAGTAGTCTCTTTATTTAATAGTGGATTTTTTCTTCATAGTTTTAACAAGAAAATATTTTTTCATAATATTCTTTTTTAATTAAATTTAATTTTTGTATTTCATTAGCGTTGTTTTCTATATATTCTAAATATTCTTCCTCTCTAGTTAGTAAGTATTTATTTACATTTTCTATTAGTAATTTTTCAAGTAAATCTATTTCTCTTTTGATTTATCTATTTCTTCGTTTTCCTTTGTTATTCTTATCATAGCTGTTAAACTATCTTCTAATTTTGCTGTTTCTTTTTCTAACATTAAATACAAATTATTTCCTATTTTTTATATCTTCTTCCTAAATTTGAAAATATTATTTTTATTATTAATCAGTATAATAACCATCTTTAGAAGGTTTGCTACGGAAATAATCTGAGAGTCAGTATACCCAGACTATGCCATCCTAAAGTTGAAACCGGTAGGCAAGAAGGCCATTTAGGGGAGTAAACACAGTTGAGGCGCTGTTAGGGTAACTAATCAAAGACAAAAACCGTAGTAGTGACTAGACGAGATGATTATTAAATTATTATTATTACATAATAAATAAGTATAAGATATTAAGAGATTAGAAGGAATAAAAATTTTAGCGTCAATATGATAAAATGAATTCTTACTTATTAGATGAAGATGTTAACTACAAAATATTAATTCTTTATATATTAAAAGAACTTAATATTGATATGAAAAGAACAATTTATGAAAAATTATTGACTTATGAGATAATTGAAGAAACAATTCATGGTTGGGCAGAATTAATTATATCAGACGATTTTGACATAGATTTATATGATGATCTAGAATTATTCATAGATCAATGATAGATTATTTATACTTACAACTCTGGAAGAAAACTAAAGAAGAAATAGATTTACTTGAAAAATTACTAATAGAAAATGTAAATAAATACTTATTAACTAGAGAGGAAGAATATTTAGAATATATAGAAAACAACGCTAATGAAATACAAAGATTAAATTTAATTAAAAAAGAATATTATGAAAAAATTTTTTGTTAAAACTATGAAGAAAAATCAAATTAAATAAAGAGACTACTATAACAAAAACTACTATAGAAAGAAAGAAATCACAGAAAGATAAGAAAAAAAAAAAAATTAACTAAATTATATAAAATATAAACAATTGAATATTACAAAAATAGATAACCAAGAATTAGAAAGATTAATAGATACTATATCTAAAATAGAATATAAATATATAAAATATTTAAAACAAAGATGAATAAAGAATATAAAGAAGAGCTTAATAACATAATTATGGCAAAAAGAAATGAATTGCAACAAAGAGAAAATTGGCTTAATTATAATATATTTGCAGGAGTATGTAAGAAATCTATAATAGTACAAAGAAAGGCTATTTTGCATCTAGAAATACAAATAAATATGTTAGAATATAAATTACAACATGATATAAATTACAACATGAATCATAATGAATAAAGAAGAATTTGCAGTAGACGAAAAAACATATGAAAATCAAGACGGATTAATAATAAAAATAATATTTTCAAATTTAGGAAGAAGATATAAAAAAATAGGAAATAATTTGTATTTAATGTTAGAAAAAGAAACAGCAAAATTAGAAGATAGTTTAACAGGTATGATAAGAATAACAAAGGAAAACGAAGAAATAGATAAATCAAAAGAGATTGAAAAAATAAAAATAAAAGCGAAGCAGGAAGTACAACATATAGAAGAATTAAAAAATACAAAAATAAGTGAATTAGAAAAAGAATTGGCTAAGCTCAAATTATTATATGAAACTAAACAAAAAGAGAAACAAATAGAAAAAGAAAAAGAAAAAGAATTTGAATTGACACAAGAAATAAATAAAATGAAACAAATATTAAATGAAAATCTTGAAATAGACGAAATAAATGAAATGAATGAATCAGATACAATGAATGATCAAAAATCAGAAATAAGTGATATAAGTGAAAAATACACAGAAATTCTAGAACAAGTAAATAAGCCAAAAAAATTAGAAATAAATACAGGAGATATAAATCAACCTAGCACATCAAAAGTTAAAACCCCGGATAATAGTCCTAGGAGTAATCCTAGACGGACAACATCAACCTATTATACAGATAGTTATTAAAGATCAGATAGAGCAAATGCGATATGGAATAGTAGACTAAATAAAAAATGGACACCTAGACCAATAATTGAACAATATAACTTTTTAGATCTAGATTGTGTTATAGATATAAATAAAGTAATCTTACTATGGGTAGAAAATATATCTAAACAATTAATTGATAACAAAATAACAACAAAAGAAACGCCAGGATATATAGAAAGAACATTTGTAGGAACAACAAAATTATGGATAGAAAATTTACCCCTAGAAAGTTTAGAAACACTTAGGAGTGATAAGAAAATAGATGGTTCTCCATCAACAACAAATATAGATATATTAGATAAATATGAATTAGCAATAAGAAATGAATTTGGTGGTATGACTACAGAAATAAAAGAACAAAATAGAGAAAAAATAATAAATAGACAACTTATGACAAAATTAGCTATATGTAAAATGTGTTATATAGAAGAATACACATGTGCATTTAAAGAATATTATTACAAAGCAAGATATGATATAAATGAAGCAAAAGAAATAAGACAACAATATTTTACAAAATTACCAGAACCATTTAGTACAAAAATAATTAAAGATTGGAATAATGAAGGATTAACAGATACGTTAGGAGCTAGAATAAAATTTTTACATCAATGGTTTGTACAATTATGTGAAAACCAAAAAGAAAAAAGAAAAATGGAGAAAGTACTAATAAAAATTTAGCATGTTGTAAAGATAAAACAGCACCACAGTTTGGTTGTACAGATAAATATTATAAAAGACCTAAACGATACAACAAGTATAGAAAAACCAAAACTAGATATAAATACAAAAAACCAAGACAAAGATATTATGTAATAAATTATAAAATAAAAAGACCTTATAGACCAAAAAGAAAACTATCAGATTGTACTTGTTATAATTGTGGAAAGTTAGGACATTTAGCTAAAATTGTAAGTTACCTAAAAATCCAAAAGGAAAACAAATTGCAGAAGTAATTATAGATAATGAAGAATACATGCAGATAGATTACATAGACTATGAATTAAGTGAAAATGATAGTATATATGAAGTATCGGATATAGAACCTGAATTAGAAAATGAAATAGATATTAATCTAGATAATGACGAAATGAACGAAGAAATCTAATGTCTGAAGAGGACATAAGAATAATATCTAAAGAAGAATATCAAAATGAAGAATCAGCAGAACAAAAAATTATATTTGATAATACAATTCTTGAACAAATAAAAGAAAAAGAATTAGATTTGAGTGTTGAAAAAGTACTTGAAATACCTACAATAAGAAATTGGTTTAAAAGACAAAAAGATGAATATTATGTAGTTAGCCAAAAAGAACACATCATAGATTGTAAATATACAAAAGGAAAAGCACAAATTCCTATATTAAATAAGAGAATAATAAATAAAGAAATACAAGACATCAAAGCTAAAACACCCATAAAGTACGTACACTTAGGAGGAACAGAAATATTGATAAAAGCTTGTTTTAGAGAAGGAATAGATACACCTATTGAAATATATTTAGCAGATGATAGAATTATACATCCTATAGAAAAAAGTGTAATAAGTGCAGTAAGAGGAAACTTAATATACCAAAAATTTAAATTTATAATAAGTGCCAACTACTCAGTAGCATTAACAGATAGAAACATAGATAAATCATTAGTTCTATATTGGAAAATGTCTGGAATAGAACTAGCACCAGGCAGTAAAATATTTACAGCAAGATGTAAAAACTTATATATACTAACAACAAAACATAAAGTAACGGCAAGAAATAAAATTGATAAAATAAAAATAGAAAATCCTTTTGAAAGAATAATTACTATAATAGATAATAATGATTATAGCTATAAAGAAATTGACATAGAAGAAGATTTAGAAATTGTAAAAGAAAGATTGAGTACTTCAAGTATACCAAATGCATTAACTAGAACTACCTCATCAAGAGCAAGCACATCTAAAAGGAACTATGAAGTTTCGAAAAATTTATTAAATATAGAAGAAACAACATTATACCATTATTTTATAACAGGAATAGTAGATCAAAGAAAATATAAAATTTTAATAAATACAGGACAAGAAGAGAATTATATAACAAGAGAATTAGTATTAGAAACAGAAATTATAAAAACAGGACATTTATGCCCTGGATTACCTAGTGAGATAGTAAACACAAGAAGAAGTAACAGAAAAAGAAATAATTATAGGAGGAATACCAATAGTAATATCATTTAAAATATACCAAGGAAGCCAGAATATTACCCTAGGAATAAAATGGTTAGAAAAAGTTAAACCATATAGTATAGAGCATGAACAATTAATAATAACTTACCAAAATAAGAAAATAATTATTAAAAGAACAAAATGAATAATGAAAATATATATACTTGCAAAAATTATTGTAGAAGGATACCACAACAGATATTATACCCCCATGATAGATACAGGAGCAGAAGCAAATATATGTAAATATAATTGTTTACCAGAGGATAAATGGGAGAAATTAAAAACACCTATGGTAGTGACAGGATTTAATAATGAAGGCAGTATGATTACATATAAAGCAAAAAATATAAAAATACAAATATGGGATAAAATATTAACAATAGAAGAAATGTACAATTTTGAATTTACAACAAAAGATATGTTATTAGGAATGCCATTTTTAGAAAGATTATACCCTCATATTATAACAAAAACACATTGGTGGTTTACTACACCATGTGGAAATAAAATAGGAGCAAAAAGAGTAAATAACAAACAAAGAAAACCCAAAGAATGGATAAAAGGAAGTGAAAAAATAAACCAGGAAATGGAAAATATAAGTAAAACCCAAATAACACAATTAGAAATTATCATATTTACAATAGATAAGGTTAAAATAATTAACGAACAATTAGAATTATTATATAGTGAAAATCCATTACAAGGATGGGAAAAGCATAAGATAAAAGTAAAGATTGAATTAATAGATGAAAATAGTATAATAACACAAAAACCATTAAAATATAATTTTGATGATTTAAAAGAATTTAAAATGCATATAGATGAACTATTGAAGAATAATTATATACAGGAAAGCAATAGTAAACATACAAGTCCAGCATTTATAGTTAATAAACATAGTGAACAAAAACGAGGTAAAATTAAAATGGTTATAGATTACCGCAACTTAAATGCTAAAACTAAAACATATAATTACCCAATACCAAATAAAATACTAAAAATAAGACAGATACAAGGATATAATTATTTCAGTAAATTCGATTGTAAATCAGGATTTTATCACTTGAAACTAGAAGAAGAATCTAAACAACTAACAGCATTTACTGTACCACAAGGATTTTATGAATGGAATGTTCTACCATTTGGATATAAAAATGCACCAGGTAGATATCAACATTTTATGGATAACTATTTTAATCAATTAGAAAATTGCATTGTTATATAGATGATATATTATTATACTCAAAAACACAAGATGAACATATTAGGTTATTAGAAAAATTTATTTACATAATTCAAAATTCTGGTATAAGCCTAAGTAAAAAGAAAGCAGAAATTATGAAACCTCAGATAGAATTTTAGGAATACAAATAGATAAAAATGGATAAAGATGCAAACCCACATAGTACAAAAAATAAGCACTATTGATGAAAATATAGATACAAAAAGAAATTACAATCCTTCTTAGGATTAGTAAACCAAGTAAGAGAATATATACCAAAATTAGCAGAACATTTAAAACCATTACATAAAAAACTTAAGAAAGATGTAGAATATCATTTTGACAGTAAAGATAAAGAACATATAAGACATATCAAAAACTTATGTAAGAAATTACCAAAACTATATTTTCCCGATGAAAATAAATCATTTACTTATATTGTTGAAACAGATTCAAGCAATCATAGTTATGGAGGAGTTTTAAAATATAAATATGACAAAGAAAAAATAGAACATCATTGTAGATATTACTCAGGATCTTATGCAGAAGCACAAATAAAATGGGAGATAAATAGAAAAGAATTGTTTGCATTATATAAATGTTTATTAGCATTTGAACCATATATTGTTTACAACAAATTTATTGTAAGAACAGATAATACACAGGTAAAGTGGTGGATAACTAAAAAGGTACAAGATTCAGTTACAACAAAAGAAATAAGAAGATTAGTATTAAATATATTAAATTTTACATTTACAATTGAAGTAATCAAAACTGACAAAAATCTTATTGCAGACTACCTCTCCAGAGGAAGATACAATGGAGAAAATACTAGCTACAATGACAATACTCTGTCAAAAAATGGAAAAGATAGAAACTGAAGTACAAATATTAAAAGATACAGTTAAAAGTCAGCAGCATGACTTAAAACATGCGGAGCTAAGTCAGCAGCATGACTCAAAACATGCGGAGCTAGAAGGTGACGTTGGGAAACACCTTAAAACCCATAACAAAATAATATATACAGCTGCAGGTAGCACATCTACAGGAGGATCAGCTACAAAAAAGGAAGAAGGTAAGACAAAATATATAAATACCAATATGAACAAACTATTTTCCAAACCATATTCTCCAGAAAATACCCAAAAAGATATATTCGTACCCCCACAAGTAAATACTTACAAAGCCAGCCTAGACTCACATAAGCAAACATATAACCATATTACCAGAATGTATATAGAAAATATACATAAGATACAAACCTTTTTGAACCTAAACCCCAGAGCAAAAGATACCAAAAATCCAAATGAAAATTATATAACCCAATACCTACAAGGGTACAACAAACTCATAGCACAACCAGGTACAAATTCAAATCTAGTAGCAACCTGCTACAATTACGGACTGTTAAGTACAGTATATACTGTAACAGGAGAAGAAGTAGCTAAAATACCAGAGCTACACAAAGCATTTCTGCAATATAAAAGAATAACTAAAGGAACTTTATTTTATATAAAGTTTTACTCAGCAACAGCAGAGATACTATATGATGAAATCAAACCTACAATCCAAGTTATTAAGATAGGATTAACTAGAGAAATGATAATACCAGAAAAAATAGATGTACAAGAAGAAATTCAGAAGGTAAATATCCCAGAGTTTTATGCAAATAAAAGGACTATTGGGATAGCTACTATACTGAATGAATTATCAAACAACTACCTAAACGAAAATGCAATTTGGAGCTATTACAATAGAGACCAGACAATGATATATTCCAATTGCAGAGAACTAAGAGCAGCAGATATGGAAGAATTACGTCAATGGATATTAAGCTTGCTAAAGCCAGAACAGACACCTACCTCAAGAGCTATCAGAAAAAGCTTTATTTCTCCAAATCTAATGACAAGATACTGCAAACTAGTAGGACAAAAATATCCAGACCACCTATGTACGAAATGTAACGGAGAAGATGACTACGTCCCAGAAGTACAGCTAGAATGAAGACATGTGTAAAGAGAAAAAGCATTATCACTATGTAAAGTAGTGAATAATATGTAAAGTAATAAAGTAGTGAATAGTATAAAGTAGTGAATAATATGTAAAGTAATAAAGTAGTGAATAGTATGTCGGCCATATAAAAAGTAAAGGCCACTATCTTTTGTTTTCTTGCGTCGGCCCAATAAAATAAGGCTATGTGTAAAGTAGTATGTAAGAGAGTATAGGCCACTTGGCCAAAATAGTACTCTTTCTTTTGTATAAATAGAGGGTTTTCCCTCATAATAAAATAAGCTCTTCCAACTAACTTTCTTTTCTCTCTTATTCCGCTTCCACCCCCCAAATTGGTATCAGAGCTATCAGGTATATAAGAAGATAACAAAAAGTTATGGAAAATCAAGCAGAATTAACAAACATACAGAAACAGGTATACTCATTTAAGCCTAAGTAAAAAGAAAGCAGAAATTATGAAACCTCAGATAGAAATTTTAGGAATACAAATAGATAAAAATGGGATAAAGATGCAAACCCACATAGTACAAAAATAAGCACTATTGATGAAAATATAGATACAAAAAAGAAAAAAAGGACATTTATGCCCTGGATTACCTAGTGAGATAGTAAACACAAGCGAAGAAGTAACAGAAAAAGAAATAATTATAGGAGGAATACCAATAGTAATATCATTTAAAATATACCAAGGAAGCCAGAATATTACCCTAGGAATAAAATGGTTAGAAAAAGTTAAACCATATAGTATAGAGCCTGAACAATTAATAATAACTTACCAAAATAAGAAAATAATTATTAAAAGAACAAAATGAATGATGAAAATATATATACTTGCAAAAATTATTGTAGAAGGATACCACAACAGATATTATACCCCCATGATAGATACAGGAGCAGAAGCAAATATATGTAAATATAATTGTTTTCCAGAGGATAAATGGGAGAAATTAAAAACACCTATGGTAGTGACAGGATTTAATAATCCATTTCCTGGTTTATTTTTTAACTTCCTTTTATCCATTCTTTGGGTTTTCTTTGTTTGTTATTTACTCTTTTTGCTCCTATTTTATTTCCACATGGTGTAGTAAACCACCAATGTGTTTTTGTTATAATATGAGGGTATAATCTTTCTAAAAATGGCATTTTAATAACATATCTTTTGTTGTAAATTCTTTTTGCTCCTATTTTATTTCCACATGGTGTAGTAAACCACCAATGTGTTTTTGTTATAATATGAGGGTATAATCTTTCTAAAAATGGCATTCCTAATAACATATCTTTTGTTGTAAATTCAAAATTGTACATTTCTTCTGTTGTTAATATTTTATCCCATATTTGGTTGTACAGATAAATATTATAAAAGACCTAAATGATACAACAAGTATAGAAAAATCAAAACTAAATATAAATACAAAAAACCAAGACAAAGATATTATGTAAAAAATTATAAAAATAGATAACCAAGAATTAGAAAGATTAATAGATACTATATCTAAAATAGAATATAAATATATAAAATATTTAAAACAAAAATGAATAAAGAATATAAAGAAGAGCTTAATAACATAATTATGGCAAAAAGAAATGAATTACAACAAAGAGAAAATTGGCTTAATTATAATATATTTGCAGGAGCATGTAAGAAATCTATAATAGTACAAAGAAAGGCTATTTTGCATCTAGAAATACAAATAAATATGTTAGAATATAAATTACAACATGAATGATAATGAATAAAGAAGAATTTGCAGTAGACGAAACACAGGCTATGACTGCCCAGGTCAACCGGCAGGATGTTCAGAGGGAGAACCCACCGGTTCGTAGCATGGCTGACAGGCTGAGAGACTTCACGAGGATGAATCCTTCTATTTTCACAGGGTCTAAGACTTCAGAGGACCCCCAGGAGTTTGTGGATGAGGTGCATAAGATTTTTGTGGCTATAAGGGCCACAGATATTGAGAAGGCTGAGCTGGCTTCCTATCAGCTCAAGGATGTTGCACAGACTTGGTGCAAGATGTGGCAGGATAGTCGAGCCTTAGGCGGAGTTCCGGTTACTTGGGAGCTGTTTAAGACAGCCTTCCTAGAGAGATTCTTTCCCAGGGAGATGAAGGAGGCAAAGGTTGAGGAGTTTATCAACCTTAAGCAGGGATCAATGACAGTCAGGGAGTATTCCCTGAAGTTTGTTAAACTATCCAGGTATGCTACTTTCCTTAGTATCTAACAGCAAGGATGAGATGAGTACTGGAGTTTGTTAAATTATCCAGGTATGCTACTTCCCTTGTATCTAACAGCAGGGATGAGATGAGCAGGTTCATCACAGGAATCAATGGAGATCTGGAGGAGGAGTGTCGGTCTGCGATGCTCCATGATAATATGGACCTCTCCAGGTTGATGGTGCATGTCCAGCAGGTAGAGCACAGCGCCCAAAAGAGGGGCATTCGTGATGCTAGGAGCCTAAGCCTCAAATCAGGCAGGTCCCAGCCATGGAGGCCACAGAAATAATTTTGGCGTCCAAGAGCAGCCCAGGTTCAAGAAGGGCACAGAGTTCTGGGAACTCTAATTCTCAGAGGCTACAACACTAGAGGAGGAACACCTGAGCCCAAGAAGGGCAATAGAGGTGAGATGCAGCGTCCCAAAAAGAACTGTGCTAAGTGTGGCCATGCTCACAATACAGAGTGCAGATAGGCACTAACGTCTGCTTCGTTGCGGTAAGAGTGGGCACATGGTTAGAGACTGCCCACAGAACAGAGGTCAGGCTGGATGTAATGCTCAGCCTAGGCCTAATCCACAGGGTGCAGCAGCAGCCGAGCCTCCTAAGAGGAACAGATTGTATCCCTGAAGGGCAGGGAGAGCGGAGAAGTCCGCTGATGTGATCACAGGTATGCTGCAAGTATTCACAACTTCTGTTTATGCTTTACTTGTATAGGGTCTACGCTTTCCTTTGTAACTCCTTTGCTTGCTCTCACTTTTGAGATATTGCCTGAAGTTCTGCATGATCCTATAGTGGTTAGTACAACTTTAGGAGAAAATGTAAGAACCGATAGAGTATACAAGGATTGCCAATAGTTGTAAGTGGTAAGACTATGTGTGCAGACTTGGTTGAGTTACCATGCATGATTTTGATGTTATTCTTGGCATGGACTGGCTTCACAGTTGTTATGCTTGTTTGGATTGTCGTAGTAGAGTGGTGAGATTTCGTTTCCCTGATGAAGAGGAGCTAGTCTGGGAGAGGTACAACTCGAGTCGTCCTAATCCTTGATTTCGAACCTTAAGGCCAATAAAATGATGTCCAAGGGGTTATTGTGTCATCTTATGAGTGTTAATGATTCAGATCATGACATTCCTTCCATAGACTCAGTGCCTGTAGTGAATGAGTTCTAGATGTATTTCCTGATGATTTGCCTGGAGTCCCTCCCCTCGAGAGATTGACTTTGTATCGACTTAGAACCCGATACTAAACCAATTTCAATTCCTCCCTACAGAATGGCTCCAACTGAACTCAAAGAGTTGAAGCTGCAGTTAATATATCTCATTGATAAGTGTTTCATTCAGCCGAGAATATCCCCTTGGGGAGCTCCAGTGTTGTTTGTGAAAAAGAAGGATGGAACCCTTAGAATGTGTATCGATTATCGGCAGCTCAACAAAGTCACTGTAAAGACTAAGTATCCACTTCCTAGGATAGATGATTTGTTCGATCAGCTCCAAGGGTCTAGTTTCTTCTCTAAGATTGATCTTCGTTCAAGGTATCATCAGCTTAGGGTTAGGGATGGAGATATCCCAAAGACAGCCTTTCGTACCCGTTATGGTCATTATGAGTTCTTAGTTATGTCATTTGGTCTTACGAATGCACCTGCTGCATTTATGGACCTCATGAACGAGTCTTCCGTGAATACCTTGATTCTTTCGTCATATTATTCATTGACAACATCCTCATCTACTCTAGGACCAAGGAAGAGCATGAACAACATTTGAGACTAACCTTTCAGGTACTTAGACAACATCAGCTGTATGCCAAATTCAGCAAGACTGAGGCTGTGAAGAACTGGCCAAAGCCTCTAGACTGAGGCTGTGAAGAACTGGCCAAAGACTATAATTATTATACAGGAAGCAATAGGTAAACAATACAAGTTCCAGCATTTTAAGTTAATAAACAAGTAATACAAAACGAGTAAAAGTTAGATGTTATAGATTATTCTAAACTTAAATGGCCTAAAAACTAAAAACATATAATACCCAATACCAAATAAAATACTACAAAATAAGACAGATACAAGGATAAATTATTTCAGTAAATTTCGATTGTAAAATCAGGATTTTATCACTTGAAACTAGAAGAAGAATCTAAACAACTAACACAGCATTATACTGTTAACCACAAGAGGCATCTTTAGAATGGAACTGTTCTACATGGGATATAAAAATGCCACCAAGGTAGATATCAACATTTTATGGGATAACCATTTAATCAATTAGAAAATTGCATTGTTTATATAGATATAATTATTTACTCAATAAACACCAAAGATGAACATATTTAGGTATTAGAAAAAATTTATTTACATAAATCAAAATTCTGATAAAGCCTAAGTAAAAAGATAAGCAAGAAAATTATAAACTCACATTAGAATTTTTTAGGGAACAAAAATAGATAAAAATGCGATAAGATGCAAACCCACATTAGGTAAAAAAAATAAGCACTATTGATGAAAATATAGATACAAAAAGAAAATACAATCGCTTTCTAGGACTAGTCAAACCAAGAAGAGAATATATACCAAAAATTAGCAACATTTTAAAACCATACATAAAAAACTTAAAAAGCATGTAGATACATTTGACAGTAAAGATAAAGAAACATAAAGACATATCAAAAACTTTGTAAGAAATTACCAAAACATATGTTCACCGATGAAAATAATCATTGACTATATTTTGAGAAGATCAAACGCAATATAAGAAATGAATATATATAAAAAAATATAAAAATAGAAACAAAGATAACAAAACATCATGTAAATATTACTCAGATCATATGCGAAAGAAATAGTAGAGAAATGGGAGATAAAGAAAAAATTTCACAATAATAAAGTTTATTAGCATTGGAACCATATATTGGTTTAACAACAAACATATGTAGATTATGAAGAAATGAAACTACACAGATAGATAAAGGGAGATAACTAAAAAGTACAAAGATTCAGTGTACAAAAAAGAAAAAGAGATTAATTAAAATATATTAAATTATACATTACAATTGAATAATCAAAAACATACCAATAACCTATAGAAGAGCACTACTCTCCACAGAAGATACAATGGAGAAAATACTAGCTACAATGACAATACTACTGTCAAAAAATGAAAAAGATGAAACTGATAACTATTAAAAGAACAGTTAAAAGTCAAGCAGCATGACTTAAAACATGCGATGCTAAGTCACGCACTGACTCAAAACATGCGGAGGCTAGAAAGTGACGTTGAGAAACACCTTAAAAATCCCATAACAAAAATAATATTACCAGCTGCAACGTAGCACATCTACAGGAGGAATCAACTAACAAAAAGGGAAGAAGGTAAGACAAAAATATAAATACCAATAGAACAACTATTTCCAAACCATATTCTCCAGAAAAATCCCAAAAGATATGATCGTACCCCCACAGGTAAATACATCAAGCCAGTCCTAGACTCACATAACAAACATATAACCAAATACCAGAATGTATATACAAAAGTATACATAAGATACAAACCCTTTTAAACCTAAACCCCATGAGGCAAAAGATACAAAAATCCAATGAAATTATTAACCGAATACCTACAAGGGCTACACAACCAACTCATAGCACAACCCAGGTACAATTCAATAGTACACCTGCTACAATTACTGACTGTAAGTACATATTACTGTAACAGGAGAAAAGAGTAGCTCAAAATACCAGAGCGCTACACAATAGCATATTGCAATATAAAAAGTAATAACTAAAGGAAACTCTATTTATATAATTTTACTCGTAAGCTAACAGCAGAGATAACTATAGCATGAAAATCAAACCACGATCCAAGTTATTAGATAGGATGTAACTGAGAAATGATAAGACCAGAAAAAATAGATGTACAAGAAAGAAATTCAAAAGGTAAATATCCAGAGTTTTATGCCAAATAAAGAGACTATTCGGATAGCTATTATTGAATGAATATATCAAACAATATTCTACCTAAACAAATAATACAATTTGGAGCTAGTCAATAGAAGAAAACCAACAAATGATATATTCCAATTGCAGAGAACTTAAGAGCAGCAGATATGGAAGAATTACTGCATGTGAATCTAAGCTTGCTAAAGCCAGAACAGACACCTACCTCAAAGAGCTATTCAGAAAAAGTTTACTTTCTCACAATCAATGACAAGATACTGCAAACTAGTGGACAAAAATATCCAGACCACCTAGTACGAAAGTAACGGAGAAGCATGACACGTCCCAGAGTACAGCTAGAATAAGACACTGTGAAGAAAAAAGTATATCACTATAGACAAATATGTGTAAAGAAAATAGGTAATGAGATAATGCTGTAATAAATAATAGATAATAGTAAAGTAAAGATTAGTAGATAGTATGCGCCATATAAAAAGTAAAGCCACATCTTTTGTTTTCTGCGTCGCCCCAAAAAAATAAGGCTATGTGTAAAAGAGTATGTAAGAGTATAGGCCACTTTGGCCAAAATATACTCTATTCTCTGGCTTATAAATAGAGGTTTCCCTCATAAAAAAATAACTCTTCAACTAAACTTTCTTCTTTCTCTAGTTCCGCTTCCACCACCCCCCAAATTGATCAGAGCTTATCTATTATATAAGAAGATAACAAAAAGTTATGAAAATCAAGCACAGAATTACAACAAAACATACAGAAACAAGGTATACTCAGTTAAGCCTAGTAAAAAAGAAAGCAGAAGAAATTATGAAACCTCAGATCAGAAATTTTAGGAATACAAATAGATTAAAAATGCGGATAAAGATGCAAACCCACAGAGTACAAAAAAATAAGCACTATGATGAAAATATAGATACAAAAAAGAAAAAAAAAGGACATTTATGCCCTGGATTACCTAGTGAGATAGTAAACACCAAAGCCGAAAGAAAGTAACAAGAAAAAGAAATAATTGATAGGAGAATACCAATAGTAATATCATTTAAAATATACCAAGGAAGCCAGAATATTACCCGAGGAATAAAATGGTAAAAAAGTTAAACCATATGTATAGAGCCTGAAACAATTAATATAACTTACCAAAATAAAAAATAATTATTAAAAGAACAAAATGAACTGCATGGAAAATTATATAACTTGCCAAAAATTATTGTAGAAGGATACCACAACAAGATATTATACCCCATGATAAGATACAGGAGCAGAAGCAATAGATGCTAAATATAATTGTTTTCCAGAGGATATAAATGGGAGGAAAATTAAAAACACTATTGGTAGTGACCAGGATTTAATAATCCATTTCCTGCAGTTTATTTTTAACTTCCTTTTATCCATTCTTTTGGGTTTTTCTTGGTTTTGTTTATTTACTCTTTTTGCTCCTATTTTATGTACCACATGCGTGTAGTAAAACCACCAATGTGTTTTTGTTATAATATTGAGGGGTATAATCTTTCTAAAAATGGCATTTTAATAACATATTCTTTTGTTGTAAATTCTTTTTGCCTCCTATTTTATTTCCACATGGGTAGTAAACCACCAATGTGTTTTTGTTATAATAGGAGGGCTATAATCTTTTCTAAAAAATGGCATTCCTAAATAACATATCTTTTGTTGTAAATTTCCAAAATTGTTACCAATTTCTTCTGTTGTTAATGATTTTATCCCATATTTGGTGGTACAGATAATATTATAACAAGACGCTAAATGATACAACAAGTATTAGAAAAATCAAAACTAAATATAAATACAAAAAACCAAGACAAAGATATTATGTAAAAATCTATTGAAAAATAGAAAACCAAGAATTAGAAAAGATTAATAGATACTATATCTAAAATAGAATATAAATATATAAAATATTTAAACAAAATATGAATAAAGATGATAAAGAAGAGAAGCTTAATAACATTAATTATGGCAAAAAGAAAATGGAAAATGAAGGATTAACAGATACATTAGGAGCTAGAATAAAATTTTTACATCAATGGTTTGTACAATTATGTGAAAACCAAAAAGAAAAAATAAAAATGGAGAAAGTACTAATAAAAAATTTAGCATGTTGTAAAAATAAAACAGCACCACAGTTTGGTTGTACAGATAAATATTATAAAAAACCTAAACGATACAACAAGTATAGAAAAACCAAAACTAGATATAAATACAAAAAACCAAGACAAAGATATTATGTAAAAAATTATAAAATAAAAAGACCTTATAGACCAAAGAGAAAACTATCAGATTGTACTTGTTATAACTGCGGTAAGTTAGGACATTTAGCTAGAAATTGTAAGTTACCTAAAAATCCCAAAGGAAAACAAATTGCAGAATTAATTATAGATAATGAAGAATACATGCAGATAGATTACATAGACTATGAATTAAGTGAAAATGATAGTATATATGAAGTATCGGATATAGAACCTGAATTAGAAAATGAAATAGATATTGATCTAGATAATGACGAAATGAACGAAGAAATCTAATGTCTGAAGAGGACATAAAAATAATATCTAAAGAAGAATATCAAAATGAAGAATCAGCAGAACAAAAAATTATATTTGATAATACAATTTTTGAACAAATAAAAGAAAAAGAATTAGATTTAAGTGTTGAAAAAGTACTTGAAATACCTACAATAAGAAATTGGTTTAAAAGACAAAAAGATGAATACTATGTAGTTAGCCAAAAAGAACACATCATAGATTGTAAATATACAAAAGGAAAAGCACAAATTCCTATATTAAATAAGAGAATAATAAATAAAGAAATACAAGACATCAAAGCTAAAACACCCATAAAGTACGTACACTTAGGAGGAACAGAAATATTGATAAAAGCTTGTTTTAGAGAAGGAATAGATACACCTATTGAAATATATTTAGCAGATGATAGAATTATACATCCTATAGAAAAAAGTGTAATAAGTGCAGTAAGAGGAAACTTAATATACCAAAAATTTAAATTTATAATAAGTGCCAACTACTCAGTAGCATTAACAGATAGAAACATAGATAAATCATTAGTTCTATATTGAAAAATGTCTGGAATAGAACTAGCACCAGGCAGTAAAATATTTACAGCAAGATGTAAAAACCTATATATACTAACAACAAAACATAAAGTAACGGCAAGAAATAAAATTGATAAAATAAAAATAGAAAATCCTTTTGAAAGAATAATTACTATAATAGATAATAATGATTATAGCTATAAAGAAATTGACATAGAAGAAGATTTAGAAATTGTAAAAGAAAGATTGAGTACTTCAAGTATACCAAATGCATTAACTAGAACTACCTCATCAAGAGCAAGCACATCTAAAAGGAACTATGAAGTTTCGAAAAATTTATTAAATATGGAAGAAACAACATTATACCATTATTTTATAACAGGAATAGTAGATCAAAGAAAATATAAAATTCTAATAAATATAGGACAAGAAGAGAATTATATAACAAGAGAATTAATATTAGAAACAGAAATTATAAAAACAGGACATTTATGCCCTGGATTACCTAGTGAGATAGTAAACACAAGCGAAGAAGTAACAGAAAAAGAAATAATTATAGGAGGAATACCAATAGTAATATCATTTAAAATATACCAAGAAAGCCAGAATATTACCCTAGGAATAAAATGGTTAGAAAAAGTTAAACCATATAGTATAGAGCCTGAACAATTAATAATAACTTACCAAAATAAGAAAATAATTATTAAAAGAACAAAATGAATGATGAAAATATATATACTTGCAAAAATTATTGTAGAAGGATACCACAACAGATATTATACCCCCATGATAGATACAGGAGCAGAAGCAAATATATGTAAATATAATTATTTACCAGAGGATAAATGGGAGAAATTAAAAACACCTATGGTAGTGACAGGATTTAATAATGAAGGCAGTATGATTACATATAAAGCAAGAAATATAAAAATACAAATATGGGATAAAATATTAACAATAGAAGAAATGTACAATTTTGAATTTACAACAAAAGATATGTTATTAGGAATGCCATTTTTAGAAAGATTATACCCTCATATTATAACAAAAACACATTGGTGGTTTACTACACCATGTGGAAATAAAATAGGAGCAAAAAGAGTAAATAACAAACAAAGAAAACCCAAAGAATGGATAAAAGGAAGTGAAAAAATAAATCAGGAAATGGAAAATATAAGTAAAACCCAAATAACACAATTAGAAATTATCATATTTACAATAGATAAGATTAAAATAATTAACGAACAATTAGAATTATTATATAGTGAAAATCCATTACAAGGATGGGAAAAGCATAAGATAAAAGTAAAGATTGAATTAATAGATGAAAATAGTATAATAACACAAAAACCATTAAAATATAATTTTGATGATTTAAAAGAATTTAAAATGCATATAGATGAAGTATTGAAGAATAATTATATACAGGAAAGCAATTGTAAAAATATAAGTCCAGCATTTATAGTTAATAAACATAGTGAACAAAAACGAGGTAAAAGTAGAATGGTTATAGATTATCGCAACTTAAATGCTAAAACTAAAACATAGAATTATCCAATACCAAATAAAATACTAAAAATAAGACAGATACAAGGATATAATTATTTCAGTAAATTCGATTGTAAATCAGGATTTTATCACTTGAAACTAGAAGAAGAATCTAAACAACTAACAACATTTACTTTACCACAAGGATTTTATGAATGGAATGTTCTACCATTTGGATATAAAAATGCACCAGGTAGATATCAACATTTTATGGATAACTATTTTAATCAATTAGAAAATTGCATTGTTTATATAGATGATATATTATTATACTCAAAAACACAAGATGAACATATTAGGTTATTAGAAAAATTTATTTACATAATTCAAAATTCTGGTATAAGCCTAAGTAAAAAGAAAGCAGAAATTATGAAACCTCAGATAGAATTTTTAGGAATACAAATAGATAAAAATGGGATAAAGATGCAAACCCACATAGTACAAAAAATAAGCACTATTGATGAAAATATAGATACAAAAAAGAAATTACAATCCTTCTTAGGATTAGTAAACCAAGTAAGAGAATATATACCAAAATTAGCAGAACATTTAAAACCATTACATAAAAAACTTAAGAAAGATGTAGAATATCATTTTGACAGTAAAGATAAAGAACATAAAAGACATATCAAAAACTTGTGTAAGAAATTACCAAAACTATATTTTCACGATGAAAATAAATCATTTACTTATATTGTTGAAATAGATTCAAGCAATCATAGTTATGGAGGAGTTTTAAAATATAAATATGACAAAGAAAAAATAGAACATCATTGTAGATATTACTCAGGATCTTATGCAGAAGCACAAATAAAATGGGAGATAAATAGAAAAGAATTGTTTGCATTATATAAATGTTTATTAGCATTTGAACCATATATTGTTTACAACAAATTTATTGTAAGAACAGATAATACACAGGTAAAGTGGTGGATAACTAAAAAGGTACAAGATTCAGTTACAACAAAAGAAATAAGAAGATTAGTATTAAATATATTAAATTTTACATTTACAATTGAAGTAATCAAAACTGACAAAAACCTTATTGCAGACTACCTCTCCAGAGGAAGATACAATGGAGAAAATACTAGCTACAATGACAATACTCTGTCAAAAAATGGAAAAGATAGAAACTGAAGTACAAATATTAAAAGATACAGTTAAAAGTCAGCAGCATGACTTAAAACATGCAGAGCTAAGTCAGCAGCTTGACTCAAAACATGCGGAGCTAGAAGGTGACGTTGGAAAACACCTTAAAATCCATAACAAAAAAATATATACAGCTGCAGGTAGCACATCTACAGGAGGATCAACAACAAAAAAGGAAGAAGGTAAGACAAAATATATAAATACCAATATGAACAAACTATTTTCCAAACCATATTCTCCAGAAAATACCCAAAAAGATATATTCGTACCCCCACAAGTAAATACTTACAAAGCCAGCCTAGACTCACATAAGCAAACATATAACCATATTACCAGAATGTATATAGAAAATATACATAAGATACAAACCTTTTTGAACCTAAACCCCATAGCAAAAGATACCAAAAAACAAATGAAAATTATATAACCCAATACCTACAAGGGTACAACAAACTCATAGCACAACCAGGTAGAAATTCAAATCTAGTAGCAACCTGCTACAATTACGGACTGTTAAGTACAGTATATACTGTAACAGGAGAAGAAGTAGCTAAAATACCAGAGCTACACAAAGCATTTATGCAATATAAAAGAATAACTAAAGAAACTCTATTTTATATAAAGTTTTACTCAGCAACAACAGAGATACTATATGATGAAATCAAACCTACGATCCAAGTTATTAAGATAGGATTAACTAGAGAAATGATAATACCAGAAAAAATAGATGTACAAGAAAAAATTCAGAAGGTAAATATCCCAGAGTTTTATGCAAATAAAAGGACTGTTGGGATAGCTACTATACTGAATGAATTATCAAACAATTACCTAAACGAAAATACAATTTGGAGCTATTACAATAGAGACCAGACAATGATATATTCCAATTGCAGAGAACTAAGAGCAGCGGATATGGAAGAATTACGTCAATGGATATCAAGCTTGCTAAAGCCAGAACAGACACCTACCTCAAGAGCTATCAGAAAAGTTTTATTTCTCCAAATCTAATGACAAGATACTGCAAACTAGTAGGACAAAAATATCCAGACCACCTATGTACGAAATGTAACGGAGAAGATGACTACGTCCCAGAAGTACAGCTAGAATGAAGACATGTGTAAAGAGAAAAAGTATTATCACTATGTAAAGTAGTGAATAATATGTAAAGTAATAAAGTAGTGAATAGTATAAAGTAGTGAATAATATGTAAAGTAATAAAGTAGTGAATAGTATGTCGGCCATATAAAAAAGTAAAGGCCACTATCTTTTGTTTTCTTGCGTCGGCCCAATAAAATAAGGCTATGTGTAAAGTAGTATGTAAGAGAGTATAGGCCACTTGGCCAAAATAGTACTCTTTCTCTTGTATAAATAGAGGATTTTCCCTCATAATAAAATAAGCTCTTCCAACTAACTTTCTTTTCTCTCTTATTCCGCTTCCACCCACCAAATTGGTATCAGAGCTATCAGGTATATAAGAAGATAACAAAAAGTTATGGAAAATCAAGCAGAATTAACAAACATACAGAAACAGGTATACTCATTTTCATTCATGAGTAGCTAAACTGATTTATTCCTAATAATCTCTTGTTGATTATAATTGTTTATTATGTTTTAATAATGTTATAATAACCATCTTTAGAAGGTTTGCTACGGAAATAATCTGAGAGTCAGTATACCCAGACTATGCCATCCTAAAGTTAAAACCGGTAGGCAAGAAGGCCATTTAGGGGAGTAAACACAGTTGAGGCGCTGTTAGGGTAACTAATCAAAGACAAAAACCGTAGTAGTGACTAGACGAGATAATTATTAAATTATTATTATTACATAATAAATAAGTATAAGATATTAAGAGATTAGAAGGAATAAAAATTTAGCGTCAATATGATAAAATGAGTTCTTACTTATTAGATGAAGATGTTAACTACAAAATATTAATTCTTTATATATTAAAAGAACTTAATATTGATATGAAAAGAACAATTTATGAAAAATTATTGACATATGAGATAATTGAAGAAACAATTCATGGTTGGGCAGAATTAATTATACTAGACGATTTTGACATAGATTTATATGATGATCTAGAATTATTCATATATCAATGATAGATTATTTATACTTACAACTCTGGAAGAAAACTAAAGAAGAAATAGATTTACTTGAAAAATTACTAATAGAAAATGTAAATAAATACTTATTAACTAGAGAGGAAGAATATTTAGAATATATAGAAAACAACGCTAATGAAATACAAAGATTAAATTTAATTAAAAAAGAATATTATGAAAAAACATTTTCTTGTTAAAACTATGAAGAAAAATCCACTATTAAATAAAGAGACTACTATAACAAAAACTACTATAGAAAAAAAGAATCATGTTCACAGAAAGATAAGAAAATTAAAGAAAAAATTAACTAAATTATATCCAAAATATAAACAATTGAATATTACAAAAATAGATAACCAAGAATTAGAAAGATTAATAGATACTATATCTAAAATAGAATATAAATATATAAAATATTTAAAACAAAGATGAATAAAGAATATAAAGAAGAGCTTAATAACATAATTATGGCAAAAAGAAATGAATTGCAACAAAGAGAAAATTGGCTTAATTATAATATATTTGCAGGAGTATGTAAGAAATCTATAATAGTACAAAGAAAGGCTATTTTGCATCTAGAAATACAAATAAATATGTTAGAATATAAATTACAACATGATATAAATTACAACATGAATCATAATGAATAAAGAAGAATTTGCAGTAGACGAAAAAACATATGAAAATCAAGACTAAGGTTTTTTTATAGGTAGTAGCTAAGTGTTTAGGTGCATTGGAAGTCAAACGTCAAGGGACGATCCAAGACGTTCGACGACTAAGTCACCTAAATTCCTCGTATGTGATTCTATGTGATTATGTGTAATGAATGAGCTTGTATGGTTCTTAAATGCGTTAATATGATGTTTATAGTCAGTGTGTCAAGTTTCGTGAGGTTTGGAGGTCAAACGTTCAAGAACGTCCATGACGTTCGAAATTTATTCCTAGAAATGACCTTGTGTGTCTAAGCATGTTTCGTCGAGTTTTACGTGTTCATTTTGGATGAAATATGTGGTAGGTATTAAACTCGTATACGTGCATGTTTGGGTTGGAAACATCCGGTTACGACTTCATGTACGTCCCGCAAGGGGCCCTAGAGGAGGACCCCAACCTTGAGCTCAACACTGCCAGGCAGTGTCCAGTCGACGGATCAAACGACGGCCAGTCGACCAGACGACGGCCCGACGATAGGTCTCGTCGATTAGGACATGTTGCCTGCAGGTTGTGGAGTCCTTGAACCAAACCACGAGACCCCATCGACGGGACGTGGTCTGACTGACGGTCCGTCGATTTAGGCGTTGATGGGAGCAAGGTGTCCATGACTTGGGAGTTTAAGGGTGCAACGACAAGACCCCATCGATGGGGCATTGGTGAGACCACGTACCGTCAATGGTCATGTCGATGGTGCAGTGTATTTTTGGCCAGCTTTCTGTTAAGTTGAGGGGTGAAGTCGTAAACTCACCCCAAGCCCCTATAAGTCTTTGGACGGTTGTTTTTAGTGTTTGAGGGTATTTTAAGAGTATATAAGTCATTAAACTCTCATTTAACCCTAAAACTAAGATCAAAACATATTCCCTCCAAAAGTTTCCCAAAAACCTTCATGAGAGTTCAAAGTGAAGATGAAGCTTGAAGATGGATCTTCAATGGAGTTTCTTCTTCAATTAGCATTGGATTCTTCAAATAAGGTATGGGAGTTATTCATCTAATGTTTGCTATCACCTTAGACCCAATTTCAAAGATGTTTTCAAAGGATTTCAAAAAGATGAAAAAGTCCAATTTCTACTCTAAGTCTTGGGTTCTTGCATGAAAGGTTTTCAAACGTTAAGATATGATGTTATTGATGTTTAATTGACGTTTTATAATGAAATTCTCCATGAACCCTTGATCTTCTCAAATTTCTTAATTTTCACTTAAGTATGGGTGAATTGATTATGCTTTGAGATTAATGATTTCATGTGTAGATTGTTATGGGCTTTTGAATGATGTATAGATTATGTATGAATGATGTATAGGCTGTTTCAATTTGATTAATTGAGTAATGAATACTCTTAGATCTATTGCATGTTAAGCCTGTTGAATTGATATAAACTTAATGCTTGTAGATTCTAGTGTAGATTTCTATGAGCTTTCTAATGATGTAAGAATTGTATTCAATTGATATCTAATTGGTCTTAGATTGGTAAATCTATATTGCATTGACTTAGATTCATTGATTATTATGATTTATGCTTTGGATTGATGTTCATGACCATGGGTAAGGGCCTTATGGTATTGATTTGGATAATTTAGCTTGGGATTGAAGTGGTGAGTTCAAGTGGGTGGTATGCTGCCCTAACTCTTTTATTATTATTTATAGCTATTTTAATTTATCTCTTGGATTATATGTGATTGGTGTGGTCCACTTATGGTGGCGGTGTTACGTGAATTGATATGGCATTGTCGGCGTTATTTTAAGTATTATGATGATCATGGCCTTGTCGGCACTACTTAAAGTATTATGTTGATTAGTGTAGTTGATTATATGAAGTATGATCATATCTACCTATATCTGAAGTAATGTGGAAGTATGTGTCCTCTTATGGAAGTTATTAGGTGATCATGTTTTACTATGACTATGTGCTTATATGTGTAGTCTTAGAGTTGATATATGATTGTCCCTAACCTTGTTATATGAGTCTATAATGATTATTTTGATGATATTAATGTAATGGCTAGGTTGACTTGATGATGTTAAGGGTCATTCCTAAGTGTATAAAGAATATTTTGCTATATGTGCTAAAGTGAAGTATGTTGCGTCTTGTTTAGGTAGACTTGTGTCCCTTACTTGATGCATGTATGAATATGAATATGTGATGACTTGACTTAGGAAGCTAAATATTCTTATTCTTGAATGTACGAATGTTATGTAAGACCTTGAATGATGATAAGAAGGTCCTTTATGTGGAACCTTGAACCTAGCGGTAAGGTTATGAAACTTGAAGTCGAAAGCCGTAATGGTATCCTTCATGTAATGAATGATGGACTTAAGGTTGATTGGCTTGAACGGCATTATATCATACCTTAGTAAAGTCATGATGATCTTCTTGTCTCCATAGTGAGATAGCCCTAGTGGACCTTGCTTTGGTAGGGTAAATGTAATTGGGTCAAAAACTTGATATGGGACCCATTTGTATGAACCTTAATGTGAAATTAATTTATGAGAACGAAGGCTAGAACCGAGAGAGTATGGTAAGGGAAGTAGCTCTAGTGAAGCACGAGACTAGAGTACAAAGAAGCCCTTCATATTTTCGTTAACCATGTGCCTACATGGGATGTGTCTATGTTCTACCATTGGCAAGTAGAACACCTCATCGGAGTAGAATAGAACTCCGGATTCCATGCTTTGCTACCATGGTCTATGTCGGTTATTGCCTATTCTCATCATATGGGATACTCACTAGCATTAAAGAAGTTCTATGAAGTTTAGGTGGTGGTATGTGACACTATCTAGACATTGCATAATAGGCTTTGAAGATGTTAGTGAGAGTCCCTAGGTCTTCTTCAAGACCAAGCTTTGAGCGTCCTTATGTGATGAATGTCTCTTAAATTATCTAAGTAATGAAATGGTTTAAGTTAAAGAAAGCATGTTAAATGAATAAGTTCCTTTCTAGAGTAATTAAGGGTTGTCTAGTTAAGGTGTGAAGGGGCAAAGGGAATGGTCACTTTATCTCTTACCTAGATGAGCCTTAATAAGGATTCTAGTTAGTGAATGTGATTAATTATGTGGACATGACCCTAATCTAGGAAGTCTTAAGGAGTACTTAGGTAATCTTGAAGAGGTCAATCATGGACATTCTCTTCTAGAGTTACTTGAGTAGGTCTTTTGATAGCCTTGGTAGGGGAGATTGTCATATTATGTAAGTCTTGTATGTTGATGTATTATAGGTTGTATGTGTCTCATTATGAGTAATCTTAAGGGTCGTTTTGTCACATCTAGAGAGGGTGTATGCGCGGTCTCTCTTTTTGTGACTTAAGTGAATTTTAGGATAGCTTTAGTTAGAAGACTACATGCCATGAAAGTGTAAAAAGAAAGGTAATGAACTTCACTGTAACAGTGAAGCAATTCACTGTACAGTGAATAGGGGTTATTGTAAAGTGGCTCTTTAAATTGTGATAATTGCTTAAATGATTTTCTTATGTATTTCTAATATGATAAATGTTGTTCTTATGCTTATAGTATGAGGTTTAAATAAAAAATTCATAAAAAGCATGTTATTTACTAAATGTCCCTTTTTCATGGTTTTTGCATGGCTTGCATACTTAGTACATCTAATGTGCTAACCCATTCTTTTCCCTTTTTGACTAAAGAGTAGGGAATTGGAAGTCTTGATGTGCCATGGAGGATGGATGGGTTTCTAAGGGTTGAATATTAAGTATTGGTGAGTCCTCATCGATTCGAGGATAATATCCACACGTTCCTTATTGTCTTAAGTCTTTATTTTTATGTCTTGTATTGGATTAGTCCCAAGTATTGTATACTCTAAAGTTTAGATGGTTCAAGGGTTGTAAAGGTTTTAATGTTTTAATGAAAGTCTTCCGCTTGTGTATTATTGATAAAAGAGTTCTTCGTGTGTGAAGAAAGTTTTCAATTCTTACTCATTTTAGTATGTTATTATGTAATGAACGATACGAGAGTCTTAGATGAGACTTCCTGAAGTCTCATTTGCCGTTTGACAATCTCTAGGATACTCTAACTTCTAGGGTGTACTTGAGGGTTGTGACACACGGTCCATTGGTTGCACTCATTGGTGCACACTGCCTTGGGCAATCTTCGACCCAAATTCAAGGGTCCTCCTCAAGGGCCTTTGGTTGGTCCTTGCGGAGTCGTGCCCGGACGTTTAGACTATGAACTAACTCTAATATGCCTTCCACTATTTTTCATCATTTTCGGACTCCAAAAACTTAGTCAAATGGGCTAAGGCACACTAGTACCTCATTGAACTAGTTCCCGGACGTCATGGATGTTCCTTGATTTTTTGGTTTCTAGACTTCCTAAATGACATATATCCATTCAAATAGACCTTAAAACAGTGTCTAAACGTTTTCACACGCATGTTAGGCCCTAGAACACGTCTTAGACTTTCGAAGTGTTACATTATCCCCCCCTTAGGACCATTGGTCCCCGAATGACACTAAAATCTTTTGAAGGGAAGGAATAGACTCAATACTAGCAGCCCAACCAATCAAAACTAAATGAAAACATGAATTACAACATTACTCATAACATTTACACAAGCCAATTGAAAACTTCAATTACCACTTATAAGGCTCAATCATCACATTATGAGGAATTTCCTTCTCACAACAACAACATGAGCTCAACATACCATACATGAGTCAATTATGCCAAAGCTCACCTTAACAACATGCTCAATATCATTTCATATAGACTCATCATATCAAAATGCACAATATTACTCAAAACAAGAAGAATTGCAAATTTTCATGTCAATATGCATAATTCACTGTAACTTCACTTTAATGACACCAAAAATGCACATTTTGCAAAACTTCACCAAAAATTATAACAACTTCAAATTTAGTCATTATTTTCATTATAAGTAAGAGCAAATAATGTTCACTAGTAAATAGATGAGGATAACGGGACTTCATGTCAGCTTCGGCCTCCCATGTTTCCCCCCTCAACTAGGTGGTTTCTCCATAACACTTTTACGGAGTCCACCTCTTTGTTCCTCAAACTCTTCACCTGACGATCAACGATTTCAACCGGAACCTCATCATAGGAGAGGTTATCCTTCACAAAAAGACCCTCAATAGGAAGAATAGACTCGGGATCACCTATACACTTCTTAAGCATAGAAACATGGAAAACCGGATGAACCGAAGCCAATTCACTCGGGAGTTTCAACTCATAGGCAACCTTACCAACTCTTTGCAAGATTTCATTGGGACCTACATAACGAGGACTCAACTCTCCTTTCTTACCAAATCTAACCACCCCTTTCATAGGCGAAAGTTTAAGTTTATAACCTTCTTCAAACTCTAAATCTCTTCTCGTATGATCGGCATAAGACTTTTGCCGACTATAAGCTATTTGCAACCGGTTCATTATGATATGAACTTACTCCAAAGTCTTATAAATCAAATCGGGATCAAGAATCGAAGACTCACCTACTTCAAACCACCCAATAGGAGACCTACACCTCCTACCATACAAGGCTTCATAAGGAGCCATGGATATGTATGAATGGGAACTATTAATACAAGCAAACTCCTCCAAAGGTAAGTGCTTATCCCAATTTCCCTTGAAATCAATGACACAAGCTCTAAGAATATCCTCAAGGCTTTAAATAGTACACTCCGCTTGACGATCCGTTTGAGGATGAAAAGCGGTGCTTAACTTCACCTTGGTACCCAAATCTTCTTGGAATGACCTCCAAAACCTAGATGTGAATTGTGCACCCCTATCCGATATAATGGATAACGGAATACCATGGCAACACACAATCTCATATATATGAAGATCTTTGCATAATCCTCCGCCAAATAAGTAGACTTGATGGGAATAAATCGAGCAAATTTGGTCAACCTATCCACAACCACCCATATGGAATCATATTGTTTTTGTGTCAGAGGCGAACCTACCACAATTCATATTGATGTATTCCCACTTCCAAGTAGGAATTTTGATTTATTAAGTAAACCACCCGACTTTTGATGTTCAGCTTTCACTTGTTGGCAATTTGGACACTTAGAAACAAATTCCGCTATGTCCTTTTTCAAACCTACCCACCAAAACACTTCCCTAAGGTCATGGTACAAATTTGTCGAACCCGGATTAATGGAGTAACGGGACCCATGAGCTTCCTCAAGAATCCGGTTCCTCAAACCGTCTACATTGGGTACACACAACCTTCTTTGATACCTCAAGATACCATCCCCTCTAAGGAGAATGATTAATTAAGCTTGCCAAGAACCAATTTCTTAAACTCCATCCATGGTTGATCAAGGTGTTGTTTCGACTTCACCTCAACCACCAAAGATGACTCAGAGTTATGGTGGACCATAAAACCACCATTCGGAGAATCTTCCAACCTTACACCCAATCTAGCCAACCTACGAACATCTTTCACTAGGCTTTTCTTGGCTTCATCTATATGAGACGCACTACCCATGGTCATATAACTTAGAGCACCCAAAACCACATTGGCCTTGCCGGGGTGATAGAAAACACTCATATTGTAATCTTTCAACAACTCTAACTATCTCCTTTGCCGGAGATTCAACTCCTTTTGAGTAAACACATATTGGAGACTCTTGTGATCGGTATACACATCAACATGAACACTATAACAGTAATGCCTCCATATTTTCAAGGAAAATAACATGGCCACTTACTCAAGATCATGAGTTGGATATTTTGTCTTATGCACCCTAAGTTGTCTAGAAGCATAGGCTACTACTTTCCCATGTTGCATAATTTAACGCCCTAAAACGAACTAAGGTGAACTAGAGCCTCGTGAGTGTTTCTTGAGTTAATTTTGTTTTAAAATGAGTTAATTTAGTGTTCTTAGAAAGTGTGTGAAGTTTGGTTAAGTTTGGAGGTCAATCGACCAAGAACGTCCATGACGTTCGAAAGGTGTGCCCTAGAATGTACTAGTGTGTCTTGTTGTGTTTGGATGAGTTTTACGTGTTTGTTTTTCTTGCAACTTGCATGAGATGTTCCTTAGACCTATATGACTTAGTTTAGGGGTTTAATGTCCGGGAAAGACCCTACCTAGGACCCACAAGGGGCCCTAGATGAAGGGCCCAAAACTTGGACCAAAACTGCCTCGGCAGTGTCCACCAACGAAGGCAACGACGGCCACTGGTCCAACCAACGGACCGTCGTCTTGCTCCGTCCGTTGGAAATGAAAGTTTGGTTAGTCAGGATCCATTTGGAGCTAAGTGTCAACCCACGATAACCCACCAACGGTCCGTTGATGCACATACGGTGTGTTGGTTAGGTCTCGTCTGTGAAGGGTCAAAAAATTGTTAAGTGGCTGCCTTGGCTTGGGGTGTTTGGTAAATTCACACCAAGTATTTTATGACCCTAGTACGTTAGTTTTAGGGTTTATTATGTATACTAAAGTTTTCTAAACCCTAAGACCTCATTTTAGACTCCTCTTCCTAAAACCCCAAAACCCCTCTCTCTTAGAATTCTCTCTCATGTCTCCATTGAAGCTAGAAGTCAAGAAATGCTAGGAGGGCTGTTTATGGTTATTTCTTCATCAAAAATCATTGGTATTTCTTCAATGTGAGTTATGTTATCCATTCTTGAATACCCTTTCATTCAAGAAGCCATTTCCAATGAATTTCAAAAAAGGGGTTTTCAACCCTAACTTCTATTATCTTCAACCCAATATGGGTCTTGCATGCAAATGTTTCTAATGATAAATTAATGTGTTATTAATGTTAGTTGGTGATTCTAATTCTAAAACTGTAATGAAATCATGTTAAAGTTCCCTTTCAAGTTGTGGTTTATGAAATGGGTCAAATGAGCATGTTTATGTATAAAATGAACTTCGGTGTTGTGTTGTAATGGTGGCTTAGCTACTGACCTAAGGGACTTATTATGATGAATAATTTATTAAATTCTTATAGGTTGTTATGGCTTAGTAAATTGATGAGTTGCTTATATTGTATTGTTTTTATGAGAAATTGATCTGGAGTGGTATGGTCCACCTTATTGGTGGCGGTGCTTATTTGATGAATTGGTAGTGTTTATTATGTATTGAGAATTAAATCTTGAAGGTCTAAAAGGTAGAATGAATAGAAATGGTAAATGGGTCTTGTGATGTGGTTGTGAAGCTTGAATGGTATGTTTGACCTAGATTTTGGTCTAATTGAAGAATGTGACTTGTGAAGTATGTAAAGTGTGTAAGATGTTAAATGAAAGTCTAAAGCATGTTTAGAAGTAATGTATATGAAATGATGCTTATTTGCAAGGTGTGCTTACATGTACACACACACACTTTAAGTGAATAAATGAAGCTATGTTTAGTAACAAGGGGAGTCTTGGGGTGGACACTCTTCATGAGTTGAGATGAAGTGTATAGTAGCAACCTCATTCCTAATGAGATTTCCTAGATATGTTGGAGGATGAATGACTTCATGAGTTGAGATGTGGCATTATCTAGTTATCATTAACCTATAGTCTATAATGTGAGAATCCGTGGGGAGTTATACCTAGCACCGAGAGGATAGGAAGAAGAGGTGGAATACGCTTCGTGAGTTGAGATGTCGTATTCCCTTATATCTCTTGAGATGAGTACACCTCGTTAGTAGAGAATGAGTTACTTAGTAGCAATGTCCCTATCCCTTAACTATGTGCCCGCATAGGTATAACTATTGGAAAAGCCATGTAAAATCTTAGAAGTATGACCTTACACTAGGCAAGTGACGATCCCTCATCCGATAGGGGTTAATATCGGGATTCCATGTCTAAATCTCATGGTGTTTGTCGGTTAAGCTAACCCCCCACAAAAGTAATGAAAATGATAAGTTGTCTAATTAATGTGATCCCTATGTGATTTTATTGAACTAACTCTTCTAAAAGAACGTGCTATTTAGGGTAGGTGGTGGTATTGGACGCTACCTATCCATTGCACTAAGTAGGACCTTCTGAAAGGGAAGCCTTGGTGCCAAACCTTCTAAAAGAATGTACTACTTAGGGTAGGTGGTGGTATGGGACGCCATCCTACCCATTAAACTAAGTAGGCATTCCGAAAGGGAAGCCTTTGGTGTTTTGTTGGGTTTTCTTCTAAGGTCTTGTCTTTTGAGTGATGATTCATTCTCCCGAGGCGAGCAAGCCGAACGGGGTAGTCTTGAGGATTGCCTGGGTGTGCATTGAAGGAAGTGTTTAGACGTTTCCTTCATGTCTTACCTTAAAGAATCTTGGGATTATCCTTAGGTAGGGAAACTCCTACGGAAATGGACTCATTTCCTCATTTGCAATATTTTGGAAGTTCACCATTGTTGGAGTCTTTAGTTTAATGTGAAGCTTTTAAACTTACTTTAATGTCTTAAAATCGTTCACTATAAAGCTAAGTGTATAGTTCACTGTAAGTGTATCTTTTTGGTTAACTTGTAGTAACGTGCTCAAATCCTTGGGAATCCATTAGGAGCGCTAGTGGGAGTGGGAGTATGGGATGCTACTCTCACATTGCACTTAGTGTGACCTAAGAGTCCTATTGGAGGAAAGTACTTATGTGAAATTGTATGCTCGAGTCGGTTCACTGTGAAGTTGAGTGTCTTTACTGTTAAGTGTGCCTTTAAGTCAATATTACGGAAATTCTTCTTTAAGTGTTAAATGATGCTTCTTATGCTATTTTGTTCCTAAGTTCATGAATGTTTTGTTAAATTGAAATGAAAGCTTATTTTACTAAAAATGTACCTTTTTACATGTTTTTGGATATGTCATACTTAGTACATTGTTTGTACTAACCCCATACTTTTATATACCTTATAAGTATATGTTGGAAGCTTTTGGAAGATCAAGTTGAAGCATGGGAACTCTATCTCTCAAGAATTTGGTATGTCCTCATATATTCGAGGACATAATTTATGTTTCTTAGTTTCTTCATTAAGACTTATTTATGTATTTCCTTTTATTGTAAAGGGCCGTGTCCCTAAGATTCTAAGTTGTGTCTTTAAGTTGGCTTGTGACGATAAGATTTTCTAGTTTTTATGAAAATACTTCTTTTATTTAATTATCGTGAAATGTTTTAATTTCTGCACTAATTTTCATGCTTTATGTTATGAACGAGAGTTGAAGGGCTTGTACGAGACCCCAAAGGGTCAAGTACGCCCCGCCACGATTCGAGAGTTAGCCCTAACTTCTAGGGGGTACTTTCCGGTCATGACACATAAGCACACACCCTTAACCCACTCGGGATGCATCACAATACACAACGAAACCCTTTGTACCCTCCGATAAAGTCCACACTTGAGCGAAAATAAGCCTATCTTTCAAGATTTGGAAGCTTTTCTCACATGCCTCCGACCACTCAAATTTCTTACTGATTTGGGTCAACGTAGTTAAGGGAGATGCAATGGACGCAAAACCATCCACAAACCTCCGATAATATCCCTCTAAACCCAAGAAAATGCTAATGTCGGTTGGAGTCAATGGTCTAGGCCTATTTCTCACCGCCTCGGTCTTCCTTGGATCAACCTCAACTCATTCACTATAGATGATATGACCAAGAAATGCCACCGACCTCAACCAAAATACACATATGCAATACCTGGAAAACAATTGATGTTCTTTAAGTATTTGCAAGACCACTCTCAAATGACTCATGTGTTTGCCCTCATTTTTCGAATATACCAAAATGTCGTCAATGGAGACAATGACAAATGAATCTAGGTAACTTCAAAACACCCTATTCATAATATACATAAATGCCGTCGGGGCACTAGTGATACCAAAGGACATTACTAAGAACTCACAATAACCATATCTAGTACGAAATTCCGTTTTGGTATGTCATCACCTCTCACCCTAAGTTGGTGATAACCCGATCTCAAGTCAATCTTAGAAAAGTAGCTTGCCCCTTGGAGTTGATCAAACAAGTCGTCAATCCGAGGGAGAGGATACTTGTTCTTAATAGTGACTTTATTGAGTTGATGATAATCAATGCACATTCTAAGGGACCCATCCTTCTTCTTCACAAACAAAACCGGAGCACCCCATGGAGAAGTACTAGGTCTAATGAAGCCTTTGTCTAGTAAATCTTTCTATTGAGCCTTCAACTCTTTCAATCAGCCGGAGACATCCAATAAGGAGGAATTCACATCGGATTTGTATCCGGTAAGAAGTTGATACCAAAATAAATTTCACGTTCGGGAGGAATACCGAGAAGATCATTAGGAAAGATCTCCGAAAATTCCCTCACTACGGGAACCGACTCAATGGGAAGAATTTGGGAGTCTAGATCTTGGACTCTTACTATATGGTATGAACACCCTTTAGAGATAATTTTACAAGCCTTAAGACAAGAGATGATATGACCTCTAGGACTATATTTCCCCTCTTCCACTCTAAAACGGTCTCATTTGGAAAGTTAAACTTCACCACCCTCATTCTACAATCTATAGAGGCAAAGCAAGCATGCAACCAATCCATACCCAATGTTATATCAAAATCAAGCATATAAAGTTCTAGTAGTTCAACATAAGTTACTATATTTGGCAACATTATAAGACAATTTCTATACACCCTTTTTGCAACAACCGACTCACCAACCTGGGTAGACACCATAAAAGGTTCATTCAAGATATCAGGCAAAATATCAAATTAGATATTAGAGGAGTAACAAATGACAAGGTAGCACTGGGATCAAGTAAAATATATATACATCAAAAGAGAACACTTTCAACATACCGGTCACCACATCAGGAGAAGCCTCTTGCTCACCTCTAGAGCGGAGAGCATAAAAGCGATTCTTCTTAGGAGCATCATTAGAACCACTTACTTAAGCTTGACAACCACCCTTGTATTGACCCTTCACATTAATTCAATCCCTAACCTTGTGGCCACTTTTACCACAACAAAAACAATTATCCGTTCCCTTAAGGGAATCACCATAATACTACTTGCCACACTTTACACAAGTTGGCTTCTTATTTGGTGAGCTAGTGCTCCCTCCCTTTTGATGCTTAGGGTTACACACCCTATCATCCCAATACTTAGGGAACTTGGTAGGAACTTGACTAGAAAACCTCTTCTTGAATGTAGGCTTATCTTGTATATCAAGCCTACCCTTTGAAGAACCACCATCCAAAGATTCTTCCACTTGTTGAGCATGAACTTTGCGATAAGAAAAGTTCATATTGTCATGTATCATAGCTGAATGACATTCCTCTTTCAAGTCATCTGACACTCCCGTCACAAAGCAGTTCATTTCATCCCTAGGATCGGAAAACAAAGAAGGAGCATACTTTGACAATTTAGTGAATTTCAAAGAGTATTCAAGTACACTCATACCTCCTTGGCAAAGGTTGATGAACTCCACCAATTTGGATTCCCTCTTCTCCCTAGGAAACAAGAGATCAAGAAAATACTTCTTGAAGATCTCCCAAGTCACTGGTCCACCCCTTAGAGGCCTATTGTCCCTCCATTGGACGTACCAAGTTTGGGCGACATCTTTGAGTTGGTAAGTGGATAACTTGGCCTTCTCACTAGTAGTCAACCCCATCGCATAAAGGATCTTGTAGATTTCATAAATGAACTCTTGGGGTTCTTCTTCAACCTTGGACCCATTGAAAGTAGGAGGATTCATTCTAGTAAAATCCCTCAAACGGGAGGCCATTGTGCCAACATGTTGATTTGCTTGGGTACAACCTCCCTATTAGCTTGGGCCGTCATGCCTTGGGCTTGAGTAGTGGCGGCTTGTGCTTGTGTAGTAATGGCTTGGTCCATTTGGAGAAGGGCAGCCCTTATCTTTTGAGTATTCATTGCCTCTAACCAAAATACAAGGTTTAGGTGGAAAGCACACATTAAGTATACTCTAAAGGCATGATATTGGATTTCCATAGTAAGTATCACATATGTTCCTATTCATAGGTGTGGCGCGCTTCACAATTATGAATAAGAATCTACATAGACGTGGTTGAGAGAGATATTGACTCAAAGATATTCAACCTCATGCTTTGATACAAAGTTTGTCAAATCCAAGGAGCACCCCCTAGATGTAACCGGCATCGTCGTTCTCTTTGAGGACTAAGACTAGCCTCTTAAATTACATCATTACATTCATAGGTCAAAATGCGGAAAATTTTAAAACTTTTCATTACTTCTACATTGACGTTTACATAGATCTCTACATACACATAATATTTATTCATATTGAGTATACATAGACCCTTCGTATAGGAAGATTACATAGTCTTCTACTTTTATTGCACATAAATATAGAAGATATAACATAGTCTAAAATGGATGTCTCATGTCATAACCATATAACAAGATTATAAAAATTTGGGCCTAGACCATACATCCATATAATAGAGCCAAATATAGGATATACAATTCGTACTCAAATGAAAAGGGAAAGAACATAAGAGTCTTAAAACTAAAACAACTTCATAAGCTTGATATTGGCATTGCCCTCGGAAAGTAAGGACCTACCCACTTGGATAATTGAGAATTTCCAAGTCTTTTTCAAAGTCGTCTCAAAAGGTCTTCAACGACCAGAACCTCAAATGTTGGGGGAAAGGGAAAAGAATGGGGTTAGTACACCACTTGTACTAAGTATGGGACCATATGCACATATAATGTCAAATAATGCTAAAAATGGACATTTCATTAAAACATGTTATTTTACTTTTAGAAAGCCTTATCCATACTCAAGAAAACCATACCAATCAATACAACATGTTTATTACGTCAAAAGCATATACATCACAAGACAGACAATCCTAAGTCTAGTCATGCAAATATACATGTCACATGTTTCAACACTTAGTCAAGATAACTCTATCATCAAGTTATAGTAGCAACAAGCATAGACAAGAGTTCATGACAACATAACAAAAGCAAGAGAATTAACCATGAACCCTCAATAAGTTAACAAGTGCAATGACCAAGCAAATCCCCATAACCTTACTGAATCAAGTAATCCAACAAGAACCATGACTAGTATCCAACTTCACATAGCATATCATTTAAGAGTACATTTCATCATGTTCAAAAGTAAAACCAACCATCATGTAGTATCATCAATGTGCAAGATAATCATATACATAACATGTAAAAATATAAGCGTATTCATATATATAAGAACATCCTTTTAAGACTTCCCTCAAGGCTAACTAGTGCAATGTTTAGGTAGAGTCCCATACCCCTACGTAGACGAAGCTAAACCCCTTAGGTTATCCTAGTTAGAGTTCAATCCTTTAATTCATTTTAACTTTTGGGAACATCTTGTCTTATCCGACGCATACCACATGAGCTAATGCGGAATCCGGTGTCATGGAACCCTACACCGTAGGAAGGAGGACAACTTGCCAAGGTAGTACCAAAACATGAACATAGCAACTACGTGGATCCACTAGCTAGCATTCCTATGGGGGCAACATAGTTCAAGAACTAGGAGATATAGTTTGGAACCTCTTTATGATACATGCATTATAGTTTCCAATCTCAAGAGTACATTAGTGATCCTACCTTCCCTATGTGGGAAGGGACGCTTGTTACTCTACTTCACTCTGTGCTAAGCTAGTGTCCCATTTTTAAATGAATTTAAGACTTTATTAACAATCATAGCTTAGTTTAGGTCATAGGGTCTGTCCCTTGTATAATCATCATCATCATATCTCAATAATAATTGCATGAGTATAGTCCTTTCGTTACAATTCATATAAGTGAGGTTTGCACATTTACATCATCATTCATGATAAGGCACATTGGTAATTATCACCATCCTCATAAAATTTAAATCTTAGTCAACCTTACAACCATAGTCAAGACATTTCAATTCAACATCATACAAATCCTATCAATCCTAATAATAGATATACTTCAATACAACATCATCACTTAATCTCAAGTAACCACAATTGGAGTAAATAATAGGGATCACAAGACTTATCATGTCTCCTTCATAATTCATCTTCAAGGTCTTACAATCAACCCTTAACTCAAACCCAATAAGGTTTAATATCATCACACTTCAATAACCAATATGATAACAATGCCAATTGAATCACCACATCATAATTCACCACTGGTTAAGATAAGAGACTTAGGTCAAATTCATAACATGCTTTATAACCTAGATTAATTTCTCAAGAACTAGCATAATTGGACTATAATTCATCTTAATAGATCCATAATTGATACAATAACATCATCTAATAGTAATTAACCCAATAACAAAGTCAATTGAACCAACATTACACAATTCATATTTAGATCACAACCTAGGGTTAAGGGGAATAGGTAATATTCTACAAACTAGACCAATCCATCAAGATATAACATAATTTAGTTATAATACATGATAATATATCCATAAAATCCAAAATAAATCATAAAATAAGCAATTGACAAGATCAATTTCGAGATTGGAAAAGACCCACTTGAATTTCATACTTTTGAAACCAATTTGATGTAACCCTTTGGGGAAAGAAGTCCCAAAGGTAAAAGGAATCCCATACCTTAATTGTTTGATTAAGATTTATGGAGAAACCTTAGTTATTGCAGACCTAGAACCCCTTTGAATTTGGCCTTCTATGGTGTTCTTCAACTTGGTAGAGAGAAGGAAGAGAGTTTTGGTTTTTGGAAATATGAGAGCTTAGGTTAGTCTAATTAGCATAGGGGATTTATATAAGTTGTTAATTAACTTAATTAGGCCTCCCATAACCCATAATTAACCTCTTAACTAATCCAACTAATTAAATGAATTAATTATAAACGTGCAGAAAAATCACACCCTCGCAGACGAGACCACGATCGACGGATCGTGTGTCCATCGATGCGCACTGCTCCCTCCGTGCTGCACATCCATCACTAAGTTCAGAGTATTTTCAAAACATGCCCTTGGATAAATATTCTAAGTGTCCATCGATGGAGGCAATCGACGCCCCGTCGATTGGAACACGGTCCGTTGGTGCACACTGCCTTGGGAAGTCTTTGACCCAAATGCAAGGATCTTCCTCAAGGGACCTTCGTTGGTCCTTGGGAAGTCGTTCCCGGACGTTTCGATGATTAACTGACTCTAATATGTGTTAGACACACTTCCACAAGTTTTCATCATTTTCTGACTCCTACAACTTAGTCAAATAGGCTAAGGCACGCTAGTACCTCATTGAACTAGTTCCCGGACGTCATGGACGTTCCTTGACGTTTTGGTTTATAGACTTCCTAAATGACTTATATACATTAAAATAGACCTTAAAACAGTGTCTTAACGTTTTGACACTCATGTTAGGCTCTAGAACACATCTTAGACTTTAGAAGTGTTACATCAAGAGATCATATTCAAGAAGCTTTCATGTATCAAGGAGAGACAACTAGGTCTAACACATGAATATACAATATCACTAAATAGAGACCCTTCATAGTCTATCATCATCACATATCAACATTAAGAGAGAACATGCTTCCTATGAGAATACAATAAGACTTTATACAAGATCACCATTGAGATCCCATACATATATATCTTCAACTTATACATTCATATACTCCATAACATGATAATACTTCAATGTACCATATAATGTCTTCAAGGCCATGATCACAATACATTGAACATATATAAACACCTCCACCATAAGTGGATCAATCCATACAAGAACAAATCAAATATAGCATAATATTACGTCTACTTACCATTCTCAAAAGCCATAATACTAATTACTCAATTCTACAACAACTCACCATAGAAAGATATAAATAACAATAAAAATCAATAATACCATTAAATATAAGCACAATTCTATCATCATTGAGTTGTAAGTAATAAACCCACTTCATAAACAAAATTTCGGAATTTTGTGAAATCAAGGGTTCATAGAGAGTGTGTTTGGTATGAAGGAAAATGTTTTCCAATTTTTCCATATTTGGTTGGGACAAAAGTTTTGGAAAATGTTTTCCAAATAAACTCATTTTCCTCAAAATTAAGGAAAATGACTTCCCTTCAAAAATTAAGGAAAACATTTCCCAAAACTCTCCTCCAATTTCAAATTTCATTTTTTTTTTGGAAAAACATCAATTTAAAAAAAATATATTCAATTTCAAAATTTTATTTTTTCACCCGATCCCTGAGACCCCACCCCCCCGGCCAGCCCCCTCCCCTAAAAATTACTTTTGCTTTTTAAAAATATTTTCAACTTCAAAATTTATTTTTAAACTCCTACCCCCCCCTCCAACGTCCCCCGGCCAGCCCCCTACCGACCCCCAACCACCCAAAATATTAATTTTATTAAAAATACTATCAACTTCAATTTTTTATTTTTTCACTCCTACCCCCTCCCCCACCCACTAACCCCGCCAACCTCAAAAAAAATATTTTCAATTTCATAAATTATTTTTTACTATAGTAAAAATAAAAGATGTCTCTCAAAAAAAAATTCATTCATAAATCAAACACTAAAAATCATTTTCGAAAAATATTTTCTACTCGCCAGCAAAACATGAGAAAATAAGTCCAAAATCTACTTGTTTTTCAGGAAAACATTTTCTAGGAAAACATTTTCCTCCGTACCAAACACACCCAGAGTCTTTCAGCATAAAACATAAATTAAACATCAATAATATCATAACATAACATTTGAAATCATTTATTGCAAGAACCCTTGACTTTGAGTGAGACTTTGGCTTTTTCATAAACATTTAAAACTTGAAAACCATTTTCAAAATTGGCTCTAGGGCGAGGACTATCCCTAGATAAAGTACCACCACACCTTAATTAGATAAAATCTGCACGAATTTGAAGAAGAAAGTACTTGAAATTCTCAACCTTAGCTAGAACTTGGCCTCGACCTTCAATGGTGTTCTAGAGAGAACCTTTTAGGAGATGAGTGTTTTGATTCGGGAGTTCAATTCTATATGGGAGTTTAAATGTTTTAATACACTTAAAGCACCTAAAATACATGAAATAACCGTACATATATTAACTGGAACTTGGGGTTCACCCCAAGGTTGGCCGAGATTGCACCAGTAAAACAGTGGCTACTTACGACCCACCACCTACGGACCGTAGGTGGGCTGACTGGCCGTTCTGGTGGCTCATCATTTGGGACTTTGACTTAGTAATGGGAGCTAAGGTGTCACATCCCGAAACCACACCCTAGAACATAGGATGCAATCTTGAATTGCGACCGGCATATTCGACCTCTCAGAGGTCTTATACAAGCCTATCATATCATTCATCGCATATACATAACGAAAAGTAGTGCGGAATTAAAACTTTTCGTAAAACAATATATAAGTCATAAACTCTTTCATATATGGAAATAGGAAAATCACTAAGTCTCTAATCACCATCTTAAGACACGACAATACTTGGGTCACGGCCCATACGAATTTAAAACATACTACTATATAGTCTATTACAAAACTTCATGAAAGAAACATAAAATGACATATATGCCCTCGAGTCAAGTGAGGACATACTTCAACTTCTTCTTGAACGATCTCCTTGTCCAAGTATTCTTCCCCAAAGCTCTTCACCTACCAAGAACTATATAGATAGAAAATAAAGCATGGAATTAGTACAACCACATGTACTAAGTATGACATTATGCATAAAATCATGAAAACAGACTTTATTGGAAATATGCATCTTTTCTTTAAAGCATCATAAATTCATCATAAGAATAACCTTTAGCAATTTAGAATCACATAAGAAAACACTTAAAACCGAAATCATAAATTTAGAGCTCACATTACATTGAGGTCACTTCACGGTTCATTGAAATCCATTCACTGTTACAGTGAAGTCCTAGCCTTCCCTTTTGAACATCTTCTAGCATGTAGTCTTCTCACCAAAGCCATCCTAAGATTCACTTAAGTCACACAAAGAGATACCTCCCATACACCATCTCTATATGTTCCTAAACGATCCTCAATATTACTCATAATGAGACACATACACACATACAATACACCAACATACAATACATACATAATATGACAATCTCCCCTACCAAGGCTATCAAAAAACTTACTCAAGGGACGACGGTCCGTCGTAAGAGTCCGTCGATGGACACTTGGGTAAACCAAGGGAATTGGGGTTAACAAATCGACGGTCCGTCGACGGGGTCTCGTACTGACCTTCAGGGGCTCAGTTTTGTAGCCACATTAGTTCCCTATGTATTCATTGTGGTAATCCTAAGTGTACCAATTATCTACCCAGCATCACATCATCCCTAGGGCAAGAATATTATCGAGTTTTAACATTCAAATTCTAACCGTCTATCAGCCCTAGGTCGGAGACGGAGTCAGGAAACACACGCTAGTTCTAGCAGAATAATCCAATTTATATTCAATAGCAATAGTCTATGGGGACTTAGCACAATGGGTGTGAGCTTTAGCATGCAATAAGGGTCCAAAATTGGAGACCCATTCTATAAGACAACAAGTTTAATTTAAAACAAGAAAAACACAAAATTATCGATAATAAGTGACAGATCAGAAGAACATACCTGATAAATATCGAAGAGGAGAAAGAAGAAAAGCACAGGTAGTTGAACAGCAACTAAAAAACACAAGCACCCACTGCCAATGGACTGAAGAGTTTGGAGAAGTTGGGAGAGAAAAGAGGTGTGGGAATATGGAGGAAATGATGGGAATAAAGAGATAGGAGAGTTAATGGGAATTAAAGGTGATGAAATTGGGGAAATGGTAGGAATTGGGGAGAGGGACGGTTATGAGGGGTTAAATGAAAGGGTGGGAAGTTTAAAAGTTTAAAACTTTTAATATTCAGCCGGACGGGTCGGGTCGGGTTTGTGGATAAAATCGCGATGATTCCCCATCGACGGACCATAACAGGTGCGATGGTCCATCGTGGGGGTCCGTCGTGGGTGCCCTAACTTAAAAATTTTTAAAGACATACCTGGGCATAACGGATCCCACCGACGGTCTGTCGCAAGTATGACGGTCCGTCGATGGTTCCGACGATGGGTGCAGCAGACCAATTTTCTGCAGATTTCTGGTGATTTGATACTTTCACATTTAGCACCCATTAAGCTAATCTTTTTGTATTTTCTGGACACTTTTCGACGTGGACCCTAATCTATGCTCTAGCCAACACTACTAACAAAAAATAAAAGAGCAGTCAGACGGGAAATTACATATATAAATGCAAGAATAATGCAACTATTCCTAGAGAGTAACGAAAGACCTATAGTTGGCTAGAGGATACATATTGGGTTGCCTCCCAATCAGCGCTTGATTTAACATCGCGGCACAACGGAATACTCTTGATTACTCAAACTTCATCAAGATGGTATGCCTCGATCACTTCATTCGCCGATTCAGCATGCCCCAGATAGATTTTAATTCGCTGTCCGTTCACCTTAAACCGCACACCCTCCTTGTTCTCCAACTCAACCGCACCATGAGGCAATAGTTGGGTGATCAAGTAGGGACCAGTTCATTTGGACATGAGTTTGCCCGGAAACAAGCGCAACCTAGAATTGAATAAAAGCACCAAATCCCCAACCAAAAAATCGCGCTTCTCAATCTTTTGGTCATGGTACTTCTTCATCTTTTCTTTGTAGAGGGCTGAACTTTCATATGCCTTCAAGCGAAATTCATCAAGCTCATTCAACCCGTTTAACCTTTGTTCCGCAGCCTCATTCCAATCCATTTTCAACTTCTTGATTGCCCACATGGCTTTAAGTTCTAATTCAACCGGTAAGTGACAAGCCTTCCCATATACAAGTTGGTATGGGGACATACCAATGGGAGTCTTGTATGCTGTCCGGTAGGCCCAAAGAGCATCATCAAGCCTCCTTGACCAATCCGTTCTACTAGCATTCACTGTTTTCGACAAAATCTGCTTAATCTCCCTGTTTGACATCTCAACTTGCCCACTAGTTTGAGGATGGTACGTAGTGGCCACATTATGGAGAACCCCATACTTTTCCAGTAATCCCTTAAATAGCTTATTGCAAAAGTGGGATCCCCCATCACTAATAATAGCCCTTGGGGTGACAAATCTGGAAAATATGTTCTTTTTCAAGAACGCAGTGACACTCTTCCCTTCATTATTTGCAAGTGCGATAGCCTTCACCCATTTAAATACATAGTCGACTACCACAAGAATGTACTTCATCCCATGAGAACTCACAAAAGGGAGCATAAAGTCAATGCCCCACACATCAAACAATTCGATCACAAGGAAGGGATTTAAAGGGAGCTCTTGCTTCCTCGAAATGCCACCATCTCTTTGGAGTCTATCACATGCCTTGGCGAACTCATGAGCATCTTGGTGGATAGATGGCCAATAGTAGCCACATTGCAAGATTTTGTGGGCTGTTCTGATACCACTATGATGCCCACCTACAGGCGAAGAATGGCACGCCTCCAAAACACTCAACATCTCAACTTCCGGCACACAACACCGAATAAGCCCATCGGCACAACTCCTATATAAGTATGGTTCATCCCCAAAGAAATTTTTCATATCATGCATGAACCTTTTCCTTTGATGAAAGGACAAGTCCGGTGGGACGATATCACTAGCCCAATAATTCGCAAAATCTGCGAACCATGAGATCAAGTCTTGGGAGGCGGCCAATACATGCTCATCAGGGGAAGTATCATTAATTTCAGCCTTTTCACCTAACTCTCTCATTGCTTCATCTTCTAATCGGGACAAGTGATCAGCAACTTGATTTTCGGTCCCTTTTCTGTATTTCACCTCAAAGTCAAATTCTTGCAATAGTAATACCAAATGAATCAACCTCGGTTTTGCATCCTTCTTTACCATCAAATATCTCAAAGCAGAGTGATCAGTATGCACTGTAACTCTAGTGCCAAGCAAATAGGAGCGAAATTTCTCAAAAGCGAAGACTACTGCAAGGAGCTCTTGCTCAGTCACGATGTAGTTCTTTAGGGCTTCATTGAGGGATTTACTAGCATAGTAAATGGGGTGAAGGATTTTATCCCTTCGTTGACCCAAAACCACACCAAGGGCAACTCCGCTCGCATCACACATCACCTCAAACGGTTTACTCCAATCCGGCGAAATGATGATAGGTGCAGACACCAACTTTTCCTTTAGCTCACCAAATGCCTTTAGGCAAGATTCATCAAAATAAAACTTACACTCTTTCTCAAGCAACTTGCACAAGGGATATGCAATCTTTGAAAAATCCTTGATAAACCTCCGATAAAAGCCCGCGTGCCCTAGAAAGCTTCTCACACCTTTTACAGAGATGGGTGGAAGAAGTATTTCTATCATCTCGACTTTAGCTCGATCAACCTCTATACCCTTCTCTGAAATACGATGACCCAATACAATCCCTTCTTTCACCATGAAGTGACATTTTTCCCAATTGAGGACAAGGTTGCAGTCTTCACACCTCTTAAGAACCTCGGATATATTACTCAAACACCGCTCAAAGGAGTCACCAACCACAGAAAAATCATCCATAAACACCTCAATAGTGTCCTCCACCATATTGGAGAATATTGACATCGTACATATCTGAAATATGGCCGGTGTATTACATAACCCAAACAGCATTCTCTTGAACGCGAAGGTCCCATATGGACAAGTAAAGGTGTTTTTCTCTTGATCCTCCGGTGCAATAGAAATCTGATTATAACCCGAGTAACCATCATGAAAACAGTACCACTCCTTTCCTGCAAGTCTGTCCAACATCTTATCCATGAAGGGATAGGAAAATGGTCCTTCTTGGTCCATGCATTTAATTTCCGGTAATCCATACATACCCTCCATCCAGTCACCGGTCTCATCGGAACAAGCTCATTTTTTTAATTGGGGACCACAGTTATTCCCCCTTTCTTAGGTACACACTGAACAGGGCATACCCAACTACTATCGGCGATTGGATATATCACTCCAGCATCCAACCACTTAATGATTTCTTTCTTCACCACCTCTTGCATAGGTGGATTTAAACGTCTTTGGTGCTCAATACTTGGCTTATGATCGGGCATGAGTTGGATTTTATGAAAACAAATACCGGGAGGGATCCCAATAATATCCGCAATAGTCCACCCAATAGCTCTTTTGAACCTTTTTAACACTTTCACCAAACTCTCAACTTGATGTACATTCAGATCTGATGCAATGATTACCGGTAAAGTGTCATCATTTCCCAAGAATACATACCTCAGATGAGGTGGTAGAGCCTTAAGTTCTAATTTTGGAGCCTCCTCTATAGATGGTTTCGCGGGTGGAGACTCGCGATTCTTCATATCTAACGCAAACTTCTTTGGTTTAAACCGAACATCGCCTCGATCAAGTGCCGCGACCAATGACCCATACTCTTCAATGCAATCACTATCAAAATTCATGATCACTGCCGCTAGTGCTTCTACACCCAGCCATTCTTCTATTTGTACCTCAGATGACTTTTCAACCCTGTAAGATATAACAGATACAGATTGGAGCTCACCACTCTGCCTCATGGATTTACAAATGTTGAAAGTCACTTCTTCATTGTTCAACCAAAATTTCATCTGCCCTTTCTCCATATCAACCAATGCTCTACCCGTTGCTAGGAATGGCCTCCCAAGAATAATGGGCACCTCAAAATTGACCTCACAATCAAGAATCTCAAAATCGGCTGGAAATATGAATGACTCAACCTTTACTAACACATCGTGGAGTATCCCAATAGGCCTCTTCACCATTCGATCGGCCATCAGTAGCCGCATCGCAGTGGTCTTTGGGTCACCCAAACCCAACTTCTTGTAAATAGAAAGAGGCATGAGATTTATGCTTGCCCCAAGATCATATAATGTCTTCGCGAAGTGTAATAACCCGATTGTACATGGAATAGTGAAAGCACCTGGATCTTCTTTCTTTTGCACTAGAGACCTTGTAGCAATAGGACTACAATGCTGCATTCTATCATCATCCTCAAAACTGACCGATCTCTTCTTGGTAACCATATATTTCATGAACTTGGCATAACCGGGCATTTGTTCAAGAGCTTCTATCAAAGGGACATTGATGGAAAGCTGTTTCAACATATTGATAAAACGCCGGTATTTACCATCATCGGTCTTTTTCACTAACCTTTGTGGGAATGGAGGTGGTGGTCTAGGCATGGGGGTCACCTTTCAGGTTACCTCAGCTTCTTTCTCCATTTTGTCTCCTAACTCACCACTAAACTCCACTACCTCATCATCTCCTCTTATCACCTTTTCTACACCAGACGACATTGGTGGGTCAATGGTGTGCTTACCACCTCGAGTTGTGATTGCCATAAAATGTCCATCATTTTTAGGATTTTGGACAGTGTTGCTAGGAAGAGTACCCGGTTGACGTGGATTCACAGTCGAAGATAATTGGGCCATTTGAAACTCAAGATGCTTGATCGAGATTGCATGTGCATCAACTTTTTGCCCAATACTCTCTAAGTCACTCCTCAACTCTTTGGTGTGCTCATCACTAGCGTCAAACCTCCTCATCATTTTCTGCAGTTTATCCTCAACTCGCGCCATACTACCTCCACCATCCCTAGGAGTAACTTCACGATTTTGAGGTGGAACATAGGGACAACTCCTATCATTTTTGTTACCATAGTTACCCCGGTTGAAGTTGTTGTCACGGTTGTAATTCCCATCTCGGACATAATGACCCTCTCGGTTTTAATTAATACAGTTCCGACCTTGGTTTCCTTGACCTTGGCGCTAATTTTCCTGATTGGAGCCTTGAGCGTTTGGTCGGAAACCCCCCGTCTGCTCAGCTACCGCATAAGAGTTCTCCTCATAGTAATACTCATCAGTTGGCGGTGATGGTTTAGACAAGTAGTTCACCGCATTTATCTTTTCTGCACCCCTAGTGACATGTTTCAACACCAACCCAATGTCAGTTCTCATTTGAGCCATCTCTTCACGAATCTCGTCTATGGATGGGTTGTGTGCGGATTGTACTGCAAAAGTGTTTCTCCCAGTATCAGTTTTCCTAGTACTCCATGCTTTATTATTTCAGGAGATTTTCTCCAACTTCTCAGCGATCTCAGTATAAGGACACTCCCCATAAGAACCACCCGCTATCGTATCCAGTACTGCTTTATTATTATCATCCTGTCCCCGATAGAAGTATTCTTTTAGTGACTCATCATCAATGCAGTGATTGGGGACACTCCTCAAGAACGATGTGAACCTATCCCAAGAACTACTGACTGATTCTCTCGGTAGTGCCACAAAGTTGTTCACCCTGTCTTTGTGGTTTAGCTTCTTAGATACCGGGTAGTAACGTGCTAAGAGCACATCCCTCAGTTGATTCCAAGTGTAGATTGAGTTATAGGGTAGATTAGTAAACCATATAGCAGTCTCTCCCGTCAGTGAGAGTGGAAACACTCTTTACCCGATTACGTCCATATTCAAATCAGGCATCCTACAGAACTCTTAAACACCGACCTTACTTTGGCGATGTGAGCATGTGGATCTTCAAAAGGTAGCCCCCAAAACAAACCTCTAGCGGTGAGCATTTGCATCAGGATACTAGGTACCACGAAAGTATGGCCGTCTGGTAGAAGAGGCAAGACAAGTGGCTCGTCTGAATAGTAATGTTATCATATCCCCTATAATACTCTTGAGGGCGTGGAGCGGGATGTTGCCTCTGTATTTCATCTTCCCCTCGATTTTCAGGTAATAAATGACCATGAGCATCAACCGGAGATGGAATGTCCTGGTTGTGATCATCATCGTTAATACCCAAGTTTCAATTCATCCTGCATAGTGTACGCTCCAATTGGAGGTCGTGTGGAAGTATGGGTTCTCTTCTACTCCGCGTAACTGGCATACACGGAAGTTAGATCTGCAAGAGACAAAAACAACAAGAAAAAAGTAAAATTAGGAAAATATTGACTAAACTTCAGTAATAAGCTTCAAGTTAATCTTAAAACCAATTTCCCCGGCAGCGGCGCCAAAATTTGATACGCTCAAATTTACTTCTCGAAAAGAAGTATAAGCGGTCGTATCAAGTAAAGAACCCAACTATGAGGTTGAGGTCGATCCCACTAGGAAATTGATTTAGACTTAACTTTAACCTACTATTACTTTTATTTAGTCAAGTCCTTTCCAAAAACAAATAAAAAAGAGGAGGGTTTTGAATAACAAATGTAATTAGCTAATTCTACGTAAACAAGTGACACGTTCAAAGATTTGATTTTTATCAAGTAATGAAAGTAACTAGGGCTTAAGTGTTCCCCATAGGTTCATAACTCGGTAATTCTAACTATAACAATCCTTTCCTAATATCTTGCATGCAAAGTGGTAAGTTATGTATCCCTAATTCCTTGGTCCGGCAACTAGGAATTTCACTCCGCACCTTGGTCCGGCTATGTGTGTATGCTTTACTAAACCTTACATTTACCTCATATTAAGCATCATAATCGATATTTGGCTTAGTTGTTGCACCAACCAACACTAAATTATTAGATAGTATATACTAAATCTACGTTGATAATTCTTTTCTTATTATCTACCTCCTTGGTCCTGCAAGTAGCAATAAGGAGAGTTCTAACGTTCGCCACCGTTAAAAAGACTTCTAACCAAAAGAATTATCAATATATGCAAGACATTATTGGAGAATTGTTATTTTAGTTAGATTTTACCTTGTTATTTACCCATGGTTCCCACAACCCTAGTTATGGAGTTTAGTTACCCATGTTAATAATCACACAATTCATATTAATTAGATAAGAATTCATACACTTACTTTGATGAGATAGAAGATAATCCAGAAAATTACTTGAATTAATCAAAAACTTGCAACAAACGATTCCGGAAAATAAAGTAATTTCAAAAATCTCAAACTTCAATACTTAGAACAATAAAAGAAAAAATATCCCAAAAGTCTAACCCCAAAAATGAGGTATTTACAGGTATTTTTTATACTAGAATTTTAATAAAAGAGGGAAACCTATTTAAGGAAAATCTGTCCAAAAAACGCGTCTGAGTCGATGACTGGAACGACGGACCGTCGAGAGCCTCCGTATCCTCACACTTAATCAGAATTCCCCAACTTCCTTTGTCAGTCTTCTTCTTCTTATGACGGTGGCCACCTACGGACCGTCGAGGTCACGACGGACGGTCGATGGCTTCGTAGGTTGCCACTTCTGCAACTTTCAGCACAAAACTCTCACGTTCTCCTTCTGGACAGATTTCCTGAAAACAAAGAGAAAATTACATTAAAACTAATACAAAAAGGCCTTAGACACATACTAAACTTAAGTTAAAAGCATTGAAAGTACCGTATAACCACGGTACATCAGAAACTACACATGAATTCATCAACATTAAGCCAACATCAAGTAACCCATAATTTAGTCAAAATCTTAGGTTCATCAACTTCATGGGTTCAAAGGTAATTTAGGTTAAAATCATCAATACAACATCAGTCTAATCCATATTAGACGTTTGAAAACCATTAATGCAAGAACCCATGGTAGAATCATGAAATTGGACAATTCACCTTTTGAAAATATTGAAAACATCATTGAAAGTTGGGCTCCTTGATGAAAAGAGTTTCAAGGATCAAAATCCATACCTCAATGAAGATAATTCTTCACTTTGATGAAGAATCTCCACTCAAAACATCACACCAAGCTCTTCCTTGATTTTGGACTTCAATGGAGTCTTTGGGAGTTCTTAAGGGATTTTTGGGTTTTGATTTTTGAAGAATGAAATCCTCTAAGTGTTAATGACTTATAAACACATCTAAAATACCCAAAAGACCCTTAGGTAACCACCAATACTCTTATTTGTAAGTGGGGTTGTAACAACCCGAAAATAACTATGCCAAGTAATTCCTAAACGTACCTAGAATGCCTAGATTAGACTGGGTTCACACAGCTTGATGCGCGTGGAACCAAACCTCAGAAACCATGCAATATGAAAGCCAACCAACTTGGTGAGTTAGTTGAGATAGGAAAGGTTGGGACCAACCTTGTAGGGCACCCGAATTGAAGAGATTCACCCGGATGAGTTTTTACCGGACTTGAAAGGGGTAATCTTAGGTTTGGAGGGTCTAGGGGTAAAATGGTCTTTTCCAGGCTAGGTATATTATTGTAATTACCCTAAATATTTAATTAATTAATTTAATTAATATAAAACGGTGGGCAATTTGGGTAGGGTTGGCCGAATTTGACCCTTTTCACAAGTTAAGCTTCACCCGGGTTCGATCCTTGGTGGAAGCAATGTTAAATTGAACTAATTAATATTAATTATCTGATTTTAGTAAGGGCATGAAATTGAAGAGATTCACCCGGATGAGTTTTTACCGGACTTGAAAGGGGTAATCTTAGGTTTGGAGGGTCTAGGGGTAAAATGGTCTTTTCAGGCTAGGGATAGTATTGTAATTACCCTAAATATTTAATTAATTAATTTAATTAATATAAAAAGGTGGGCAATTTGGGTAGGGTTGGCCGAATTTGACCCTTTTCACAAGTTAAGCTTCACCCGGGTTCGATCCTTGGTGGAAGCAATGTTAAATTGAACTAATTAATATTAATTATCTGATTTTAGTAAGGGCATGATGAGTCATTTCACCTAAACCTTAAAAAAATTATATTTTTAATTAATAAATAATAAGGAGTCCTAGTTTGACTAAGTCTTCAACTAAAACTCCTACACTTACTCTCATCTCTCTCCACTTTCATTCTCACGACTTTCTCCACTCTCTTCTAACGTTATTTATTAGCAAAAAGAACAAAAAAAATCAAAGTTCATCACTTGAAGAACTTGCACACAAAAACTAAAAATAAAAACTAAACTAAAAATGAAAAGCGAAAGCATCTTTCAAACGGTTTGCGCGTGAGTTTTGTTGGAGAAGCATTTGTTTTTCGTGGGAGTTGGCAGCACTTGAGATCAGATTTTAAAGATGTTAAATGACAAGAAAAGGTATGGGTTTTCTTCCTCTTGGTCCCTTTCCCAAGAGACCCCTAAGTTTAAGTCGAATTCTAATCCAAAAACTATGAATGTTCCCCGTTGCATGTCCCTATCGCTAGCTCCCACTGATTTTGTAGGTTGGGTATGTTTTGCTGGTAGAATTTAGGGATGTGAGGTGTTTTCCTGATGATGATGTTCAATTATGTATGTTCGGATTTATGTGAGTAATAAGCATGCTTTCCGAATCTATGTGTTAAACGTGTGTGTGCATTGTGTATGCCATGACTTTGGTCATGGGTTGAAGTGAGTAATATGCATGTTAAATTCTTGTGTTTTGTATGCAATTACTTGAAGTAAATAGTGATGTTCATAAGTGGTGTAATGTTGCTGAATTGAGCAAAAATTCTTGATCAAATGTAACCACAAAAATGCACAAAATAAACGTACGAAATGTCCAATGAATTGTCCAAAAATCTAACGTATAAATTGTTGAGGAAATGGACTGGAAAGCGTGATCAAATTTCCAGATTTGTTGGAAATTGGTTTCGGCTAAGTTACTGGAAAAATTTGAGAGTTAAAAAAATTATTTTAAATATGTGAGGTCATCAAGGATTGAACCTAAGACCTTACTATATGAAGGCTGCTGAAAAATTAATATTTAAAGTGAGGTGAGGGGGATTCGAAATGGGGTAAGGCTGGTGAAGAAATAAGAGAAAAAGGGAAAATAAATAAAATGTGGTGTGTGGTGATCGAACCACAACCCCTCGGATACGTGAGAAAAGTAGGAGAAGAATAAATAATAATTAAATGAGGTGTGTGGGAATCGAACCCACAACCTCTCGGATAGGTGAGGGAGTTAGGAGAAAAATTAAAGAATAATAAAATGAGGTTGTGGGGGATCGATCCCACATCCTCTTGGTCAAAAATAGAAAAGTCAAGGAGAGAAAAGAAAGAAATAGAAATGTAGGTGTTGGGATTTGAACTTGGGTCCCCAAGCTGAAATTTTAAATCAAAATTTAATATAAGACTAAGTGTTGCTCAAGGGATTTGAAATCGGGTTCCCTTCCCCAATTCCGTATTGATGCATAAGTCTTACGTCAATAAATACTTAATGAAAGATGCCTATAGGAATCGAAATCGAGACCTTGGCGTACTTACAAGATGCATAAGTCTTGTACCACATAATCTTGGGTAAGTATGAGTCACTTAGACGAATTATGAACGAAGCCTCATGGCTTGTACGTATGGGTTCATAAGTCCAGCGTACGTTTAAAAATAAATGAGCCTAATATGTATGTGATGAAATGATGTGACCCTCGGAGGTTTAAGTAAGAATGTGAAACACACTAAAAGGCCAAGTGCATTGGCATATGACGAAATGAACATTCACGTAAAAGGAGAGTAATTATATTATACTATGATGCTAATGATAATAGTGACAACATGATATGAGGCTAGTGCAAGTGAGACAAGCTGCATCTACGCCTAAAATTCAATGTCACTAAATGAAATTTCTAAGACAGTATATTTACGCTAAACGATGAATAAATCAATAAAGAGTGGCTACATGAGTATAGGCTAGTACAAGTGAGACAAGTTGTATCTACGCCTAGAATCAATGTCCCTCAAAGTAAATTCCAAGAGAGCATATGTATGTTATACGATGAACAAATAATGAAAGGTGAGTAAAGATGAAATGAAAAGATGTTAAGAAAGAACAGGGTGGCATCACAATATGAGTCTATTGCAAGTGAGACAAGTTGTACCTACGCCAATATAAGGTCACCAGAATTACTCACCTAAGAGAGTGTTGAATATTAAGAGACAAGTCTCAATCACACTCTATATGTAAGTGTAAGGACAATTCACACTTAATACGTAAAGAAGAGATGATAAATCATCTAATGAGCTATGACTACCTCATACTAGAAGCAAGCTTCGACGATGTATGAGTTGAATGTAAATAGGAACTTTAAACGGAGCACTGATAGGCTAGCTATGAGTGTTGATGCCTTCTTTCGGGAAGGGCGGAGGTTCACGTAATTCTCATGAGATGAGACTGTCCACCAAGGTGGGTATGGGTCTCCCTAAATCTCCTAGTCTTTGAACTATGCTACCAACATAGGGAACTAGCCAGTGGTTTTCCACCTAAGCGAGCTAGGGATGTTTTGGTTTCACCTTTGCCAGTGACTCCACCTATTTTCGGTGTGGGGAAGACACCGGATTTCATGATGCTCACATGATCTATGTCGGTTAAATTTAAAGTTCCTCAAAGTATGAAAGATAATGAAATGAATGATACCAAAGGTGTTTAGATAGGATAATCAAGAGGTGAACTAGACTCAAGTAATGACACTAGGTCATTCTTGGTCATTGCACAGTGAACACAATGAGAGTCTTAAACAACATCCTAGGTATAGCTGGTGTTCACACCAGCCTACGAACGAATGAAAATAAAGTAAGTATGAATGAATGAAGCAGACTCTGTGTTTGCTAAAGAAGGCTCCCTAGTTGAGGTCCCATATGTTGAGCCCTCATTTTTGGAAGTCCTAATGTTAAGTCAGTGATTCCAATGTCTCACGGCATATGAACGAATTATATGTAATATATGTATGTGCTATATGAAATATGTTATGTGCTGTGTGCAATATGAAAAGAATGATGATGCATGTTACTCTCCTAGCATGACTTTCTAATGTGATTTGGCAAGTCCAACTGACTTGGCTTTCCATAATTCATATCGTTAGGAGAGAGCTCTTCTTAATCATGCATGTCCTTGGTGTGTACTTGCATACACCCATACTTAGTACAAGTGTGAACTAATCCCATACATTATACTATTTTAGGTGCAGGTTTAGGAGGGTGTTGAAGACATTCATTGTAGGTGTTCGAATATCAGAGCTTTTTATCCGGACTTGGTAGGTCCTCATGCATTCGAGGATGCCTGCCGTTATGTTTCTAGCTTAGTAATAGGTTTAGTCTAGTGGAGTATGTTGCACTAGTATTTCTTTCCTATTTTGTTCAGACTTATGTAATGGTGCCATTTTGGCAATTGTTACTTATGCTATAAGACTATTTATTTCAAGATTGAATGATTCTTTATTAGATGGTTGATACACATGAGCAATGAACTTCTTTATACGCATATGTATGTTATAACTATCAAGTCTATGTACACTTCAAACAAAACAAAAAGTTTCAAATTTTCCGCTAAAATTATCCTAACGAATGTAATGACGACGTAAGTAGGCTTGTCTAAGACCTCTAAGAGGTCAACGACGCCGGTTTTGTCTAGGGTATAGACCCCGGTTATGACAGGGGTGAAATTCCCTTTTCACCCCTCACTTATCAGTGACCTGCGCAGGGACTTGGCGTCACAGATGGAAGGCAGTCGACGGACCATTTGTCCACAAATAGACCGTCCTGTATTTCCGTTGGTTGGGTCAGAGACTTGTAAAGGTCCCCTTCTCAACCAAGACTAATTAACCACCGACGACACCCATCAAAGGGGCTTTGATTGTCCCACGAGCCGTCGATGCCTCCGTCGTTTAGGGTCTGCCTGGGACAGTCTTTACACTAAGTTTGGGTCCTTTCTCAAGGACCCTTGGATGGTCCTTGTGGATGTTTTCCCGGATGTTTCCAACCCAAACATGACCGTATACAAGTTTAATACATATCACATAAATTTCATCCCAAACGAACACGTAAACCTTGACAAAACATGCCTAGACACACAAAGTCATTTCAAGGCATATCTTTCGAACTTCATGAACATTCTTGGACGTTTGACCTCCAAACTTCACGAAATTGACACACTGACTTTATACAACATTTAAACTCATTTAAGAACCTTACAACCTCATGAATTACACATAAACACATAGAACCACATACGAGGCATTTAGGTGACTTAGTCGTCGAACGTCTTGGTTGACCCTTGACGCTTGACTTCCAATGCACCTAATACTTAAGCTACTGCCTCAAAACAACATTATAGACATATTAAGGACCTTAGACCACCTTTACCAACATGTTAGACTCTAGTTAACCTAAGTTATTTTCGGGGTCTTACATAAGGCTCCCTAGAATAAGTCCTGACCTGAGGAGCTAGAGCCACGGGGTGACACTCAACTTAAGGGGTGTAAGTCATGGTCGTAGTTCACTAACTTTTGGAGCATGGGGTCTAAACTTAGGGTCCTCCTCAAAGACCCCTAGTGTGGTCGTTTGGGAGTCGTACCAAGATGTTTAACGACTATACATGTACATCTAGGTACTGAGGTAACTTCTACAAGTTTTGAACTTCAAACAACACACTAAAATCAATGAGAAGACACTTGAGCACACACTAGCTCAAATGACTAGTTTTCGTACGTCATGTTCGTCCCTTGAAGTTTGACCTCAAAACTCTTTAAACTAAACTTTAAAAGACAAAACTTTTCCTTTTAACAAGTTACTAACGTTTAAAAGGCATGTGAAGCTCTAGTTCATCCTATATCATTTTAGAGTTGTTACAATGGTAAAACCGATATATCATCCTTCTTCACAATTGCATCGTTGTTCATAATTACACCACATGTTTAAGGGAGCTTAAAAGTTTCAAATTATATCAACCGCTTATTTGTGACCGAATTTTTCATAATTTTTGTATAACCGGGCATTTAAAACAACTATCCATTACCAAGATAGTTACTAACACATCCCTTACTACCAAAATTTGATACGCTAAAATTACACGTCCCTAAAGAAGTATAAAAGATCATTATCAAATAATGAACTTATCTTGGATGTAGGGGTCGATCGATCGCACGAGGAATATGGTTTAGACTTAAACTTAACTTACTATTATATTCATTTTGTCAATGTAATTCTGAGACAAGTAAGTAATGAGTGGGGGGGGGGTTGTTGAACAAACAACCAATTGTAGTTTAGAGAACAAGTCACCAAGATTCGAACATTAGTTGTTATCAATGAGAGTAAGTAACTAGGGTATATGTGTTCCCCATAAGATCATAATGCGTTAATCGTAGTAATGGTAATCATTTACTAGTGTATCACATGCAACGTGGTAAGTGATGTATCTCTAAGTCCTTGGTCCGGCAAATAGAGAATTTCACCCCGCACCTTGGTCCATCTACGTAAGTATAATTTACTAACCCTTACCTTTACCTCATATTATACATCACATCAATGAATGACTTAGTGTTCACCCTAGCACCAATCCACACAAGAATGTTATATAGTATCACACTAAATCTATGTTGATATTTCTTTTCTTATTAACTACCTCCTTGGTCTGGCAAGTAGAAACAACGAAAGTTCTAATGTTGTGCACCATTAAAAAGACTTCGAAACGAAAGAATTATCAATGTATGCAATAACAATATTCAGGAATTACTTAGTTACTATTCATATATTGTTAATAGATCATGGTTTCCACAACCCTAGTTGTGGATTTAGTTACCCATAGTAGAAAGGACATAATTCATATTTTTAGAAAAAGAATTCATAAACATACGTATTGTAAAGAAGTCCAAAAACCCAATATGGATTTCAAAATTAAAAAGTAAAAATGAACTTAGGAAATCAAGAATTGCTAGAATTGCAAGTAAATATTTAAAGCCAAAAAATAGAACTAAAATAATAATATCTAATCCCCCTTAAAATGAGGTTTACATCCCCTATTTACAGAAAATGTCCTAACTATAAAGGAAACTAAATAAGTAAATAAAGTTTCTGGATGCGGTTTCGATACGACACTGACCTACAGTCCATAAGTCCCTTCCGTGGTTAGGGACTTAGGAATTTCTCCTGACACACCCTCAAAATGAAATAAGGTATTTAGAGCCTAACATGTTCCTAAAAAGGTTAATAACATGTTAATAAAGTGTTTTATAGCTTGAATAATTGATTTGAAGTCATTTGGAGGTCAAACGTCCAAGAACGTCCAAGACGTTTGAAAGTTGATCTTTAGACGTGCTAGTGAGTCCTTGTATGTTTGGCTTGATTTTATGTGTTGTTTAGAGTTGTGAAGCATTGTAGTCAAACCTAGTACCTTAATAGAAAATTTAAGGGTCAAAACGTCCGTGTACGACTGCCCAGGGACAACCCGAAGGCCCCCAAGGAGGACCCGAACCTTGAACAAGAGGCTTCCCAAGGCAGCGTGCAGGAGCAAGATTTTGACCATTCCCTCGCGACGCGCGCTTAGAACGCACCTCACTGCATCAAATTTTATTTGGGTCAGAATGGGGAGGCTGCTCCGCGATGCGCAACCCACTCCTAGATCAACTTGGGTCGTTTTTAAGTCAATTTTGACATGTCTAAGTGCCCCAATTCATTTTTTTTTTTGGTAACATAGGGGACATTTATTAAATGTTTTAGGACCTTTTTAAACCCTTTCCAAAGACAAAATCCCAACACCCATTAAGAAATCAAATTCCCAAAGTTCTCTTCTCTCCCAAAACCCCCATTGAAGACCAAGCTCAAGAACAAGCTATGGAATTTGATTCTTGGAGATTTCTCCTGAGATTTTCATGGAATTTTTAATGTTTAAGTTATGGTGATCCTTCATCCATAGATAACCATTCATCTATAGAGTCCATTCAAAGGTTTTCTAAACATGAATCCTAAGTCAAAAATCTTATATTTCAATCTAGCCATGGGTTCATTGTCAAAGTTATTTCAAAAGCATTCTAATAGTGATTTTATGATAAATATATGGTTTAAACATGATTTTAATCCAATTTTATGAAGAACCCATAATCTCCTTATCCTCTCAAATTATGTTGTGTTATGGGTCTTGTGATGTTGACTAGATTGTGATTAAATTGTTATTAGATTGTAGTATAATTATTTAAGTCTTATCTATATAAATTGATTATGAATTGTTGGGAATTGATCAATATGATCATGATCTTGGAGATTTGGTAACTTTACTTATTTCTTCTAATTAGCCTAGAATGTACATTGAATCATGTTGATTGGTATGGTGCACCTGTGGTTGCGGTGTTTTCATTCTTGTACATGTTTATGTGTTATGATCATGGCCTTGAGGGCATTAGATGTAATATGAATTGATACGATGATTTCTATGTTAGGAAGTTGAAGGATTTAGCCTTGATTCTAATATCATGTCTAAGTGAAGTGATCCTATGTGGAATTATGTGTATAGTCTTCTACACTACTTGCTTAATCTAGGTGTAGGGATAATGTTAGATGTGTTTGTGTGATGATCATGTTAGGGTTAGGTATGGTCTATATGGATAATGATAATGAATATCTTTATAGCATGACCCCTACCCATATGAACCCTATATGAATGTGTGATAAAAGTATGCTAGGAGTCTTATATTCTATTGTTGAATATGTACTTGCCTCCTATGATGTAATGTGAGTGTGTATAGTCTATAATCCTCAATACTCTACATATGTGTATGACTTGAGACTTGAAGAATGTTGTACATGTGTTGTGGTCTTTAGAGGGTGGCTTCCTCAATACTATGTGATAGCCATTATGTGCTCATGTTGACCAATGTACACACACACTTCATGCATATCTATGAGTAGGATAGATTCATGATGACGAAGGAAATGATAGTTCTCCTATGCATCCATATCTATTTATATGCGTGTAAAGTATATGATATATGAAGATATGAACATGTGTTCTTAAATGTATTTATGTGAAGGTAGATCTCACATATATGTACACGCACACACATGCATATATGAATACAATATGATTATGTGAAAGGATATTCTCACATAATGTAGGTTCTATGATGAATGTAGAATTCTCATCCTAGATACCTTTGAGCTATATGATATATGAGGGAGTAAGTCTCTAAGGCCTATTCTTTATAAACTAAAGATTATCTAAAGGCTTAATGATGTTTAAAAAAGGGAGTTATTGCTTAGCATCTGGTGAACATGACAAATGAGAGTTGGAGCTTGACGTCTAGTAAGTCCGGCTTTCCACAAGAGAACCTTCACGTTAATAAGTCCGGGTTCCCAACATAGATGTTGTCTCATGAGATGGAAACCTCCACGTTATCAAGTCAAGGTTTCTAGAAGCAATCTCTTTGTTCCTTAACTATGTGTCCACATAGGACTCTAGCTTAGTTGATCCACCTAGAATAGCTATGTACGAATGGTTGCACCTTCGGAAAATGTTAACCCTCTCTTTTCGGTGTTGGAGTAGAACACCGGATTCCATGTAGCTCACATGGTCTATGTCGGTTATGGCTATGTCTCCCGAAGGTTAATAAATTAAGTAATATAATAATATGAACTCTACTCTAAATTTCTTGCGGAGTGTACTTGGTAAGAGAGGACTATGGACCCTACCTATACATTGCACTAGATGACTTCAAGACAGGATAGGATTGGAGACCCTTATGATGTAAATACTTATGTTATGTATGACTTGTATGAATGCATGTTAAGTGACTTTGTTATGTTAATATATGAATTATTACTATGCATGTGAATTACACTTATGGATTCTAAATGGGTTTACTTAGTATATGTGGGGGTATGGGACTCCATGTGTACATTGCACAAGTAAGCTTGTGAAGGGGTATGAGGGTAGTTTACCTATGATATGAACAAAGTGATTTATGACTAAGGTTGTAGTAAAGGAAAGAATCCTTATATGATGATATGAAGTATCTGCCCTTATTGGTAGTTGTAAATGAATATGTTATGACTTTTTGTGTATGTTATGCCTAGCCTAGGGTGACTTCTTAGGTACACTTGGTGGATGTAACATTATGGGATCTACACATTTCACTAGTGTGACTTAGGGGTTGTCTTAGGTGATGGTCCTTATGTGAAGTTGATGTCTTTGATGTGCTTATGTGGTTGTTCTTATGAAGCATATTATGAAAGACTATTGTAAGGTGACCTTAAAGTGATACATTGTACTAAGTACACTTGAGGGTTACTTAAGGAAAGAAGTAAAATAAAAGAGAGGTAATGTATGGTATATATTTAATATGTTTCAAAGTATGATAAATGGATTTATGTGATATTATGAGTAGTATCCATGTCTATATTATGTATGTGAACTATATTGAGGTTATATGTGCCTATATTCATGAAGTTTACTAAAAATACATGTTGCATGATTTCAAAAGAAATGTCCTCTTTAAATGCACGTTTTTGCATGGTTGCCATACTTAGTGCATTATTGTACTAATACCATTCTTCTTCATCGTTTTACACAAAGTGTAGGTGGTGATTGCTAGAGCATGTCTCCTAAGTGAAGAGCTTGGATAGATCTCCCAAGTTCAAGTAAATGAGCCCTTATGATTCAAGGATTGCCTATGTGCTGATGTTCTTAAAGTTAATGTAATAGCTTAGACTTATATTTTATGTTGTAAGGGTCGTGTCCCTATTCTATTCTATTCAGTTGTGTCTTAGTATGGCAAAGAGACATTAGAGTCTAACTATGTATTATGACATTTTATATAAATATGAATAAATGTTCTAGCATATGATGTGCTATGAAAAGTTTAAAATGTTCCGCTATTTTTATGAGTACGCAATGTAGGTACGCTAAGAGGCTTGTCTTAGATATCCGAGAGGTCGACGATGCTGTGTTAAGATTTGAGAATACCATAGCTTCTAGGGTATACCCTTGGTTCGTAATATCTCCAAAGCTCAAAATCTTCAAATCCTATTAACAATTGACATATTAGAAGAACGGACTCTGACTCGATTCATGGTCCATGAATTCTCTTCCGTAGCTCCATACTTTAACTTTTGAAATCAGGTATTGGAACCCCGTTTTCTAAATCATAGTCTCAAGGTCAGGTGTGGTACATTTGGGTACTTTTGGTGACTTTGTGCCCTCATTGACATTATATTGGCGTTTTACCTCTTCCTTGACCTACTTTTGGAAATATTTTATCCCATTTTCTTTCCCTTCTCTTTTCAACCAAGGATGTGACTTCTAACTTCGTGACACTTGTTTAATTTTCTTTTTCACTTTCTTCTTTTTATTTCACTTTATTTTTCTTTCCACACCTTCACTTATCACATTCTTTTGCCTTTTCCGTACAATGTCACATCCTTTTTCAGTCTTTTTTCTTTTCAATAATAAACTTTTTTCATAGCCTTTTTTCCATTTGGTTTCCTCTTTCATAGGCACCCTCAACTTATGCATTTTATCATTAGTTGTGGTTCCCAATGCCCGATGTGGAACGAGGGTGAAGATTAAGGTTATTTTTGACTTATTCATCCTCAGCTTAGGAGGGACCGGGGCAATGACAAAATTTTTAGAAAAGGTGAGTTAGGTGAATCAAAAGAAATGGTCACTTTTAGGCTCAAATATTTGGATCAAAAGGGAACAATGCTACCATTCGGTTAGATCAATTAAGGATTAAGTGGAATAATTTGAACAATGGACTATGATCACTTTTCAACTTCTATCATAGATTATCCTAGAAGGACCATAAGGGCAAGTTCTAGATTAGCACAAAACTGTCTGAACATTCAACTATCCTCACACACTCATGTCACCTTATTTCATTATTATATTATCAGATTATCACATTACTCATTTCAAGTTTTTAGCTTAAGTCATGGGGTAAAATAGGTTCATAACATGTCTCATTCAAACCCAACACATTCAACTCATTTTAGCCTACATATTTTCGCACATATTACTTTTTCTTTTCTTGTGATGGTATCATTTTTTTCCTTTGATGTTCATGCAAACATGCTTTATTCTTTCTCATGCTTCCACACATAAAATCCTAATACATGTTAGTTCAACGGAAATAAAAACAGTTTCTTAGGGGAAAAGAACATAGTCAAGAAAACCCCAATAGTGGATTATTAATTGGGTTACTCAGACTTCACCCTATAAATCACAATCATTTACCCCACCCCTAATAAAATAGAGTGCAATCATCCCTAATGCTCAAAAATTAAAGAGTAAAGGATCGAGTGAAGCATACGTGTGGCGCATAGCGCCGATGACCTATCAACAAGCGGGTCGGTCTAATTTCCTAGAGCCCATTGGATAGTCACGAGGAACGCCATCAGTGGTATTCCCATCTATCATCTCAGAACAATTAGTAGTGCTCACATCATCTATCACATTAGCTATAGCCTCAGTTGAGGGCATAGAATTCGGTGCATTAACATTAACCTTACGAGCCCTCTGCTTGCGCAGTTCCTTATCCACATAGGAGGCTCTCCTAACCTTCTCAGTCTTCTGGCACTACCGCTTCTTTGGTTGTGCATCCTTAGTTGCGTTAGAAGTGGGACTAGAGTACGACCAGTTCCCTCAACCACAAGTGGACTCGGGTTATGGTATGTTCTCTCCGAATAAGACATCTAGCACCGTATCATCACCTGGTCCATTAGGTGTGGACTCTGAATCATCTGTAGGTGGTAAGGATGGTATCAAGATCGGACTAGAGAATATACAACTACTTCTAGAAGGAGGAGACATTACTAGTGCGGGCTGGTCGCTACAGGACTCGCAACTTGAAGGCGTCCAGGCGCTTATAAACGGCCTAGACTTTCAGGTCCATCATATGCTCCATCATAGACTCAGTCTTTGAGGTATATAGATGCATCCATTGCTTCACATGATGAAGTGGTGTTGCCATCTGTGCCTCAAAATTGTGAACATGAGAAAGGGGCATTATAGTAGATCCTGACAAAGAGGTGGCTATAGATGAGCTAGGGGGACGACTAGCGGCATGAGATGGGGAGGCCGGGGCATCAATAGTAGTAAATGGATGGGTGGAGTATGCACCCTACATTTCCTCCACATCAGCTACTAAATCCACATCTAATGTGGTACCTCAATTTGGGGCTCTTATTGCGGTGCATCTATGTCAGACTAATCCCTAATCAGGACAATGTCTAGAGGTTACAATACCAAAGTGGTACCCCAGCATCTCTACAAAACTAACAAATGAGGCATAGAAAGGGTAAAGTGGTGGTATCCCAAAAATCCCACTCATGGATCTCCACAATTAGCATCTAGTTAAAGTGTATATCAAACCAAGAAACCAAAAAAGCAACCATCACAACACTGTACCATGTAAGTACATTGTCTACATTAGTAGGAGATACCCTGTTCCACACTAATATCCAGAAGAACTTGTCTACAAAATTTAGAGTAGCCTTCATGATATCTAAGGTCGGGGTGCTCACTGGTCTTTCTGTCCATCTGTAGCAATATGACTCACCAACCAGTGTAAGATGGTCTACTTTTTCTCTCTGTTCCACTGGAACTCCCTGCTCTGCACAATGTCCCATCTTTAGTCAAACTCGACCGTGTTGAGTGACGAAGTGCGGAATAGATCGTAAAGGACGGTGGATTGTGATCTCTGATATATCCACAGAAAACCTATGCACTAGTGTAGTCGTGAGTTGTGCCTGGGCTGCGGGATTGGCCTGTTTGTGAATAGAGCCTCAGAGGGAGGTTATGTAGAAAGCATATAACTCTCTCACGGTCTCCTCGCTATATGTCCCTGGTTTCGGAGCCATCCACTCACACTTATGTTATTGGAAGAGCCGGTGGATGTCGGTCATGGTATGCAGGCTACCTATGAGAACCATGTGGTCCTCTTTAACCATCTGGGCCATGCTCTCTTTTTCAGTAGCATCCAGGCATCCATGTAAATCTACCACTGGCCTTCAACGCACCATCTCTTAGGATCCTTAACAATCAAAGTAGGGTTGGTGTCTGTGTAACACTCCGAAAGTCCAACACCTAATATGGAGCCTCACATGTTTAACTAAGGTAGGTACCACTATTTATAGGCTTAAAATAATGGTTATAAACCATTTAGGATGTTTTAGAGTCAAAACATCAAGGAACGTACATGACACACGGAGACTACTGAAATAGGTGCTAGTGTGCCTTATTCTATTTCATAATGTTTTAAGAGTCGGAATTTGATTAAATTTTGTAGAAAGGTATCAAAAAAGTATCACAATGTGTTTAGGGTAGAACTTCCAGGTTTGACTCCCCAAGGACCACCCTAAGGGTCCTTGGAGAGGACCCTTCAAAATTGACCAAAACTGCCATTTTAGGCAGTGTCAACGATGAGCCGTCAATTGTACGATGCTCCATCGATAGCTACGTCATTGAACACTAAACCAAATAATTTCGGGAGGTCCAGGAAACACTCTATGACAACATCAACGGACGTGCAGTACGGGGGCAAGGGTGGTCGTCGACTGACATATGGACCGTATGTCGGGGTCTCGTAGGTCAGGTTTTATTTTACTTTAAAGGTTTTAAGTGATGTCTTTTAATTAGTTAGTTGGTTAGTTTGTTAATTAAGGATTAGGGTGTGTATAATAATGTTAATTAAGGGACTATATAAAGGCCTAAACATAATTAAACGAACCCAACTCACTGAATTCCCAAACTCAAATCCTCCACCTTCTCTCTACTTTCTCTCTCCCCAAAGAAGACTCCATAGAAGACTAATGTTAAAGGGCATCAGGGATGCAAGAACATAACTTTTGTCCATCAATCTTCAAGGATTAACAAGGTATGGTAACTCTTCACTCTTGGGACTCGTTTCCACAAGAGGTTCCTTCAAAAGTATTTCAAAAAGATGATATGAACATGGGTTTCTTTTTAATCCGAAATTTATTCTTTAAAATAGTATTGTTCTTGATTTATTTGATTATTATGGTTATATTATGATGGATTATTAGTTAATCATGAAAGTTCGTTATGTTAGACCTAGTATGTGGAAGAGATGATGAATTGACCATATTTCCTTAACCCTAGGTTATGAACTAATGTTGAATTTGTTAGTGTTGATGCAATTGACTAGTTCTTGTGTTGATTACTATTATAATGAAGTTATTACAACTAATTACGTATGAATTTGTTAGTTGATGGTAAGACTAATGATGAAGGCTTTTGAAGGAGAATTTGTAAGACTTTGTGATCTCGAATCTTTACTTCAATTGTGATGGCTTGTACTTGATGATGAAGTTCAATTGAAGTATATCATGTGATTAGATTAAGTGGGTGTTGGTATGATGATGCAATTGAAATGTCTTGATTATGTGAAATGTGAGATTATGATTAAGGTGTAATGATATAAGGTTGGTTGTGAATCACCTATGTGCCTTACTGTGACATGATGATGATAATGTGTTAATCTCACATATGAGGGTTGTATTTAAAGGGTATTCTCATGCAATTAGTAATGAGCTAATGACTATGACTATACAATGGGTTAGTATCCTATTACTTATACTAAGATATGTTTATTAAACGATGACTTAAAGATATTTCAAAAGGGACTCTAGCTTAACATCGAGTGAACTAGTAGTGAGGAGTGTCCCTTCCCAAGTAGGGAAGGTAGGTTCACTATATACTCATGAGATAGAGATTACAATGCCAATGACATAAAGAGGGTCTAAACTATTCTCTTAGTTCTAGAACTATGTTGCCTCCATAGAAATACTAGCTAGTGGATCCACCTAGATTCTATGTTCATGTTTGTACTACTTTGGCAAGTATACCCCCTTCTTTCGGTGTAGGGTTTCATGACACCGGATTCCACATTTAGCTCTTGTGGTCTATGTCGGTTGAGGCAAGTGTTCCCAAAATTTATATGAATGACTAAATGTAAATGAAGATGGACATTGATTAGGATTACTTGAGGGGTCTATATAGGATAGGTAGGTGTATGGGACTATACGTACACATTGCCCAAGTTAACTCTAAAGGAAGTCATAGGATATGGTCATATGAATGATATTACTATGAAGTATATGATGTTGAATTTACATAATGAGGTTATTATATGCTTTTGACTATATTGATGAACATATGTTAGTCTAAGTGCTGATGTAGTAATGACTATGATGATATACAATTTATGAAGCAAAGCATTACTTATGATTCTCTATCTTGTTTACTTGATTGTGTGGGGTTATGAGACTTCACATAAGCATTGAACTTGTAAGCTTGGGATGGGACGGTTGGTAAGGGTTTCGTATGTTATGCTAATATGAACTAATGAACTTTTTATGTTTATATGGATCTTATGTTGAGTTTTCTGGATTATGAACATGACTTGTGTTATTGTGATCCTTATGTTGTATATGCTCTCTTGTATGTGCATTAAAGGCTTTCTAATGATTTAGCATGTCTTCTAAAGTAAAGGTTCCTTTTCATATTTCTATGTTTTCTACAAATATGTAGGTTCTGGCCGTTGAGTTTATAGAAGGCCAATTGAAGAAGACTTGGATTCTCCTTCTCCAAGTGTTAGTAGGTCTTCATGTTTGGGGCATTACCTTTTTTACATTCTAGCTTGTAATCGTATTGCCATAAGGACATCGTTATTTCCTTTATCATTCGATACGTTGTTGTAAGCCTATATGGCGTATTGATTTTGTAATTGGCTAAGTCTAATCTTGTATTTGATTTAGATGGTTTTATGTGAGACATTCTTATTAGACTATCTTTGTATATTGTTTATGTATCTTAAAAGTAGAAGCCTAAGTAAGATATCGTATTGCCATAAGGACATCATTATTTCCTTTTCATTCGATACGTTTTTGTAAGCTAAATGGCATAACGAAGTTGTAATTGGCTAAGTCCAATATTGTATTCGATTTAAATGATGTTATGTGAGATGTTCCTATTATACTATCTTTGTATATTGTTTATGTAACTTAAAAGTAGGAGCCTAAGTAAGCTTCCTATGCTATAAGTATAAACTCCCTACATAAGTAATATGTGAGAGGTCTATGTAAACCTCACTACGTATACGTAAAAGTTTTAATTTTTCTTGTTTTAGCCTATAATTTTGATGATTAATGCTAAGGGGTTGTGACAATTCGGTGGCACCGGAATGTCACCAGCATTGTCCGCCTCAGAAGAGGAGGCATCAGCTCCAGCTAAATTTGAGCTATGGACGGAGGCGGAGCATGAACCTGAAGAAGAAGCGGACTTTGAACAAGCCAGGGAACCGATCAGTGTATCCTCCTCATCAGACTAGGAAGCAGTGACTACGTCACTAACCCCCTGTCAGTCTGGATTTTGTTTGGTTCATTGTCTTGTAGGGGATGTCTTTTCACTTGGAGGGGAATATTCAGGGTCGTTCTTCACTCTGTATTTGTGTCAACTAGCCGACGAGTTGGTGCAACTTATTTTGACCTGTCCCTTGCGGCGATGGTCAGAGCTTTCTTCGGATCCATGATACCAATGGGAAATGAATCAGTACAATATAAACCCATAACACAGTCGAATACATTTTAGAACCAAGAATTAACCAAGACAAAAAGTGAAAAATTTCAGGACAGTGGTTGAACTACTTACCCACAGTGGGTTCCTACGGTCCGTGGATTGATCCAAGGTCCGTAGGTCCCCTACGTAGATCATAGTACCCAAAAGAGGGACCTCTAATGTGAACCACGGATGTCAAAAATGGTTCATATATCAAACTACAGACCATATTCCACCTCCGTGGTTCCAAACATAACATTTATTGGTTGTGTGCAGACCCACAGACCAGACCTATGGTGTATAGGTTGCCTTACCATCCGTGGAAGCGGTCTCATGGGTCTATAGAGTGCAAGGTATTGGACAATTAAACATTTAAAATATAATTTCATTCATTAATTTAGTTAGTCTTATATCTATTCATGCATTTCAATATAAAACAAGATAGTTCATTTGTCAAGACCCTCAAAATAAACTAAGGTAGCTAGATTCTCACATTTGTCTAAAAAGGTTATTAACATGTTAATAATGTGTTTTATATAATGGATAGTTTATTTGAAGTGGTTCGGAGGGAAAACGTCCAAGAACGTCCGAGATGTTCTAAAGTTAGCCCTTGGACGTGCTTGTATGTTCTAGTGTGCCTTCGCATATTTTACGTGTGCATTTGTGTTCAATTTGATGGGAGAGGTTACTAACTGGTATAAGGACGTATTAAGGTTCGACACTTCTGGGAACGACTCCCCAAGGACCATCCAAGGGTTCTCTGAGGATGACCCAAAAGCAGGCAGCACACAGGCATGGCAGTGTTCAAACCACGCCTGCCAAACGAAGGCTCGTGCATGGATTGACGCCTCGTCGACTGGGGGAGTTTCTCAACACTTAGACATGTGATCTCTGCTCCCAAGATGGGATCCTCAGTCCAAAATTATGGAGCATCAAGATGTATCATCGACCAGACGACGACCTGTTCCTTGCACTCGTCGTTTGGTGCCCGTAATCTGTTGTAGCGTGCTGTCCACTTAAGGGGTGAATAGGAAATTCTGCCCCCTTCCTAATTAATATATGGGCGTTTATTTTAGGTATTTTTAGGTATTTTAAGTCACTTAATAAGACTTTATTCCAAATTAGAATATCACTCTTCCAAATCAAACCTTCCCTCGCAAATATGAAAACCCCGCTAAAGAAAATCTAGGGGATGGATTTCAATGGTTTTTGCTTCAATATTTCGTGGTCTTTTATTATATTAAGCTATGGTAATCCTTGATCTTTAGATAACCTTTCATCTAAAGATTTATTTCAAAGGTTTTTCAATGTGAATCTTAAATAAAAAATCCTATCTTTCAATCTAGCCATGGGTTCATTCAAAAATTGATTTTAAAGATTTCTAATTACAAGCATATGATTATCTACTGAATTTATGCTGAATTTCAATTCAGTTTTATGAAAAACCCATGATCCTCCTGATTTCTCAAAGTTAGCCTATAATGTGGGTCTTGTGATCTTTATTTAATGTGTATAGAATTGTGATTAGATTGTATTTAATTGCTTATTGCTATTACTATCTATATCAATTGAATATAAATTATGGAGGAAGGATCAATGATGATCATATCTTGGAGAGGTTGTAAGTTTACCTATTTCCTCTAATTAGCTTAGAATGTATATTGAATTGTGTTATTTTGTATAGTACACTACTGGTAGTGGTGTTTACATTCTTATACATCATTATGTGTTATGATCATGTCCTTGAAGGAATTAGATGCAAGATGAATTGATATAGTGGTTTCATGTTTATGAAGTTGATGGGTGAAACCCTTGATTCTAGTATCATGTTGTAAATGAATTGATGACATGTACATATATATGCATTGACTTCGACACTAGTTGTATGATCCAGGTGTGTGGATGATATTGTATGTATGTGGATGATCATGTTAGGGTTAGTGTAGCCTATATGGCCAATGATGATGAATACTCTTGTAGCATGGTCCTTACCTCTATGAACCCTATTGAATGTCTAATATTATGCATGTTTAGGAGTCTTCTATTCTAATGTTATGTATGCTCTTGTCTCCTCTGATGTAATGTGGGTGTGTTATCTACTTTCCCTTAATGTGCTATGTATGAGTTGGTCATCACTTGAGGGATACATTGTGTGTGTTGTGATCCTTGGATGGGTGATATCCTAAGTAACTATGTTTTTGCTTTTATGTGACCAAGATGACCAATATGAACACACACACAATAAATTATTATTAGGGTAGATTAATGTTGTCAATTGAAAGTATAGTTCTCATATGCACCATTACCTATCCCTAATGTATGTAAAGTATATGATTAATGAATTATGAACATGTGTATTCTAGAGGTGTTATTTGAAAGTGTTTCTCGCATGTATTCACACACACATGGAAGTATGAATGTAGAATTATATGAAAGGACATTCTCACATAATATAGGTTCTATGATGAAAGTAGAATTCTCATCTTAGAAACCTTTGAGATATGATGTATGAGGGAGCAAGTCCCTAAAGCCTAATATCATGAATTAAATGATTAATATAGGCTTAAAGATAATAAAAAGAGAGTTTAGGCTTAGCACCGAGTGGATATGTACAATGAGGGCAGGGCCCTCTCGCTAATGCAATTGGCTGTGTCATTCAATGTGAATTACTCATGAGATATAAGCCTTCACTCTAATGCAATAGGCCGGGTTTCTAGAAGCAATCTCACTATCCCTTAAACTACATTTGTCCTGTAGGATATAGCTATTGGATCCACAAAAAAATAGCTAGCTTGTAGGTTCTACCTTGGCAAGTAGAACACCCTTTTTCGGTGTGGGCTTTACGACACCGGATTCCATGTAGTTCACATGGTCTATGTAGGTTATGGCTAAGCATCCCGAAAGTTAAGAAATGAACTAAGATAACATTATGACTATTAATAATGTTTAAATTAAATAATACTTAGTGTAGGTAGGACTACGGACCCTACCTATACATTGCACAAGTGGACTCTAAGGGAAGTTATGATGAGTTTACATATGTGAAGACATGAATTATCAGTATGCATGAGAATTGCACTTATGGATTGTAAATAGGTTTTTGCTTGATATATGTGGGCTATGGGACTCTATGAAGTATGTTGGTCTTATATATAAAGTTAAGTGCATGTGTAGTATGTTATTGAATGTGATATGCCTATGTCTAGCTTGACTTCTTAGGATCACTTGGTATGAGTAGTAGTCTGGGATGTTACTTGTAAATTGCAATAGTAAGAATGGGAGGTTGTCTTTGATAATGATCTTTATGTGTAAGTTTTGCCTTAATGAATGATCCTTAATTGTGATGAAATGGATGTAAATATTGTTATGAGTAATATCCATGTCTATATGCAGTATGTTACTTATATTGTGTTTATTGTATCAATCTTCATGAAGTTTTACTATAAAGACATGATGCATGATTTCTAACAAAATGTCCTCTTTAACTCATGTTTTTGCATGGTTTCCATATTTAGTGCATTCTTGTACTAATACCATTCATCTTCATCTTTTAATACAAAGTGTAGGTGGTGATGGCTAGAGGATGTCTCATGATTGTAGAGCTTGGATAGATCCCCTAAGTTCAAAGAAAAGGGATCCTTCTAATTCAAGGATTTCCTATGTCAAAGTTATTATTCAATTTATGTAATAGTTTAGATATTATTTTATGATTGTTAAGGGTCCTGTCCCTAATCTAATCTAATGTTGTTGAGTCTAATATGGCAAGTGATGTAGTGTCTAAAATATGTACTAATGATTTCATATATATATATATATATATATATATATATATATATATATATATATATATATAGTATTGTTCTAGCATTTTATGTGCTATGAAAAGTTTTATATTTTCTACTATTTTTATGTTTAGGCAACGAATGAATGCTAAGAGACTTGTATGAGACCTTTTTGAGGTTGAGTACGCCGGTAATGTCTAAGGGGTGCTCCTCGGTCATTACAAACTTTGTATCAGAGCATAAGGTTTTGGGATTAGTCATTAGGTTTCAAAGTCTCGTATTGCCACATCTAGTAGGGTCTCGTTCATAGGTGGTGAGTCACGATACATCAATGAGCGAGAGGCTATAGGACGAGAGAGTTTCCCTTCTCCACTATTCTCGTATCGTTCCATAGAAATTAACTCTGTATGATCTATCTCTTATGTTTCCTTGTCCCGTGGTCTTTTAGATGTGATTGGTTGGAAGGGATGATTTCTCAATGTTTGAGGGAGGAAAGGTGAGTTTTCGATGCTTACCTTGGTTTATGGTTTTATGGGTATATGTGATGGTGAATTTTATATATGTTGATGTGATGCCATTTATAGCTATAGGTGGTTTATGAGGAATAATATGTTATGTTGAGGAGTCATGATATGATATTGTTATAGCTTGTTAATAGTTGTTATGGTTAAATGGAGTTTCCCCTTGGAATGATAGATTGCCTTATGATTTTGTAGGATGGTAGTGTGATGATATGATATAGGCTTGAAAAGTATTGGAGGATGTGGTAGATAGTGAGAAAGATTATTGTTGACTTTGTATATATGAAATGGTTCATTTTTGTCCTTGTGTGGATTACAATCTTTTGTATAGGCTTGCTCATAAGGAGGGGAACTAGTGTGTTGAGTTTTGTAAGGTGATTGTGAAGTATGCTATTTAATGGGAGATCCCTTACGACTAGTTAATGATTCCCTATATGAACCTATGCTAAGAGTGGGGAAAAAGGGAAAAATGGGTTTTTGTTCCATAGTTTTTAAGAATGTTACCGTAAGGTGACTTATGGGGATGTATTGTATGTACATGTAAGACCCCAAAATGATTTAGGGTGTCTTGAGACTAACATATTTGTCCTAATTGTCTAACATCCTAAAATGGTTTTTAATGTGGTATTGAGGAAGTGACCAAAGATTTAGGTGAATTTGATGTCAAAAGTCAAGGGACAACTAAGAGGTTCGATGAATAGTCATCTATATTCCTCATTAGTCTATTCGTGCTTATATTTATATGTCATGAGCCTATGATGTCCTTATATAAGTAATAATCATGTTTATATGAAGTATATTAAGTTTCATGAAGTTTGGAGGTCAAACGTCCAAGAACGTTCAAGACGTTCGAAAGTTAGGCTTGGGACCTGCATGTATGTCTTGAGTGTGCATTGCATGTTTGGATGTATTTTACATGTCCATTTAGGGTGAAACTGATGTTGAAGGTCCTTCACATGTTAAGGAATATATTTACGATGGAAACGTCCGGGTACGACTCCCCAATGGCCCTGCAAAGAAGCCCTGAAAGAGGACCCAAAGGCTGTCGAGTCACTGCCTTGGCAGTGTCAATCGACGAATCCAAAGGATGGCTCGTCAGACCACCAATGCCCCTTCGTTGGGGAGGCGTCGATGGAAACTTAGCCTAGTGAGAGCTCAAGGCAGTTTTCCAGCCTCAGACCCAAACTATGGCCTGCAGTACGGTCCGTCGATTGACCTACTGGGCGTCGATGGGTCCGTCGATGCAGGCTGTGTAAACTGCCATGCACGCTGCTTTCATTAAAGGGGTGAATGGGAGATTCACCCCACGTGCTAACTTGACCCTATTTGGTTTATTTGGTTATTTTTGAATGTATTTAAGTGATAAAAAATGTGACAACCCTATTCCCAATTCAATTAATTAAAATTAGACTTCCCTCCCAAACCAAACTCTTTGTAGAACCTCCATTGAAGGTGAAGCTCAAGAAAAGCTTAGAGCTTGGATTTCCATGGGTTTTCACCAACTTTTAGAGGTTTTATTCTACATTAAGGTATGGTGATCCTTCATCTCTAGTTAATCTTCCATCTAGAGAGTTCCTTTCAAAGTTTTCAAAGAAGTTTCATTATCAAATTTTGTATTCTTCAATCTAGCCATGGGTTCTTTCTCAAAATGTTTTCAATAACTATCACATCATGAATTGATGATAATGTATTGATTTTAACGTGGATTTCAATCCAATTTCATGATGAACCCATGCTCCCTTCAAAGTATCGTTTTAGCCTAAGTATGGGCTTTGTGACCTTGAGTTGATGTTGATTGAATTATGATTCTAGCATGTTGATTTTCTTATACCTACTGCCTACATTGTAATGTGATGATGAATTATGTGATATTGGATCAATGTGGATTGATGATTGAAGACTTGATCTCTACTTCCTATATTTTGTTAATATATGACATTCACTGTAACATTGACTGTATAATGCATGAATGTGGGATTCATTTTTGTAGGGATAATTGTATCTACTGCATTACTTGTATGTTATTGATGAACTGTGGGTATAAATCCTTAATGATCAAAACAAAGGAGCGTTGGTAATGATTGATTTACATTCTCTTCGCATAGGGATTTACAATGCTATGTACATGATGTGATCTAAGTTCCTGAGTAGGTGAAGTGTGATTTATGTCTCTCTACTCTCTAGTGTATTGTTGATGTAGTGTACTTGTTAGTAGCATGATCTTGTAGTGGCTTATTCATGGTTTCTTTTATGATTAAAGTACATTTAGCTACTGCCATATATATGAATTGTTGGTAAAAATGTGTATTGATCAATGATTATCAAAGGTTGATGAATTAGTAAGAATGACTCTTCCTCTCTACTTTCTTATATTATTGATAGTTGATGAAGCATTGTATGGCATTGTGTGGTATGGTCGACTTATGGTGGCGGTGTTTACTTTATCGTCAATATATATGTGATGTGATCATGGCCTTGAAGGCAATTGTATTATGAATATGTGGTTATGATGATCAACCCTATGTGAACCCTATGTCTAGTTTCATATTCTAGCTATGAACTAGGTTGTATTGCCAATGTTATGATCATGTGAATGGCTATGTTAGAGTTATGTATATGTACTGCCTATGATGAGGTCGTATAATGCTCTATGTAAAGTAAAGTTAATATAGGTGCATAAACACTAGAGCTTACCATAAGAATGTTGTAAGTCCTGAATAAATGAGTCTTATGCTATGCTATCCATTCTATGATGTTATGTGATGTATCATTCACTAGGAGGACTTGAAAGGAGTACTAGTATGGGCAGGGGTGTAGGACCTTGTCTATGCATTGCACATGTGTGCCTTGATAGGATATCCTAGGTTTAGTTATCTATGGAAAAAAACATGAATGCATGAGTATGTTATGAACATGTCTTATATGCTATAATATGGTATGATGAAGCATGATTATACCTAGTGTCTAAATGTGTTTAAATGAAAGGATTGATCACATAGTTACACTTGTACACTTAAGAATGAATGAAATGAAGAGTGAATATGTGTGCCCTTAATGTGTTATGTGAAAGGATTTCTCACATATATGTATACACACATGTATGATGATCTACTCAACAGAAGGGCACTTGAAAGGTGTTTTCAAGAGTACCCTAAACTAGATAGGTGCTTGAATATGTTATGTCCATGTGAAAGAGTTTCTCAAATGATATAGGTTGATGAACCCTCATCTATTACCTATGAGCTAAGCATATAAGGATTCAATCTCTTAAAGCATAATATTTTATAAAGTAATGTAATAAAGATTTTCAATAAAAGAGAACTTAGCTTAGCACCAAGTGAACTTGAAAATGAGGGGTGTCCCTTCCCATTGTAGGAAGGTAGGTCACCATAGTTCTCATGAGGTGGTTAGCCTCATAGCCAAATGGATTAGAGTGATGTTTACAAAAGTGGATTACTAGAATGCCCCATTTGGCATAAAGAGGGTTTCCACATGTACCTCCAAGTTCCATAAACTATGCTTTTCACATAGGATATATTAAGTGATCGCACTTAGTATGCTAGCATGTGTTAATGTTCTACCTTGGATAGGTAAGAACACCTTCCATTGGTGTAAGGCTCTACAACACCAAGTTCTATGTTTAGCACCCGTAGTCTTATTATCGGTTAAGGCTATAGCTTCCCTAAAGTAAAATGGAAAATGAAAGTAAATGACTAGGACCCTAACTAGGATGACCTAAGAGAGGTTACTTAGGATAGATGAGAGTAATGAACTTACCTATACATTGAACAAGTAGCTCTTTAGGAAGTTCTAGGAATGTGTTGTAAGGTGTATGCTTATGGTTATGTCTTTAGGCATGACATGGTAGTATTTCTCTACTTGTTATGATAATGTGCATGGTATGAGTCCTAATGGGTCGATATTATGAGGTCTCTTCTTATATTCATAATGTTGGTCTTAATGACTATATGATCAAGGTATTGCTTGGCATGAGTGAAGTTGTCTATGCTTGACATGTTGATGTATGAAGTGTTAAGGCTTATGGTCTCATGATAGGTTTACTAAGTATGTGTGAGGTTATGGGGCTTCACATGTACATTGCACTAGTAAGATTAGATTGGGATTGTGTGTAAGGTTTTATAAGGTTCTATGTGAAGTGAAATTAGTATATGTGCAAAGTGAATAGAGTTCACTGTAATGTCCTTATAGTCTGTACTTGAATGTGTCTTGTGGTGTGCTACACTTCTATGATGGTATGGTTGGCTTGTGTAGGTTATATGTATGATTCCTTGTGGACTAAAGGTGATGCATTGCGCCAAGTATCATTAGAGGGTTACTTGGGAGGTTAATGAAATAAAGAAAAGGAGTTCACTATAAGGGATAGGAGTTCACTTTAAAGTTAGTATGCTTACTGTAATGTGACTCCAAAATGACTTAAATTCTATATTTTATTTATATGATGTATGACTATTTAATATGCTTATATGAAGTATGTGAATTGTATAAATTCTATTGTATCAACGTTTTATGAAGATTTCACAAAAAGGCATGATACATGGTTTTCAAGTAAAAAGTCCCTTTTAAATGCATATTTTTGCGTGGTTGTCATACTTAGTGCATTCTTGTACTAACTCCATTCTTCTCTATATTTTTACACAAAATGTAGGTTATGGTTGCTTAAAGGATGTCCTTAAATGATGAGGAGCTTGATATGTGTTTCCCAAGCTCAAGGAAAGGAATCCTTAAGTCCAAGAATGTCCTAATCTCTAGTGTACTGTAAAGTCTTTTAATATTGTACTTATGAATTATGTTGTAAGGGCCGTGTCCCTATTGTATTCTAATGATGTTGAGTCTAGGATGACAGAAGAGACTCGTGTCTTTAACTATGTATTATGCTATTTCTTATATAAATGAAGTGATGTTTCTAGCATATGATGTGCTATGAATGTTTTAAATTTTCTGCTAAATTAAATATGATAATGCGATGAATGATAACTATGGGATTTTATAAAACATTCGAGAGGTCAAGTACGCCATGTTACATCTAGTGGGTGCTCCCCAGATGTGACAAACGTGGTATCAGAGCATGAGGTTTATAAAAGTTGTTTTATGTTCTAAAAGTCTCATATTGCCACGTCTAGTAGAGTCTCATATCATTGGTGGTGAGTCCCGACACATCCTTGTTGCGTGAGGCAATAGGACGATAGAGTTTCCCTTCTTCATCATTCTCATGTCATTCCATAGAACTTAACTCTATAAGATTTATTTCTTATGTTTTCCTGTCCGGTGGTCTTTTAGAAGTGCTTGCTTGGATGAGATGGTATCTTTATACTTGAGGGAGAAAAGGTGAGTTTGATGCTTATCTTGATTTTATGATTTCATGAGTATGTGTGAAGGTGAATTTTGCAATATTATGTTCATATGATGCCCTTTGTGGCTATGTATATATATATGAGATCTTTGTGAAATAGCATGTTATGTTGAGAAATGTATGTCATGATTTGGTTGAAGAAAGTTAGAAGTTTTTATAGTTTAATTGAGTTTCCTTTTAGAATAATGAGTGGCCTTATGATTATGCATTATGATAGTCTTATAATATGATTTAGACTTGAAATGCTTTGAAGAATGTGTTAAATGGTAAAGATGTATGTTGCCTATATATGTATATTAATGGTTCCATGTTGTTCTTTGTATATGAGTGGTTCTTCATAATTGCTTTGTATAGATTGAAGTCTTTTGTGTAGGCTTGATCCTAGAAGTAAGGGTAGCATGATTGTCTTGGTAGGGTAATGATGTGGGTTTTATTGACCTAGAAGTCACGTTACTGTAAGGTTGGAGGGAAAAAAAGAGTCCCTACGTCTAAGTCTCCTTGTTGTTTTCCCCTAATGTTGTATGACCTTGATTATTATAGTATTGTTGAAAAACGTTATGTGGTTGAGTAGTATGACCTAACTTGATGATTGGGGATAATTTTCCTAGAAGATAAGGTTTAGAATGCCTTTGGTGTTCATATGATTGAGTTACTATATTTCCTTCTAAAGAGTTAATAACTTTGAAGTGATGAAAATGGAGGTTGATAGGTTAAGATCCTCTTAAGGTTGGGTTAAGTTTCTCTTAATTGGGTTTACCCTAAGTGGGGGATGGTGATGGAGCAGTAAGGGTGTAGATATGACTACCTTGTCCTTCTATTCTTACTTGAGCTTGAATTTAATGAATTCTTAATAGGAGTCTTGTACAAAGTATGAATTGCATGACCTTCATATGTTTGGTATATATTGATTGACACTACCTTAAGGATATTTTGAAGTTTCCAAAGTACTAGATGATTTTTTTGATCAAATACATGTTTTCTCATGTTGATAGTGCATCTTAATATGCTAGTTGTGCATTTGACTTCATGAGATAAGGTAAGATACACGGTTGAAGTCACTTTTGATGTGTAATGTTTAGCCTTATATTGAGAAATTGAGCCTCTTTAAAATGGAAAATGTTGAGTCTTTTGAAAATTATGTGACTTCTATCATTTTGGAAGCATGATTGTATGCTCACTCTTGAAAAGTGATGGCATGTTTAGCTAATGTCCTTGTGTGTGCCTATAAATTGTGAGATTTTTCCAAATTGATGAATGTTAACGAAAGGTAGTGTTAGGCTAGAAATTGAAATTATGTGAAATGGCTTCCCATTGTTGTGATATGTGTGGTGTGAATTACCATTTAGACTTCACTAGGAAGAAATTTTAGCATGTTTTGGTTAAAAGTTGTGAAATTCTCATTTTACAGTAAAGTTGATTTTTGTGCCTTGCTTGGGTAAGGACTAATGAGACATGTAAGTGTGTTGAGGAGAAAAACATTCCTCCATGGACACAACTAAGCATGGTATGGTTGAGTATGACCTTCGTGGCATTAGGTATAACTAATGAAGATTCTTGTTGATTCAATTGACTCAAGTCTATGTGCATTGAAGTATGAGTGCCTATTTACTCTTTGAGTATTGTTAAATCTACCTAGGTGTGATCATGTATGATGGAATATTTATAAAAAAGATGTTTAATGACCATGTTATTATTATGAGAAGGATGTTCCTCCTATGAACATGCAAAGTGCCTAGGTGTTTGATGCATTAAGCATGAGTGAGTAAAAGTGTGGCTTGCTTGTGTTGCATTAAGTGCTAAGTGGTTTGAAGTTTGTGTTCCTTGTAAGTTTTGTGCATTTACTTATATGTGATAATTTTATGAGTATTGTGAGACACTCTATGATTCATTGAAGTCCTTGTTGTGATTAAAGTGTTTCAAATGTCATTCGAGGATGAATGTTCCCAAGTGGGTGATATTGTAAGACCTCAAAATGAGTTAGGGTGTCTAGAGCCTAACATGTTCGTCCTAATGTTCTAAGATCCTAAAATGGTTTATAATTTGGTATTGAGGCAATGAAAAAAGATTTAGGTGAATTGGAAGTCAAACGTCAAGGGACGACTCACCTATATGCCTCATGTGTCTATACGTGCTTATATTTGTATGTCATGAGCTTATGAGTTCCTTATATGAGTAATAATTATGTTTATAGGAATTATATTAAGTTTCATGAAGTTTGGAGGTAAAACATCCAAAACGTCCAAGACGTTCGAAAGTTAGCCCTTGAGAGGTGCATGTATGTCTTGAGTGTGCCTTGTATGTTTGGATGCGTTTTACATGTTCGTTTGGGTCAAACTAGTGTGGAAGGTCCTTTACATGTTAAGTAATATATTTACGTTGGAAACATCCTGGTGAAACTCCCCAAGGGTCGCGCAAGTAGCACTCAAGGATGACCCAAAGGCTGTTGAGACACTGCCTAGGCAGTGTCAATCGACGAAGTCAAAGGACGCGTCGTCAGTCCACCAACGCCCCATTGATGGAAACTTAGCCTAATGAAAGCTCAAGGTATTTGTCTAGCCTCAGACCCAAACGACGGCTGCAGTACGGTCCGTCGATGGATCTACTGGGCGTCGATGGGTCCATCGATGCAGGCTGTGTAAACTGCCATGCACGCTGCTTTCATTGAAAGGGTGAATGGGAGATTCACCCCACGTGCTAACTAGGTGGTTTATTTGGTTATTTTTGAATGTATTTATCTAATAAAAAATGTGACAACCCCATTCCCAATTCAGTTCATTAAAATTAGACTTCCCACCCAAACAATACTCTCTGTAGAACCTCCATTGAAAGTGAAGCTCAAGAAAAGCTTGGATCTTGGATTCCCATGGATTTTTCACCAACTTGTAAAGGTTTTATTCTACATTAAGGTATGTTGATCCTTCATCTCTAGTTAATTTTCAATCTAGAGAGTTCCTTTCAAAGTTTTCAAAGAAGTTTCATGATCAAATTTTGTATTCTTCAATCTAGCCATGGGTTCTTTCTCAAAACATTTTCAATGACTTTCTCATGATGAATTGATGATAATGTATTGATTTTAACGTGGATTTCAATCCAATTGGATGATGAAACATTCTACCTTCAAAGTATCATTTTAGCCTAAGTATGGGCTTTGTGATCTTGAATTGAAGTTGATTGAATTATGATTATAGAATGTTGATTTGCTTATACCTACTGCCTACATTGTAATATAATGATGAATTATGTGATATTGGATCAATGTGGATCGATGATTGAAGACTTGATCTCTATTTCCTTTATTTTGTTAATATGTGGCATTCACTGTAAAATTGACTGTATATTGCATGAATGTGGGATTCATTTCTGTATGGATAATTGTATCTACTGCCTTACTTGTATGTTATTGATGAACTATGAGTATAAATCCTTAATGATCAAAACTAAGGAATGTTAGTAAGGATTTATGAGTAATATCCATGTCTATATGAAGAATGTGACTTATATTATGTTTATCGTATCAATGTTCATGAAGTTTTACTATAAAGACATGATGCATGATTTCTAACAACATGTCCTCTTTAACTATTGTTTTTGCATGATTGCCATACTTATTGCATTCTTGTATTAATATCATCCGTCTTCATTTTTTTATACAAAGTGTAGGTGGTGATGGCTAGAGGATGTCTCATGATTGAAGAGCTTGGATAGATCCCCCAAGTTCAAAGAAAAAGGATCCTTCTGATTCAAGGATTTCAATGTCAAAGTTATTATTCAATTTATGTAATAATTTAGATATTATTTTATGATTGTTAAGGGTCGTGTCTCTAATCTACTCTAATGTTGTTGAGTCGAAGATGGCAAGAGATATATAGTCTATACTCTGTACTAATGACTTTATATATATATAAAGTATGGTTCTTGCATTTTATTTGCTATAAAAAGTTTTATATTTTCCTCTATTTTTATATTTATGCGACGAATGAATGCTAAGAGACTTGTATGAGACCTTTTCAAAGTTGAGTACGCCGTTAACGTCTAAGGGGTGCTCCGCAATCATTACAAACTTGGTATTAGAGCATAAGGTTGTAGGATTTGTCCTTACGTTTGAAAGTCTCGTATTGCCACATCTAGTGAGTCTCATTCGTAGGTGGATATTCACGACACATCAATGATAGAGAGGCTATAGAACGAGGGAGTTTCCCTTCTCTACAATTCTTGTATCGTGCCATAGAACTTAACTTTATATCATCTCTCTCATATGTTTCCTTGTCCAGTTGTCATTTAGATGTGATTGCTTGGAAGAGATGATTTCTCAATGCTTGAGGGAGGAAAGGTGTGTTTTTGATGCGTACCTTGGTTTTATGGTTTTATGAGTATATGTGAAGGTTGATTTAGTATATGTTGATGTGATGCCATTTATGGCTATTGGTGGTTTATCAGGAATAAGATGTTATGTTGAGGAGTCATGATATGATATGGTTATAGCTTGTTAGTAATTGTTATGGTTGAATGGAGTTTCCCCTTTAAATGATAGATTGCCTTATGATTTTGTAGGATGGTAGTGTTATGATAAGATCTAGGTTTGAAAAGTCTTGGAGAATGTGAAAAATAGTGAGAAAGATGATTGGTGTCTTTGTATATGTGAAATGCTTCATATTTGTCCTTGTGTGGATTAGAATCTTTTGTATTGCCTTGATTCTATGGAGGGGAGACAATGTGTTGAGCTTTGTAAGGTGATTGTGAAGTATTCTAGTTAATGGGAGAACCCTTAGGACTAGTTAATGGTTCCCTCTATGAACCTATGCTAAGATTGGGGAAAAAGGGAAAAGGGGGTTTTGTTCCATAATGTTGAAGAATATTACCCTAAGCTGACTTATGGGGATGTATTGTATGTACCCCTTAACTCTTGAAGAGAAGGAGAGAATTGATGTTGACCAACTTTGAAGTGGTTAGTTGTCTTTTAAGCTTGAATTTAAGTATAGTCAATTGAGAAAATGTTTAGATTGTACCTAGGCATAGTTGGTTGGAAAGTTCCACCAAAGGTGATGAACCTTGTAGGTTGGTCTTGCCTTGCCTTGACCTTGTTGTTTGAGGACATGATATGATTAGGATTACCCCAAGTGTGGGATAATGTGCTTAGATTATATGATTATGAGTGCCCTTGATGTTCCTATGTTATGTTCTCTTGGACTTTTCTAGATTAGGAATAACTTTGAGGTGATGGTGAGAAGGGTGTTTATAAGCTTAGATCCTAAGAGAGGGATTGATGTGCCTAGTTATTAAGGTTGGTAAGCTAAAGTTCACCTAGAGTTGACATGAGTTGCTTTTAATGGGCTTACCTAAGTGGGGGATGATGATTTGAGTAGTAAGATTGTAGATATCTCTATCTATTCCTTCTATTCTTACTCAAGCTTGAAACCAAAGAGTTCCTAAGTAGCTTGTCCATGATAGGAGTCTTGCATAAAAGGATAAGTTTCATGTTCTCCATATGTTATGCATGTTTTAAATTACACTATGTTATGCATATTATGAATGGTTATTATGATATGAAAAATGGATTTTTATAAATTGCATGTAGCTCATGTTATTGTGAATCCTTATATGATAAATGTTCAATTGGATTTTCATTTTATATCTTAATGAGCATGCTTGATGTCACTTATAATGTGTGGTGTGTTGACCCCGCCAAGAGAAGTTGAGTTTTCTTTAATGAAGAAAGTTGAGTCTCTTTGAAAAATGTGTGACTTTTGGGATTCAGGATGTGTTACTATAGGCTCACTGTTGAGAAGTCATGGGTTGCCTAAAATATGTCTTCAGGTGTGACTATGAATTGAAATAAATTTCCCAAAATAATGCATGTATGTGAAAGCTAGTGATGTGTTAGAAATTGAAAGATGTAAATTTACTTTCTAATGTTTTGATGTGCATGGTGTGACCTACCATGTTGACTTCATTAGGAATAAAGCATAAGCATAATGTGGTTTGGTGTAAAGAAATCTTCCTTAATATGAATTAACCTTTATGCATTGCTTTTATATGAACTCTATGATGCCATGTGTATATATTGTGACTAGAAGAAGGTAGTTCCTCCTTGAACAAAGCTAAACATGGTAATGTAATATAAGACCGTGATGATGTTATGTCTTGACTATAAGGAGGTAGTTAATCTATATTATTCATGATTCTTGTGCTCTAAATGAATTGTCCAAATTTATCATGAGTTGAAGTGTGAATTATGCCTAAATGTGCAATTGAAATCAATAGTATGTTTAACGTTGTGATGAAATAATGAGCATGCCTAAAGTTGGAAATGGTAGTTCCTCCAAACGGCAATGAATATTAAGGAATATGCAAGCATTGAAAGAATTTTAGAAGTAGGCTATGTTTGATTATGTGGTTTTAGTTGCATAATTGTATAAAGTAGGTGTTCGTTGTAAGTTTGGTACATTGACTATTATGTTATAACATGTTTAGTGTTGTGAGCAGCTATATGGGTCATTGAGTCCTTAAAAGTGTTTAAATGTTTCAAGTGTCATTCGAGGAGAAATGTTCCCAAGTGGGGATATTGTCAAGAACCTCAAATTGAACAAAGGTAGCTAGAGCTTCACATTAATCTTAAAAGGTTAATAACATTTTAATAATGTGTTTTATAGAATGTATAGTTGATTTGAAGTTGTTTGGAGGTCAAACCTCCAAGAACGTCCGAGACATTCGAAAGTTAGCCCTTGGACGTGCTTGTGTGTTCTAGTGTGCCTTTGCATGTTTTATGTGTGCGTTTGAGTTCAAATTGATAGGGGGTTCCTAACTGATATATTGATGTATTTAGGTTTGAAATTTTGGGCACGAATCCCCAAGGACCACCCAAGGGGTCCTTGAAGAGGACCCAAAAGCACGCAGCATACTGCCTTGATATTGTTCAAACCACGCCTGCCCAAATGACGGCTCGTGTATGGATTGACACCTGTCGACTGGGCGTGTTGCTCAACACTTAGACGTGTGAGATCAGCCCCCAAGATTGGAGCATCAGTACAAAACAACAGAGCACCAAGACGGCTCGTCGACCAGAAGACGGCCTCGTTCTTACCCTCATTGTTTTGTTCCTACAATATTATGCAGCCTGCTGTCCACTTAAGGGGTAAATTGGAAATTCACCCCACTTCCTAATTAATACATGGATGTTTAGTTAGGTATTACAAGTCACTTTATAAGCCATTATTCCAAATTAGAATTTTAATCTTCCAAATCAAACATTCTCTCCCAAATATGCAAACCCCAAAACCTCGATAGGAGAACAAGCTCAAGAATAAGCTAGGAGATGGATTTCAATCGTTTCTTCTCCAAGATTTAGTGGAATTTTCTTATATTGAGGTATGATAATCCTTCATCTTTAGATAACCATTCATCTAAAGAGTTCATTCAAAGGTTTTTCAATGTGAATCTTCTGTCAAAAATCCTATCTTTCAATCTAGCCATTGATTCATTCTCAAATTGATTTCAATAGTATTATAATGACAAATATATGATTATCTACTGATTTTATGATAAATTTCAATACAATTTATGAAGAACTCATGGTCCTCCTAATTTCTCAAAGTTAGCCTGTAATGTGGGTTTTGTGATCATGATTTTATGTTTATAAAATTGTGTTTAGATTGTATTGAATTTCTTATTGCTATTACCATCTATATCAATTAAATATGGATATTGGAGGAATGATCAATGATGATCATAGCTGGTAGAGTTGGTAAGTTGACCTATTTCCTATAATTAGCTTAGAATGTATATTGAATTGTGTTGTTTGGAATGGTCCACTTATGGTAGCGGTGTTTACATTCTTATACATCTTTATGTGTGATGATCATGACAATTAAGGCATTAGATGCAAGATGAATTGATATAGTGGATTCATGTTTATGAAGTTTTTTAAAGACCCTAAAGTACCCCCTAGAAGTTAGGGAGAACCCATAGGTCAGAACAATTGTGTACTTGACCTTTTAGAGGTCTTGTACAAGCCTTAGCTATCATTCCTTACATAAGACGTGAAAAATAGTGCGGAATTAAGACTTTTCATGAAATAAATTAATAAAGACAACATCTTTCATAAAATCTGAGGATTTGATCTCGTCTACACAAGACAACTTAAAGACACGATGTAAATATGATAGGGACTTGGCCCTTTACCTTAAATGAAAAATACATAATAAGTCTTTAGAATAGAAACTAAGAAATAGAATTATGTCCTCGAATATAATAGGACATACTTAATCTTGAGAGGATAATTCCCAAGCTTTGTCTTCTAGTCTTCAAACTCCTCCAACCTAACTTATTACGTATAGAAAATTTTGGGTTTAGTACAAAATAATGTACTAAGTATGGCATATGCAAAAACATGTAAAAAGGGAAATTTTAGTAAAATAAGCTTTCATGCCAAATTGATAAAAAAAACATCATTATTTAAGAGTTGAAATAGTATAATAATCATCATTTAGCACATAAAGTAGGACTCTCAAAATTTTAGAACCAGAACACACTTTACAGTAACATTAGAAAATCTTACAGTGAACACAGTGAATAACATTACAGTGAATAACATACAGTGAGCCTTTTCTCTCAAGCATAATGAACTCATTTCCCGTGAGGTTTCCCTAACCAAGTTATCCTAAGACTCCCTAAGGTGGGACAAGAAGGTACCGCCTATACACCCCCTTCAAGACACACCAAAGCAATCCTTAAGAGAACCTGCCACAGGCTTACTTCAATCGGGAGAACAAGTCCACACTCTTGGCTAGATATTTGAAAGACATTCATACAAGAAGGATTTCATGTAAGTACCCTTCTCCAATACGACATATAAGTTACACTAACTGCAATGTGAGAGTAGCATCACATACTACTACTCCCACTTAGTGCTCCTTGAGTATTCCGTTAGATGAAGCACCCTACATTAGTCACTCCTAACTTCATCACATAAAACTTAGTTTTAACATACATCCTTAACACTAGACCTTAAGTTATCTAACTTCATTTACAACAAATGATAGAACCCACCAAGACTCCCCTTTTGGAAGGTCTACTTATTGCAATGGATAGATAGCTTCCCATACCACCACCTACCCTAAGTAGTACACTCTTTTAGGAGACTTAGTCCATACATTTCAAATAAAACACACCAAGATTCCCCTTTCGGAAGGTCTACTTAGTGCAATGGATAGATAGTGTCCCATACCACCACCTACCCTAAGTAGTGCGTTCTTTTAGGAGACTTAGTTCTTTCATTCTTTTGTGGGGAATTAGATTTAACCGACATAGACCATGAGATATAGACATGGAATCACGATACTACCCTTATCAGATGAGGGTTCCCCACTTGCCTAGGGTGGGGTTTTTCTCTTATCTTTTACATGGGTTTGTCCAATAGCTACACCTATGTGGGTGCATAGTTAAAGGATAAGGAGATTTTTACTAAGTAACTCGCTCTCTACTAACAAGGAGTATTCATCTCAAGAGGTACATTGGGTACGACATCTCTACTCACAATGTGCACCCACCACTTCTTCATATCCTCTCGATGCTAAGCATAACTCTCCCACGGAGTCCTAAACATTCATTACTAAAGGTTAAGGATAACTTTTGGACATCCCATCTCAACTCACAATGGTTATCAATCCTCCAACCTACGTTATAAAGGTCTTGGGAGGTAGTGACGTTGCTACTAAACACTTCAGATCAAGTCACAATGAGTGCTCACACCAAAATTCCCATTTTTCATTCACATTCTTGAACTTCGATCATTCATTCATTTATTCAAAGTGTGTGTGTACATGTGAGCACACCTTTCACATAAATCATTACTTTCATAACATTGAATTCAAGACATGCTTACACCATCCTTGATCATTTCTTACACACTACCATGCTCAACATATACACTTATTTCTTTTAGGCATAATCTAAGAAAGACATTCACTTCAAGTTTCATAATACATATCAGCAAGAACCAACTTCTTTATCTTCATTTCACCCATTAGGACTTCAAAGACATACTCACAATACATACCAAATATACCCAAATACATCAACTAAACACCGCCACCAAGAAGGTGGACCATACAACTTAAGAGAAATTCATAATAAGAATTATTCAATATAAGCAACTCACCATTAAACCAAGACATCACCACCAATAACCAATTCCTCAGTATTTCATCATAATAAGGACCTTAGGGAAGTAACTAAATCATAATAACAACATAAGGAAACCAAAGTTCATACCCTACACAAACATCTTCATTTAACCCATTTCTTAAGCTAAAAGTTGGAAATATGAATAAACATGAGTTCATTAGGGTTTTGACATTAAAATCATCAATTAATACTATAAGAAAAAACATTTGAATCATTAAAACAATTTTACAGAAGACCCATGCTTAAAATCAATGATAGAAGAAAGTAGAGTTTGAAAACCCTTTTTGAAATCTTTTAGAAATGACTCTTTGAATGGAAGAGGGTTCAAGGATGGATACAATATCTCAATGAGGAGGAACCCACTAATTTTGATGAAGAAACAAGTCCAAGCAGCCCTCCTAGTTCTTCCTTGAGTCCTAGCTCCAATGGTGACTTGAGAGAGTTTTTCTTTAGAGTGAGAGTTTAAATATTTGAAGTGAGGGATCTTGTCTAGGTATAGGACTTACAACTAATCTAATATAACTTAAAAACACTAAAAATATAATCCTAGAGTCCTAAAAGACTTGGGGTGAATTTACAAAAAACACCCCAAGTTGGCAGCGTGTCCCAAAGCTTTTGCAAGACCCCATCGACGGACCCATGCAACGGTACATCGACTGAATGATGGCCCGTGCTGCATGGGCATCATTTGGGTCGGAAGCTACAGCTGGAAGGTTGTTATCCTACGCCCAGTATTTACCTACGCCCCTAGAAGACGGGGTGTCATCTTGACTACGGCCCGTAGGCTGCCACGCGTCGATGGAGCAGTGGTTTGGCAGCTTGGGTGCTAAGTCTTGTGTCCTCTTTTAGGACCCCACGTGAGTCATAAGTGGGGTCATAACCGGATGTTAAACCCCTAAACATAGTCTTCTAGGTCTTAGGAACATCCCACATCAATTTTGATTAAAATGAACACGTAAAACTCACTCAAACACATCAAGAAATATGAACACTTTCTAAGGCACACCTTACGAAAGTCATGGACGTTCTTGGACGTTTGACCTCCAAACTTATCCAAACTTCACACACTGCCTACTTACACTAATATAACTAATTTTATTACAAAATTAACTCAAGAAACAATCACAAAACTCTAGTTCACCTTAGTTCATTTTAGGGTGTTACAAGTTTATGGGTGTAACCCTTGATTCTAGTATCATGTTCAAAGTGAATTGATGATATGTTAAGATATATGTATAGACTTCCACACTAGTTGTATGTTTAGGTGTGTGGATGATATTGTATGCATGTGGATGATCATGTTAGGGTTAGGTGTGGCCTATATGGCTAATAATGATGAATACTCTTGTAGCATGACCCTTACCTCTATGAACCCTATATGAATATGTAATTTTATGCATGCTTAGGAGTCTTCTATACTAATGTTGTGTATTCTCTTTTCTCCTATGATTTAATGTGGGTGTGTGATCTAGTTTCCCTAAATGTGTTGTGTATGAGTTTGTCATAACTTGAGAGATACATTATATGTGTGTTGGGATGCTTTGATGGGTGATATCCTAAGTAACTAAGTTGTTGCTTTTATGTGACCATGATGACCAATATGAACAGACACACACACTATCATGCATAAATTATGAGTACATAGAGTCATGGTGTCAATCGAAAGTATAGTTCTCATACGCACAATTATCTATCCCTAATGCATGTAAAGTATATGATTAATGAATTATGAACATGTGTTGTCTAGAGGTGTTATGTTAAAATGTTTCTCACATGTATGCACACACACATGGAAGTATGAATGTCTAATTATGTGAAAACACAATCACACATAATATCGGTTCTATGATGAAAGTAGAATTCTCATCATAGAAACCTTTGAGCTATGATTAATGAGGGATCAAGTCCCTAAAGACTAATCTCATGAATTAAATGATTAATAAAGGCTTAAAGATAATAAAAAGTGAGCTTAAGCTTAGCATCGAGTGGATATGTACAATGAGGACAAGGCCCTCTTGCTAATGCAATAGGATGGGTCATTTAAAGGGAATTACTCATGAGATTGTTACACCCTCAAAGTGAGATAGGTCTAGATAGAGCCTAACATGCGTTACATGAGCTTATAAGGTCTTAAAATGACTAATAATAATGTTTAGAGACAGTAGATAGAGTTTGAAATAGTTTGGAGGTCAAACGTCCCAGAACGACCAAGACATCCGGAAAGTAGTCATTTGAGCTATTGTATCCTAGAGTCTTGTCGTTGGAGGTTGTTTGATTGATTACGTACATATGGGGTTGTTTAGTCAATTAGTTAATGACCCTTTTAATCTAAAAATACCCTAAAATAAGCAATTGTTATACCCCCGAAAGTTATAGACTAAACTACAACGAAGAGATAGGGTCCTTGAGTGTGATATCGAAGATTTGAATCGTAGTAGCAACTTTATGAGTTGTAAAAGGTGAGTTAATTGGATGATAATTAAGGTAGTCATTATATATAGTACACTAGATTACCTATACGTGTTTGGTGGTACATGGGAGGGGCAGCCACCAAGGCAAAAGGGCAAGCCTAAGCCAAAGGGCAAAAGCTGCCAAACCTTGGTTTCTACTGCCAAGGGGTTCACGACCAACTTCACGAACAGTGGTGTGGACCACAGTCCGTGAAGTGGTCCGTGGAAATGCTTTAGAGGCTTGATAGTCCAGTCCAAGTTGCCAAGACACTTCCCTAAGACCACGAGGCACTTCACGAGCCGTCCAAGTGACAACGGCCCGTCAAAGTGCCCGTGAAGGTGTCTTGCCGTTTGAGGGTGTTTTAGGGCCCTGTGGGGTTGGGGGAGCTAACGAAAAATGTACCAGGGGCACCACCACAGAACGTGAACATGGTCGTGGTACCTGGTACAAGGCATCCAACTCGGGGTTAATTAAGTAAAACCCCATTCGACTTAGCTTAAGTGTGGGTCGTTTTACATGGGTTTAAAACACCTATATATATATATATATATATATATATATATATATATATATATATAAGTCATAAACAACCATAATAAAGTCGGTATAAACCTAAACCCCAAAATAACTCTGTCACGACCGGAATCTAGACCCCAGATGAGACCGGCGTTGTTGACCTCTCAGAGGTCGCAGACAAGCCTACTTACGTCATTCTTACTTAATCTAGGTTAATTTTAGCGGAAAATTTGAAACTTTTTGTTTCTTAACATACTTGTTAAACATTTTTATCATTTCATAATTGTTCACCATCAACCATATAACATTAAGAGATAAGCAACTGAAAGAAATAGTTCAATAAGTATTAGGTGTATAATTGCCAAAATGGCACCAATACAAAGTCTGAATAAAAACAGGAAAGAAACGCTAGTGGAACATGCTCCACTAGCTCAAATCTAAAACTAAGCTAAAATATAAAACAGTAGCATCCTCGAAAACATGAGGACCTACCAACTCCGGATGAATGCTGGACGTCCGGATAACTGCAACAATGATCATGTAGCTCTATCGTCCACCTGTGCCTGCACCTAAAATAGTATAGTTGTATCAGGTTAGTACACACTTGTACTAAGTATGGTATATGCAAGCACACACCAAGGACATGCATGAGAAAGAATAGCTCTTCCCTAACAACATGATTATGGGAAGTCAAGTCAGTGGACTTGCCAAATTTGGATTAGGACAGTCAGTGAGCTTTCCAAATTTGGATTAGGAAAGTCATTGAGCTTTCCAAATTTGGATTAGGAAAGTCATGCCATGAGAGTAACATGTATCATCATAAATATCATATTGCACACAGCACATAACATCTTACATATAACACATATCATAGCACATAACATAGAACACATAGCTTCTTTCATATCGTTCATTCATATGCCATGAGACCTTAGAATCATGGACTTGACATTAAGACTTTCCAAAATTAGGGCTCAACATATGGGACCTCAACTAGGGAGTCTTTATTAGAAAACATAGAGTCTGTTTCATTCATTTATACGTACTTCATTTCATTTTGTTCATAGGCCAGTGTGAACACCAGCTATACCTAGGGTGTAGTTTAAGACTTTCATCGGGTTTGCTGTGCAATGATCAAGAATAACCTAATGTCATTACCTGAGTCTAGCTCACCTCTTGATTATCCTATCCTAACACTTTTGGTACCATTCATTTCATTATGTGCTTCATTTGAGGCTGGCCTCATTCATTCATTGGGAACTTTAACTTTAATCGACATAGATCATGTGAGCATCATGAAATCCAGTGTCTCCCCCACACTAAAAAGAGGTGGAATCACCGGCCAAGGTGACCCAAAACATGCTAGCGTACATGGAAATTTAACCCCGCCAGATCCCTATATTGGCAGTATAGGTTAAAAGACTAGGAGATATAAGGAGACCCATACCCGGCAAGCTGGACAGTCTCATCTCATGAGAGTTACGTGAACCTCCGCCCTTCTCGAAAGAAGGCATCACCGCTCATAGCTAGTCTATCGGTGCTCAGTATAAAGTTCCATTACATTCAACTCATACGTCATGGAAGCTGGCTTCTAGTATGAGGACATCATAGCTCAATAGATGATTTCTCATCGAATCATTAGTATTAAGTGTGTTAATCTCAATACTTTCATTAGAGTGTTCATAGAGACTGGTCTCTTCATTAACTTTACACTCTCATAGGTGAGTACATTTTGGTAACATTTACTTAGGCTCGTTTGAGATTGCTCTCATCATTTGCATTAGCCTCATATCATGTTGTCACCACATTCATTGTCATTAGCATATTTACTCTTCATAATTACTCACCTCATTTTACGTGAATGTTCATTTCATTATATGCCAATATACTTGGCCATTGGTGTGTTTCATACCCTTACTTAACCCTTCTAGGGTTTCATTATTTCATTGTTCATTTCATCATTCAGTACATACATCTTAGGTTCACTTACTTTTAAACGTATACTAGACTTATGAGTCTATACACACAAGCCACGAGGCTTCATTCATAATTCGTTAAGTGATTCATACATTCCTAAGATTATGTAGTACAAGACTTATGTATCTTGTATATATGCCAAGATCTTGATTTCGATCTAAGTAGGTGGCATTATTCTTGGATATTTTGTTTACGTATGACTTATGTATCAATACGGAAGTTTGGGCAAGGAAACCCAAGTTTGAATCACATGGTTATCATTTACATTTTTCATTGATTTTATTTTTAATATTAATAACATTAGAACTCTAGATTAAATTCCACCATTAACATTGTATCATTAATTTTCTACTTAATTTTCCTCTTAAGATGGCCGAAGGGTTGTGGGTTCGAACCCCCACAACCCCTTTTATTTTTAATTAACATCTCATTGCCCTTTTCGCCCAAACCAAGAGGTTGTGGGATCAAACCCCCATAGCCTCTTCTATTTTTGTTATTTATTCGCTGGAATAGAGAGGTTGTGGGTTCGAACTCCCATACCCTCCTTATTTAAACTTTAATTTCGCTGAGGCTGTGAGGTGGTGGGTTCGAACCCCCACAGCCTCCTAACTTTATTTTTAATTAAGTTAGGCGAGTGGAAGTGAGGTTGTGGGATCGAACCCCCACAGCCTCACTTTATTTCTTTAGTTAATTTCGCCTTCTCCTTTTCAGCCTTGAGGTCGTGGGTTCCATTCCCACGCCTCACGTTTTCTTTTATTTATTTTCTCCTCTTTCACTCGCTGCCTGGAGGTCGGGGGTTCGAATCCCACGCCTCCCATCTATTTATTTAATTTATTTTTCTCTTCTTTCTCCTCGAGTGTAGCGAGTTCGATTCCCCCAGCCCCATTTTCTTTTTCTTTGTCACGAATTCTAGTGGCCAGGTTCGATTCCCCCCAGCCCTATTTTATTTTCCTTCTCTCGCGAAACCAGTAGCTAAATGGTTCGATTCCCCTTAACCCCCTTCATGTTTTTAGCCTCTTTAACATGTGAGATCTTGGGTTCAATTCCCATTGACCTCACTTATTTTATTTTCACTTTAAAAACCCAGATTTTAACCTCATTGTTGACCGAAACTAGAGTACACAATCTGGAAATTTAATCCCAACTTTATCTTCCTTTCATCAACCTTTTCATGCTAGTTTCTTAGGGCAATTCACCAAGCATTTAGTGTATAGTTAGGTGTAGTTTAGGGGTTACATTAGTCAAGCGTTTTCACTCAAAATTTGTAACTTCACACACCATATGAACATCACATTATGCACAACTTTAGCACATAAAATACAAGAAATAACATGCCTTTTTACTTCTCCAAAACAGTGGCTAAAACTCACTACCAACGTGCACATTGGTTGTCATTTTCGTGATTTCACTCACATAAACATATTCACATTCAACATAAAAACATCACACATACCTAAATCTTACCAGCAAACAAACCCAACCTACGAAATCATTGGGAGCTAGTGACAAGGACATGCAACGGGGAACAACCCTAGTTTCGGAGTGAATATCTTGAATCGTAAGGGGGCCTCTTGGAAAGGGACCAAGAGAGAAGAAACCCATACCTTAATTTGCTTGTTTAAACGTGAATTTCTGCCCAAAACCTTCTCCAAATCAGTCCAAACCTCCTCAATGTACACACACTCGACGAACAACCTCTTTTTGCCTTGACGTTTTTGGTTACTTTGTTTTTCTCAAATTTTCATGTGAGTTCTTCAAGTGTGAAGAATCTTGATGTATTTTCAGTTCTTTGTTGTTTTTGGCAGAAACAATCGTGAGAGAGAGTGATGAAACGTGAGAGAGAGATGTGAGAGAGTAGACAAATAATAGGAGTTTTAGTTTGGGAATTAGTCAAACTAGGACTCCTTATTAATTTAAATAAAAACCTGATTTAATTAGCTTAGTGAAAGGACCATTATGCCCTTGAATAAATCAGATTTTTAATCATCATTAAATCATTAATTTGATGCTTCCAATGGGGTTCGAACTCGGGTAGAGTGCCCTTTTGCGAGATGGATCATTCGGTCGACCCAACCCGATTGATTCTTTATTAAATTAATTAATTAATTAATTAATTCCTTAGGGTAATTACAATATTACCCTTGCCTGGAAAAGACCATTTTACCCCTGGACCCTCAAAACTAAGATTCTATGTTTCCTATCTCTCCCTTTTGTGCTAATTGCTTCTGTGCAATATTTTGTGTATCACTGACTGGCATTAACGATATGTAGTGTATGTATTCGGGACGAATGTTTCCTAAGCGGGGAATGTCAACCCATAAAAATGAATAAACTAAATGCTCAACGTCATAGCAATCTTCGCTTAATAAGTTACTACGAATTGATACGCTAGAAAGACCTAGAACCTATACTACGGCAAAGCCAACTAACTTGGGGAGTAAATGGAGCTGGAAAGGTGACCAACATGGATGGCTTCAAAATGATGAAATTTAATGAAGGAGTCTTTACCGGA
>CM040624.1:32296103-32475000 GCA_022817965.1 Solanum lycopersicoides
TCTTCGTTCGAGAGATGACCAAGAGGCCTCTCCGATGTGGTGACTGGTATGTTACAAATCTTTGCTATTGATGTGTATGCATTACTTGATCCGGGTGCTACTTTGTCTTTCGTTACTCCCTTAGTAGCTAAGAAGTTTAGTACTTTACCCGATGATTTACATGAACCTTTTGTAGTGTTTGTGGGTGAGTCTGTTGTAGCAAAAAGAGTATCAAAATTGTCCTATTTCTATACAACATAGAGTTTCTCATGTTGATCTAGTTGAACTAGACATGCTTGATTTTGATGTCATTTTAGGTTTGGATTGGTTGCATGCTAGTTTCGCTTATATTGATTCTAGAACTAGAGTTGTGAGGTTTAGTTTACACCCGTTATCGAGTGGAAGGGTGAAAATTCTCTTCCTAGAGGTCGTTTCATATCATGTCTAAAAGCGTGTAAAATGATCTCAAAAGGGTGTCTTTATCATATTGTGAGAGTCCAAGAAGTCGATTCCGAAGTTCCTCCTATTGAGTCGGTCCCCGTGGTGAGTGAATTTACGGAGGTCTTTCCTGATGACCTTCCCGGCATTCCTCCCGAATGGGAAATCGATTTCGGTATTGATTTGCTACCGGAAACAAACCCTATCTCTATTCCTCCTTATAGAATGGCTCCGGCCGAGTTAAAGGAGTTGAAGGCACAACTTAAAGATTTGCTAGACAAGGGCTTTATAAGGCCTAGCATTTCTCCATGGGGTGCTCCGGTTTTGTTCGTGAAAAAGAAGGATGGGTCCTTGAGAATGTGTATTGACTACCGCCAACTCAACAAGGTTACTATCAAGAACAAGTATCCTCTTCCTCGGATTGATGATTTATTTGATCAACTCCAAGGAGCGAGTTACTTCTCCAAAATTGACTTGAGGTCAGGGTATCACCAGCTTAGGGTGAGAAATGAAGATATTCCAAAGACGGCCTTTCGGACTAGGTATGGGCATTATGAGTTCGTGGTTATGTCCTTTGGTCTCACAAATGCTCCGGCGGCGTTCATGGACCTAATGAATAGAGTGTTTCGAAGTTACTTGATGCATTTTTATTGTATTTATCGATGATATCTTGGTTTATTCGAAGAATGAGGTTGATCACATGAGTCATCTAAAGGTAGTATTGCAAACCCTTAAAGAGCATAAATTGTTCTCCAAGTATACCAAGTGTGAGTTTTGGTTGAGGTCGGTAGCGTTTCTTGGGCACATCATCTCTAGTGAGGGAGTTGAGGTAGACCCAAGGAAAACGGATGCGGTAAGAAACTAGCCTAGACCCTTGACCCCAACTGACATTAGGAGTTTCTTGGGTTTAGCAGGCTATTATCGAAGGTTTGTAGAAGATTTTTCATCCATTGCATCTCCATTGACTTCATTAACTCAAAAGGGTAAAAAGTTTGAGTGGTCGGAGGCCTGCGAGAAGAGTTTCCAACTGTTGAAAGATAGGCTTACTTCAGCTCCGGTATAAACTTTACCGGAAGGTTCTAAAGGATTCGTTGTGTATTGTGATGCATCCCGCATAGGTTTGGGGTGTGTGCTTATGCACAATGGGAAGGTGATTGCCTATTCTTCATGGCAACTTAAGGTTCATGAGAGAAATTACCCCACTCATGACCTTGAATTAGCGGTCGTAGTGTTTGCTTTAAAAATGTGGAGACATTACTTGTATGGTGTTCATGTGGATGTTTTCACCGATCATAAGAGTCTTCAATATGTGTTTACTCAAAAAGAGTTGAATCTCCGACAAAGAAGGTGGTTGGAATTGTTGAAGGATTATGATATGAGTGTCCTATATCACCCCGGCAAGGCCAATGTGGTGGCGGATGCTCTAAGCCGTTTGACTATGGGTAGTGTGTCTCATTTTGATGAAGACAAGAAAGAATTAGTTAAAGATGTTCATAGTTTGACTAGATTGGGTGTTCGTTTAGAGAGTTCTCTAAATGGAGGTGCCACGGTTCATCATAGCTCTGAATCATCATTGGTGGTTGAGGTAAAGTCCAAACAACACCTTGATCAAATATTGATGGAGTTGAAGAAATCTGTTCTTGGCAAGATGAATGAGTCTTTCTCCTTAGGAGGAAATGGTGTGTTGAGATACCAAGGGAGGTTATGTGTTCCTGATGTTGATGGATTGAGGTATCGGATCCTTGAAGAAGCCCATGGATCCCACTATTCCATCCATCCGGGTTCTACTAAGATGTATCATGACCTTCGAGAAATATATTGGTGGGAAGGTTTGAAGAAGGACATAGCAGAATTTGTTTGCTAAGTGTCCAAACTGCCAACAAGTGAAACAGGAACATCAAAAGCCGGGTGGCTTACTACGAGAGATCCAAATTCCTACCTGGAAGTGGGAAGACATTAATATGGACTTTGTGGTAGGGTTGCCTCGGACTCAAAAGTCATATGATTCTATATGGGTGATTGTTGATAGATTGACTAAGTCCGCTCATTTTATTCCCGTCAAATCTACGTATTCGGCGGAGGATTATGCAAAGATTTTCATAGATGAGATTGTGTGTCGCCATGGTATCCCGTTATCCATCATTTCGGATCGGGGTGCACAATTCACATCTAGGTTTTGGAAGTCTTTTAAAATAGGTTTGGGTACTAAAGTGAAATTGAGTACCGCCTTTCATCCTCAAACGGATGGTCAAGCGGAACACATAATTCAAACTCTTGAGGATATGCTTAGAGCTTGCATTATTGATTTTAAAGGGAGTAGGGATAAGCACTTGCCGTTGGTGGAGTTTGCTTATAATAATAGTTTCCATTCGTCCATCTCCATGGCTCCCTTTGAAGCCTTGTATGGTAGGAGGTGTAGGTCTCTTATAGGATGGTGTGAAGTTGGTGAACCAACGATTTTTGGTCCCGACTTGATTTATAGGACTTTGGAGAATGTACATATCATAAGGAATAGGTTGCAAACAGCCTATAGTCGACAAAAGTCCTATGCCGACAATAGGAGAAGAGATTTGGAGTTTGAAGAGGGTGACAAGGTGTATTTAAAAATCTCACCTATAAAAGGGGTGGTAAGATTTGGCAAGAAAGGGAAGTTGAGCCCTCGTTATGTGGGTCCTTATGAGATTTTAGAAAGGGTTGGTAAAGTAGCCTATCGCTTGAAACTACCTAATGATTTAGCTTCAGTTCATCCAGTTTTCCACGTCTCGATGTTGAAGAAGTGTGTTGGGGATCCCGAGACTATTCTTCCTATTGAAGGTCTTGGAGTTAAGGATAACCTCTATTATGAGGAGGTTCCTATCCAAATCCTTGATAGGCAAGTGAAAAGGTTGAGGAACAAGGAGGTGGTTTCCGTAAAAGTGTTATGAAAGAACCACCTAGTTGAGGGTGCGACATGGGAGGCTAAGGCCGACATGGGAGGCTAAGGCCGACATGAAAACCCGTTATCCTCATCTTTTTAATGTTTAAGGTTAGTATCTCTCTCTAATGATTTAAATACGTTAGATATTGTGAATCTTTGATGTTTTGGTGAAGCTTTGCAAAACTCCTAGTTTTGGAGACTTCTAAAATGGAGTCACTTTAAGGTGACCTTAGATAAATTTGAAAGTTGTCTTGCTTCTTGCATATTTGAGTCAAGTCGTGTATCGAGCATATTGATAAGATGAACTTTGTGCTAATTGACTTGTGAAATAAATTATTGAGCTCTTGTATATGTGAAAAGGAGAAACCTCATGAGGAAATTTTGGAGCTTATGTATGATAAAAATGATGTTTTGAAGTATTTTTATTGAAATAATATGATTCATGCTAATTGAATATTGTGAATTGGTAGAGCTGCTAGTCTTGAGTCTACTCCCTCATTTAAAGAGTGTTTGGTGTCATTCGGGGACGAATGTTCCTAAGAGGTGGATAATGTAACATTTTGAAATCCCCAGGTCATGTTATAAGACTTAAATAGTCTCCTTAAGGTATAAACCATTGTTACTAGCCAAATTAGGTGTATATGGAGTCGTTGAAGTGTTTTGGAACCAAAACGTTCATAACGTCCGGTAAGTTGGTTCATAAGAGGGCTAGAATGCCCTTTTATTTTAACCAAGTTAAAGAGATGGAATTTAGTAAAAATTTGTAACAATAGGTGTAACACATAGTTTGGGATGGTTTCATGTTGGAAAAGTCAGGGTACGAATCCTCGAGGATCAACTAAGGCCCCTCGAGGAGGACCCTTGAGACAGTAGGCCACGACGGACCCCATGACGGGGCGTCACAGGCGCGATAGGGCATCACAGGCGCGATAGGGCGTCTAGGCCACCGTCGTGCCAACCTTAACTTATTGGAAAAAAGCCTCCGCCTGCACAGTTTTTGACCAACGCGATGGACGTGCATGACGGAGGGGGGTCTGTCCGTCACGCCCCCGACGGCTCGTCGGCGGGGAGTCGTCGTGGAGGGCCAGTAGTGTTTTCAGGGATTTAAGTATTAGTTAATTATTTTATTAAGTATCTTAGGGTTAATTAGGGGTTTAAGGGAAGACTAATTAAGTGACTTAAGACCCCACTATAAATACCCCAACCTTCATTAACCTAATCACAATTTTCCAAACAAAACTCTCTTCCTTCTCTCTACTTTCTCTCTCTATTGGAAGACTCCATTGGAGAATAGCTTGGGAAGATCATTGGGGACTGGTTTTAGCACGAAATCACCATCAAAACGTCATCAAACCTTAAGGTATGGGATCTAATTCACCTTTGAGACTTCTTTCCTCAAAGGGCTCCTTCAAAGATTTTCTAAAAAGTTGAGTTTCATATGGGTTTCATCCAATTTCGAATTTGAGTATATGAATTGAGTTGTTTATGTATTATTTGAGTTATAATGAATAGATTATCATGTATTGCAACTTGATTATGATGAATTGATGTAGTTTGATCTAGACTGTGGGTGATGACCCCTAACCCTTAACCCTACGTATGAGATTGATATGAATTTTGGGTTGGATTGAAGTAATTGATCTACTTGTTTAAATCATCTTTAATGATTGTTATTGCATCGATCATGAATCTATTGTGGTGAATTGAAGTTCTTCCTGCCTATTTATTGAGTATCGAGTCTAGGGTAAGAAGATAGACTTTGATATCATGTTACCAAGCTTTGATGTAGTATTGCATTATGGTATAGTGCTTCTCTTAAATTAGTTCTTATGTTGACTATTGAATTACATTGATGTGATGACCCAAATTGGGTTAGTCTATGGGTTGATGGTAAGGCCCTTTTATTGGTGAACTATGGAGAAGTATTGGTAAGTCTTCATTATCCTAATCCTTGCTTCAAATGGTGATTAATTGTCATAAAATGATAATATGTGTTGAAGTATACCTTGCTTAAGGTGATAGGTTGGTATGATGATTGAATTAAAATGTTTAGGTTGGTTGTGAGGCTGCCTAAGAATACATGATATAGGGAAGTTGTTATGTAAAGATGTGCCCTTTTGTGATGAGGTGTGTAAGGGCTAACTTCACCAATATGAATTGTTAATGAAAGGATTATTTCTCATACAATTCTTATTGAGCTATGATGATGAATATACAAGGGTTTGACCCTATTATCTAAACTAATTGAGAAGATTAATAAAGTATTAAAGACTTCTCTAAATGGGGACTTAGCTTAGCACCGAGCGAACTTGACAATGGGAGGTGATGACTTATCCATAGAAGGAAAGAATCATCCTAAAGTTGCCCATGTGATGTTAACTCCCTTGTTTATGGGATATGTCATCTAAGGGATTCCCATGAGGAGCGGCCCACTTTACCTAATGGTATGAATAGGGATATCTACCTCTCAGTTCTTGAACTATGTTGCCACCATAGGATACTAGCTAGTGGATCCACCTAGATAGCTACGTTTATGTTAGGTTCTACTTTGGCCGGTAGACCACCTTCCATCGGTGTAAGGTTTCCTGACACCGGATTCCAAATTTGCTCATGTGGTCTATGTTGGTTAATGCAAGTTTTCCCTAAGCTAAAATGAATGAATAAGATATAGACTAATCGAAGTAACTTGAAAGGGTTTGGCTATAGCTTAGGTAGGGGTATGGGACTCTACTTAAGCCTTCCACTAGTATGCCTTGATGGGAGCTTTGAGAGGTCAATGTTATGTATGTAAAGTAGTGATGTAATGTAAATAACTTTGTACATTGAATAACATGCTTATGAGTATAAGGTTGTTCCTTTGGTTGAAGAAGAATGTTTTCATGAAATGGGAGAGTATGTTAGGTAAGGTTAATTGCTAATTGTAGTCTTGATAGGTTACTTGATTAAGTAAGAGTCATGGGAATTTACTTTATCATTGCACTTGTGACTTTATGAAGGTTATAGTTAGTATGCTTTGCTTTGCCTATGATTCACTTGTATATGTTTTATAATTATTTGTGTTAGATATCCCTTTCTAAGTATATTTGATTTGTAATTATATACATGGTTCCATACTTAGTACATGTGGAGTACTAACCCCATTTCTTTCCCTTTTTCCCAAACATTTTAGGTTCGGGTCGTTGAACTTGCTCCGAATTGCTGGAAAGGAAGACTTGGATATCTTACCATCCAAGTGGTAGGTCCTCACTCTCCCGAGGGCGTTGCCGACATCTTACTCTTTTGTTACTTAGTTACTATAACTCTGTATTGACTCTATTGCTCATTTGAGACGATGTTGTCTATAGCTTATATGTGGCTTCTTGTATTGATGTAGGGCTATGCCCAAGATTTATTGTCTTTGATAGATGGTTTATGAGATGAGACGGCTTTTATGACTATTATTTTTTACTATATAAATGGGTGAAGTAAAAGTAGAAGACTATGTAATCTTCGTATACGAACAAGTCTATGTATACTTGATATAAATACGATTTTGTGTATGTAGAGGTCTATGTAAACCTCCGAGTAGTTATAGATAAAAAAAGTTTTAAGTTCCTTCACAGTTTTAAACGATGAATGCTATGACGAGGCTAAGAGGCTTGTCTTAGTCCTCAAAGAGGATGACGACGCCGGTTAAGTCTAGGGGGTAAACCCGGATGTGACAACAATGCTCGAAGGGTCGGAGAGGAGAATTTGAATGAGGCGGTTCCCCCTCAAGTGTTGGCTACCCATGTTTCTAGATATGCAAGGGTGCAAGTGAACCCCAATGCTACCACTACCACTTCAAGGATTAGGGATTTCACAAAGATGAATCCCTCTACTTTATATGGTTCTAAGGTGGAGGAGGACCCACAAGGGTTCATTGATGAAGTGTTCAAATTTTTTGATGCTATGGGTGTTTCTTCTCAAGAAAAGGCGGAACTAGCCGCCTACGAACTCAAAGACCTAGCTCAAGTTTGGTATGAGCAATGGAAGGATGACAGGCCCGTTATAGAAGGCCGGATTACTTGGGGAACTTTCAAAACAACTTTCCTTGATAAGTTCTTTCCCTTGGAACTAATGGAGAGGAAAATGCAACAATTCATCAACCTTCGTCAAGGGGGTATGAGCGTGAATGAGTATAGCCTCAAGTTCACTCAACTATCAAAGCATGATCCTACTATGGTTGCGGATTCTAGGGCAAAGATGAAAATAAATTTCATGGGGATATCCGATCTTGTGGTTAATGAATGTAGGTTGGCTATGTTTATTCCTAGCATGGATATCTCTCGTCTCATGGTTCATGCTGAACAAATTTAGGAGCAAAAGCTTAAGCAAGTTGGTAGGGAGTTGAAGAAGGTGAGAACCGAAGAGTGGAATTCTTCTAAGAGTAGGTTTGAGGTGCAAGACAAACCAAGGTTCAAAAAAAGGTTGACCAGCCAAGGACCTCCTAATGCTCCAAGGGTCAACAACAGTAAGGTGTCTAAACCAAAGCCCCAAGAGGGGAGAGGTGGTGGTTCTTATGTTGAGAAGCCTCTTTGTTCAAAATATGGTAGAAAACATGATGGTAAGTGCCTAGTTGGCACGGGTAATTAATATGGTTGTGGAAAGAGTGGTCACATGAAGAGAGATTGCCCTATGATGAAGACTCAAGGAAGGGAAATGTTCAAGCACAACCAATTGCCCCAAATTCGGATGCTCCTAAAAAGAATTGCTTTTATGCTCTCCAATCCCTAGTTGATCAAGAGAGCTTACCGAATGTGGTTACCGGTATGTTACAATTATTTTCTTTTGATGTATATGTTATGTTAGATATGGGAGCTTCATTGTAATTTGTGACCCATCCTATATCCATATAACAGACATATTAGACGAACCTTTTTTGGTTTCTACCCCGGTGGGTGATTTTGTGGTCGTTAATAAAGTCTATAAAGGTTGTATTATTTCCTTGTCAATTAGAGTTACATTAGTTGACTTGATATAACTTGATATGCTTGATCTTGATGTCATATTTGGAATGGATTGGTTGCATGCTTGTTTTTCCGCTATTGATTGTAGGACAAAGGTAGTAAAATTTCGATTTCCAAATGAACCCATTTCTGAGTTGAAGGGAGGAAACTCAAATCCTATGGGTAAGATCATTTCATGTTTAAAAGCTTGCAAATTTATTGCAAAGGGTTGTCTCTACAACATAGTAAGAGTTAGGGATCTTGAATCCGAGGTCCCTCCCATAGTGTCGGTACCCGTAGTGAGGGAATTTCTGGAAGTCTTTCCCGATGACCTTCCCAAAATTCCTCGCGAACTGGAGACTGAACTCGGCATAGATTTATTGCGGAATACACAACCAATTTCAATCCCTCCTTATCGGATGACGCCGGCCGAGTTGAATGAACTAAAGGCTCAACTCAAGGATTTCCTAGATAAGGGATTTATTCAACCATCATATCTCCATGAGAATGTGTATTGACTATCGTCAATTGAACAAAGTCACTATAAAGAATAAGTACCCCCTCACTAGGATTGATGATTTGTTTGATAAACTCTAAGGAGCGAGTTACTTTTAAAAGATTGACTTGAGGTCGTGTTATCATCAACTTAGAGTGAGGGAGGTTGATATTCCGAAAATGACATTACGAACCATATATGGTCACTTTGAGTTTCTAGTGATGTCATTTGGTCTAACAAATGCCCCAGCGACATTCATGGACCTTATGAATCGAGTTTTTAGAAAGTATCTTGATTTGTTTGTGATTGTCTTTACTGATGACATTTTGATATACTCTAGGAGTGAGAATGATCATATGAAACACATGAAGATAGTTTTGTAAGTTCTCAAGGATAAACAATTTTTTTCTAATTTTAGGAAGTGTGAGTTTTGGTTGAGATCGGTCGCTTTTATTGGTCACATTGTCTCTAGTTAAGGGGTAGAGGTTGATCCAAGGAAGAAGTTAGTGGTCAAAATTTGTCCTACACAGTTGAGTCCTACTGACATCCGATGTTTTCTAGGGTTGGCTGGTTACTACAGGAGGTTTGTTGAAGGATTTTCGTCTATCACATCTCCATGAACATCCTTAACCCAAAAGAAGTCCAAATTTGAATGGTAGGAATCGTGTAAAAATAGTTTCCAATTATTGAAAGATAGACTCACCTCCGCTTCGGTATTGACCTTACCAGAGGGTTTGTGGTTTATTGTGATGCCTCCCGAGTGGGTCTAGGATGTGTGCTCATGCAACATGGGATAGTCATAGTGTATGCCTCTAGGAAACTCAAGCCACAGAAGAAGAATTACCCATCTCATGACCTTGAGCTTGCGTCCGTGGTATTTCCATTGAAAATTTAGAGACATTATCTTTATGGGGTGCATGTTGATGTATTCACGGATCACAAGAGTATACAATATGTGTTTACCCAAAAAGATTTGAACATACGTCAAAGAATCTGGTTGGAACTTTTAAAGGACTATGACATGAGTGTCCTTTACCATCATGGAAAAGCTAATGTGTTAGAGGATGCTTTGAGTAGAGTGTCCATGGGTAGTGTGACTCATGTAGTTGGTGATAACAACGAGTTAGTAAAAGAGGTTCATAGGTTGAGTCGTTTGGGTGTCCGACTAGAAGACTCTCCAAAGGGTGGTTTCTTGGCTCGCCACAACTTCGAGTCATCTTTAGTAGTCGGGGTGAAATCCAAGCAACACCTTGATCCTCTATTGAGGGAGTTGAAGGGAACGGTCCTTAGTAAGTTTAATGAGTCTTTCTCTGAAGGAGAAGATGGGGTGCTTAGGCACCAAGGAAGTTTGTGTGTACCGGATGTAGATGTCTTAAGGGAATTGATCATGGAAGAGGCTCATGTCTCTCGCTATTCTATCCATCCGGGTACCACAAAGATGCATCGCGACTTACGATAAATTTATTGGTGGAATTGTATGAAAAGGGACATAGCGGATTTTGTTTCTAAGTGTCACAACTGCCAACAAGTCAAAGAGGATCATCAAAGGCCGGGTGTCTTGACTCAAAATATAGACATTCCTACATGGAAATGGGAGGATGTTAACATGGACTTTCTAGTAGGGTTGTCTCGTACTAAAAGACAACATGACTCGATATGGGTCATCGTGGATAGGCTTACCAAGTTCGGACATTTTCTTCCCATCAAAGTCACATATTCGGCGGAAGACTATGCCAAATTGTACATCAAAGAGATAGTGAATTTACATGGAGCCCATTTCTCCATCATTTCGGATAGACTTACTAAATTTACCTCCCATTTTTGGGAAGCTTTCCAAAGTGGGATTGGTACGAAGGTTAAACTTAGTACCGCTTTTCATCCCAAGACGGATTGTCAAGCGGAAAGCACTATTCCAACCCTTGGAGATATGTGGAGGGCTTGTGTCATTGACTTCAAAGGTAATTGGGATGACCACCTACCTTTGATAAAGTTCTCCTACAACAATAGCTACCATTCGACTATCTCTAGGGCACCCTTCGAGACACTATATGGGAGAAGGTGTAGATCTCCGGTTGGGTGGTATGAGGTAGGTGAGTTTAGTCTACTTGGTCCCGACATGGGATATGAAGCCCTCGAAAAGGTTCTAGTTATAAAAGATATACTAAAAAAAGCTCAAAGTCGGCAAAAATCATATACGGACAATAGAAATAGGTACCTTGAATTCGAACTAAGAGAATGGGTCTATTTGAAAATTCCACCCATAAAAGGGGTGATCAGCTTTGGAAAGAAGGGGAATCTTAGTCCTCGTTATGTGGGCCTGTATGAAATTTTGAAGCGAGTTGGGAGTGTTGCTGATGAGTTGAGGTTGCCAAATTAGTTAGGCATGATTCATCCGATGTTTCATGTTTCAATGCTTAAGACGTTTATAGGTGATCCGGTATCAACTCTTCCTCTAGAAGGTTTAGGGGTAAAGGAGGACCTTTCTTATGAAGAGGTCACGAGTGAGATTTTGGATCGCCAAGTTAAGAAATTGAGGCATAAAGAGTTTGCCTCTGTAAAAGTTCTATGGAGTAACCACCTTGTTGAGGGAGCAACATGGGAGGTCGAGGCCGACATGAAGTCCCGCTGTCCTAATCTTTTTCTCCTTACTCCTCGCCAAGATTGTGGTTAGTATTTCATTTATGAATATTATGAATAATGTTGAACTTATCATGTTTTTTTCTAAATGTCTTCATTTTATAGTAGATTTTCATTCTTAAGTTGAATTCTTTTCTTTCCATGAAATATGTTTCTTATGGATAGCTTTCACTTGATATGGGTTGTAAGGCCCCCAAAATGAGTTCGGGTGTCTAGAGTCTAAAATGTTTATATTAAAGTTCTAAGGTCATAAAATGACATATAATATGGTTTAGAGGTAGTGTGTAAAGTTTGAGGTGATTTGGAAGTCAAACGTCAAGGGACGATCAAGACGTTCGACGATTACTCACCCATGTGCCTCATGTGTCTATACGTTTTTATAATTTTATGAAATGAGCTTATGAAGACTTAAAATGAGCTATAATGATGTTTAATTGTAGTATATGGAGTTCCGTGAAGTTTGGAGGTCAAACAACCAAGAACGTCCAAGACGTTCGAAAGATAGCCTTGAGACATGCATGTGTGTGTCTTGATGGGGCCTTGCATGTTTCGACGAGTTGAGAGTTTTAGTTTTGGGTGAAACTTATGTGGGAGGTCTACATCTTGATAAGGTTTCTATTTACGTGTGAAACGTCCAGGTACGACTTCTAAAGGGTCCCGCAAAAGGGCCCACAAGAAGGACCCAAGGCTGGGCGAGACACTTCCTTGGCAGTGTCAATCGACTGAACCTAACGACACCCAGTTGGTTGACCAACGGCCCGTTGGTGAGATATCATCGATGTAAACTTAGCCTGGGAAAGTCTCAACCCAAAAACAGGCCAAGGTCCAATCGACTGAAGCCACAGACGGCCAGTCAATTTTCCAACGACCAGTCGATGGTGGCCTGCAACACTGCCATGCGACTATTTTATTTAAGGGGTGAATGGGAAATTCACCCCACGTCCTAAACTGACCCTAATTGATTTATTTAGTTATTTTTGGGTGTATTTAAGGGATCAAATACATGAACAACCCATTCCCAATCCCTCCTACACGAAATAAACCTTCCCTCCAAAACCAACTCTCTCTAGTAACCTCCATTGTTTTTGAAGCTCAAGAACAGCTTGTAGATTGGATTCTCCTGGGTTCTTCATAAAAGTTTAGAGGTTTTCAAATAGACAAACGTATGGTGATCCTTCATCTCTAAGAAACCTTTCACTTGGAGATTTCTTCTCAAGGTTTTCAAAGAGATTTCATGATCAAACTTCCAATCTTTCAATCTAGCCATGGGTTCCTTCTAAAAACGTTTTAAATGGTCAAATCATGATGAATTGATGTTAATGTATTGGTTTGAACGTGATTTTAATCCAATTGCATGATGAACCCATGTTCCCTCCCTAAATTGATTTAGTCCTTACATGGGTTTTGTGATCATAGCTTGTTAATGGTTCAATTGTGATTCTATTACGTTGAATTGCTTATATCTACTGTTATTTACGTGAATTAATGATGAATTGATGTTGAAGGATCCATGTGGATCAATGTATGCAGATTTGAACATGCTTAGCTTAGAGTTCCATGATTCACTGTAATATTGCCCTTTTATGAGTTAATGTTGAATTCGAATAAGTGATGATGATTATAGTTACTGTTTAGGTGAATATCATGATTGAATTATGGATTGTAATCTCGTATGATCAAAGTAAAGAACAATTGGCTTGAATTGATCTAGTTTCTTCTAGTCTATCAAGTAGTAACTTGTTATCATGATGCGATGGTTTGTAACATTCCAGAGAATACTTGTCTAGTAAAGAGGTATATTAGGTTTTAAGAATAGGTATTGGGGTACATAGGCATCCCAATGCCCAATATTTAGTAATATTAGGCATATTAAAGAATATTGGCTTAAGGGTGTTAGCCAATGTCTACACAAGTAAATTAAAATACACGTCGATGTCAAATACTCCAATCCAAGCTTGTTTAGAAATTGTACCTGGAATGAAGACCCTAAGATAAAATAACTATATTCTTCATATACAATCATTCAGTACTAGGCATCCAAGTGTCAAGCCTAGGTACCATAGCACATAATAACTTAAAATGATCATGTAGATTAAGCAGTGCCCAAGGACATAGTGAGGATACTTGGGACAATAAGTAAACATTTCAAATGAACCTTCCTGAATAGTTAGTTAGGAAAGTGCACGGCAACACATGTGAAAGAACATGTCCAAGCACATGTTCAACCGGACGAGGGACCAAGCTAACTGATTCAGTTAGAGCGGTTGGGGACAGGCGCGCGTCCGGGTCAAGCCACGTGGGGCCAAGCTCCCTAACCGGTCCTAGGCTCTAACTAATTGACCTACCTATCTAAGTAACCTAGGACTAACCAAAAATAACTAACTAGTGTACCCGACAACATAAGATCTACCCGTGTGACACTAAGCCAAGTAACTAACTAAGAAACATCCTAGGACCAAACCTAGGATGGTCCAAAGAGTTAGTTATGGTTCTAACAACTTAAGGGTACTTTAGTAATTACCCTAGGTTATTTAATTAATTAAATTAGAAACTTAATTAATTAATTTAAATGGTCAAAACCAAAACCACTAAGCAAAATTCCAAATTTCGGTTAAGTCAAGTGTTCTCCTATTTTTAGTCAATTTAGGAGGGGCGTTTTGCTAATTAGCTAATTGAGTTATTCAATAAAGTAATTTTGTATAAGATGAATTATTCATTATTCATTTCCTAAAGACTTAGACTCACGTTAATCATTAGTAAATGCTACGACCGAAAAATAGTGAAAACATAAAAAAAAAACTAGGCGATTTCAAGCAGTTCTTCAAGGTTTTCATGCAAAGTGCAAGGTGATCTTCGTAGATTTAATTCTATAGTAAGGTATGAGTTTTATCTCCTGGAATCCTTTGTCCAAGAGGATTTTCAAACGTCTTGACTTCAAGAATATCGAATCTAGGGTTGTTCCCAATGAATCACATGTTCATCTCCCTAGTTCTCCCGATTTTCGATTCTTGTAGTATGTATAATGTAAATCTCGATGCATGTTGTTTGTATGTGGTTTTAACTGATCATTATGTGTATGTTTTCGTGATTTATAATGTTGTATGAAACCTACATGATATATCCGCATACTTAGGGTATTATTTTAATGAGATGATGAATGTTGTAATGCCTACTTGTTATCGAGAAGATGAAATTGTTATAAAACTGTTCATTGAATTGTTTCATAGAATAATCAAAGGTTAAAAGTTGGCTTGTTTAACATGATAGATTACTCTAATGTATTCACGAAGTAATTGAATTGGCTAGTGATAATATCATAGTTTGATTTATGCCAACAAATTGGCTAGCAATATTATTTCCAAAATATGTGAAGACATACCAATCTTAACTAAATGAACTCATAACATAGGGTATGCCAATCAATGGGACAAGTCCTAACATACCCTATCCAGATGAACTTGTGAACGTAATAGCATTGAATAAGTCCTTATAACTGTCATAAAGAATTGTACAAGACTATCAATAAAACGTTGAACAAGTTAAGGTGAGTAATGAAATAACTAAAAGCTTAAGTTATGAAATTGATCTAATACAGAGTGATAAAAGAAGTGAGACAAGTCTCAATTACACTTAATCGATTATGTCAAAGTTACTCACATAAGAGGGGGCTAGAAGACGTGAGACAAGTCTCACTCGCACCATGATGATAATGTAAGATTTAAGTTCATATTCATCAAGTATAGAAAAGGGAGGACCAGTCATCCATTGAGTTAAGTATACCTCATACTAGAAGCAAGATTTCATAATGTTTGAGTCAACTCTAAAAGTTATAAAGTAAAATAAATCTGAGCTTAGCACCGATAGACTAGCAATGAGCTTGTGCCAGCACATGTAAGCCTCATGAGATGAGATCACCACCCAGGTGGACCAGGGTCTCCGAAGTCTCCTAGTCTTTGAACTATGTTGCCAGCATAGGGACTATATAGTGGAGAAATCCACCTAAGAATGCTAGTATTATTCGGTTTCACTTTGGCCGGTGAAACCACCTCTTTTCGGTGTGGGGAAGACACTGGATTTCATGTTTAGCTCACATGATCTATGTTTGTTAAAGCTCAAGAAAGTATTTGGTTCACTTTAGCCTTGAACCACCTCTTTTGTTGTGGGGAAGACACTGACTTTGGTTTCACTTTAGCCGGTGAAACACCTCTTTTTGGTGTGGGGAAGACACTGAGGTTGGTTTCACTTTAACCGGTGATCCACCTTTTTTCGGTGTGAGGAAGACACTGGATTTCATGTTAGCTCGCATGATCTATTTTAGTTAATGCTAAAGAGTTCTTTAAGAAAAGTAAGAAAGAATGAAAGTAGCATGTTCAAAGTGAACAACACATCAAAGAAGAAGAAACGTAAGTTCAAAGTGAACTAAGTAGGCAAGAGCTTAAGAATGTCAATCATCAATGTTTGATAAGCATGAAGTTTTAACAAATTAGTGGTTTATGCCAATCTTGGAGTATGAATATATGCCCAAGGTCTACATTTTATGCAAACAACCAAATAATGGGCATAACTAATAAAGATTGGCTTTTAAATACATTCATACCCAATTTAACAAGAATGATAAATCTAACTTGTTTGTAGGGTAGCCAAATAATTTCCTTAGTATTGTGAATTACTTACTCGATTCATTGTAGGTATGGGACTACAATGAATAATTGCACCTGTAAGCAAAACATAGGATCAAAGAAGATCATTGAACTACACACAAAAAAAAAGACCGAAAAATAAACTAAGGCTGGAGGGGTGAGCTCTCGGCCTAAGGGAGCAAATTTATAAGTTTTGTTTAAGTTGTTCTAAAAAGATGTTCATAATTCCAAGGTCTTATGTTAATATAGAAAATGAGTTGTGTGCCTTAATTTCATGAGAAATTGTCATATTCATAGCATGAATCACGAATAATGATTTAAGAAAGTAAAGTGACTTAACTTTCCAGAAACGGCATGTTGCTATAGGAAGAGCTTTCCTTGATCATGCACAGTCCTTATGTGTTTATGTGCATACACCCATACTTAGTATAAGTGTGCTAACCCCATATATTATTACTATTTTTAAAGACGCAGGTCCGAGAGAAGATTGAAGATTCAACGAAGCGGTTTGGATTAGCGATCTCCATACTTTGGTAGGTCCTCTTGAGTTTGAGGATGCTACATTTATTATTCTAGCTTAGTACATTAGACATATCTAGTGGATGTAGTCCCTAGAGTTTCATTTCAAACATTTATTCAAGCTTTTGTAATAAGGCCAATTTGGCAAACTATTATTATTATAATGATTCATCATTTCAATTATTTAAACTATTGATAGATGGTTGCTTTAGTTTAAGCTCATTAGAATATCACACTTATGCAGTATTATATGAAGTCTATGTACACTTCAATAAGTATTAAAAACTTTTAAATTATTCGCAAATTTAACTGTTTGATTGTGATGAAAGCTAAGAAGAGGCTTGTCTGCGACCTCTAAGAGGTTAACGACGCCGGTTGCATGCAGATTCAAGAATTCGGGTGTGACAAACTTGGTATCAGAGCATGGGGTTGAATTACCAAGGAACTAAGGCTAAAAACAACCACGTTGCATAGTTTTTAACTTATGGTTGTGAAGTGCATCATAATCATAACTTAGAGACTTTGTGATGTTAGGAATTTTCCCTTTTTGTACTCTTTATCGTGCTGTCTAGAGCTTTGATATTTTGTTTCATTCTAGTATCTAACTTCCTTATTGTGTGTATGTGTAGAAAATGAACACAAGAAGAAAGCCAGGCAGAAGAGTTGAAGAAGCAGCTGCTGGAGGCAACCAAGCTCCTCCTCAAGCCCGAGCTGCTGAAGAACAAGTGCCCGTCAACCCAGCTGCGTTGACGGATGGAGAAGTGAGGTCGGCAATGTTTCATATGGCCCAAGCCATCACTGTGCAGGCACATGCTATCACGGCCCAAGCCACTAGAGAGGGTGCTCCCAGGGAGAACCCGCATGCTAGCACCATGGCTTATAGACTGAGAGATTTCACCAGAATGAATCCCCCAGTCTACTACGGGTCCAAGACCAATGAGGATCCCCAAGAGTTTGTGGATGAGGTTCACAAGATTCTCTGTGCTATGGGTGTTAGTGAAGAGAAAAAACTTGAGTTGGCTACTTATCAATTCAAATATATGGCTCAGGTGTGGAACAGGATGTGGGGAGATGGTCGAGCACCAGGGGAAGTCCCCATCACTTGGGACATTCTCAAGACTGTATTCGTGGAGAGGTTCTTTTCCAGAGAGAAGAGAGAGGCTAAGGTTGAGGAGTTCATTAACTTACGTTAGGGAGGTATGTCAGTCAAGGAATAATCCTTGAAGTTTGTTAAGCTTTCCAAATATGCTTCTTCTCTGGTGTCCAATAGCAGGGATGAGATGAGCAGGTTTGTGACTTGTATATCGGAGGATTTGGAGGAGGAATGTCGGGCAGCCATGTTGCGTGATAACATGGACCTTGGTAGGTTGATGGGACATGCACAAAAATTTGAGGAAAGTCATCGGAGAAAGAGAGGCCGAGAGAGCAAGAAATCTAGGCCCTCGGATCAGTCTGGTTCGAACAATAGTAAGAATTCATTTGGAGTCCATGACAGGACCAAGTTCAAGAAGGGGAACAAGTACTCAGGTAATCCTACTCCTTCTAATAACACTAATGCCAAGAAGGGCAATGATAGAAATGCCCAACGTGATCGAAAGATGTGTGGTAAGTATGGTTGTTCGCATGGAGGTGAGTGCATGATAGGTTTTAATGGATGCTATGGGTGCGGTAAAAGTGGGCACGTGATCAGGGACTGCCCACATACGAAGAATCAGGCCAAGGCAGATACTCAGCCTCGGCCTAATACTACTGCTGCAACCGAACCTCCCAAGAGAAACCGGTTCTATGCGTTGAAAGGAAGAGAAGAGCAATAGAAGTCGGCTGATGTGGTCACTGGTAACTTGCTTGTCTTTTCTTTTCCTGTTTATGCATTATTAGATCCAGGATGTACCTTGTCTTTTGTTACTCCTTTAGTAGCTAGTAAATTTGACTTGATTCCTGAGATCTTCCATGAACCTATTCTGGTTAGTTCTCCTATAGGAGAAAGTGTTAGGGCCGAAAGGGTATATAGAGATTGCCCAATAACTATTCTTGATAGAGTTACTTATGCGGACCTAATATAATTAACCATGCTTGATTTTGATATAATTTTTGGTATGGATTGGCTCCATGAATGTTATGCTACGATAGACTGTCGAAGCAGGGTAGTAAGGTTTCAGTTTCCAAATGAGTTAGAGTTGAAATGGGAAGGGCGTGGTTCAAATCCAACTGTCCAAATAGTTTCCAATATTAAAGCCAATAAGATGTTATCTAAGGGGTATTAATACCACTTAGTCAGAGTCAACGACTTAGAATATGAAGTTCCTTCCATAAACTCTGTGTCCATAGTGGATGAGTTTCAAGATGTCTTTTCGGAGGATTTACCAGGAATTCCTCCTGAACGCGAAATTGACTTTGGAGTTGGGATGATCACTTGCCACTGATTGAGTTCTCTTATAATAATAGCTACCATTCCATTATTGGGATGGCACCTTTTGAAGCACTGTATGATAGGAGATGTAGGTCCCCAGTTGGGTGGTTTGAAGTTGGAGAAACTACAATCCTTGGCCCCGATATCATACTTGAGGCTTTGGAAATGGTGAGAATGATCAGGGATAGATTGGATACCGCTTACAGTTGTCAAAAATCATATGCTGATAACCGAAAGAGAGCTCTTGAATTCGAGGTAGGTGATCAATTCTACCTAAAGATATCACCCATGAAAGGGGTGATGAGGTTTGGTAAGAAATGGAAGTTGAGTCTGAGGTATATAGGTCCTTATGAGATCTTACAGCGAGTAGGAAATGTTGCCTATGAACTGAAGTTACCGAAAGACTTGGCTTCTTTCATACAGTGTTTCACGTTTCGATGCTTAAGAAGTGTCTAGGCGATTAATCATCCATTCTACCTGTCGAGGGGTTAGGAGTCGATGAGAACCTTTCTTATGAAGAGGTTCCCGTTGAAATTTTAGATCGCCAAGTGAAGCGGCTAAGGAACAAGGAGGTTGCCACCGTAAAGGTGTTATGGAGGAACCACCTTGTTGAGGGAGCAACATGGGAGGCCGAGGCCGATATGAGATCCCGTTACCCTCACTTGTTCAGTTCTTGAGGTTAAATATACTCTTCCTAAGTCCAATTTTCTTAATGAGACTCTAAGTTTTAGTGCATTAGTCGGTTTTGGTGTGTTAAGTCCATTACTGTGTGTTTTATACTTGCACTATATGAGTTAATATGAGTTCATGCTTGCATTCATGTTGTTGTTTTAGTATAGCGTAGACGTGATTCATGTGTTGCATAAGTGTGGTGTGCATTAAGTTAAATTGAGATTGAGAAGGAAGTTCCTCAGTCTCAAATATGAAGCTTCAGATAAGCTTTGAGTAATGTGCATCATCAAGAGTAAGTTGTGAATCAGATATTCACAAAGAGTAAAGTTTCAAGTATCTTAATGTGTTTTTCGAAAATACCCTCTTTGATTCAAATGATGTGTAGTGTCCTTCGGGGACGAATGTTACTAAGGGGGGGGGGATAATGTAACATTCAAGAAAATACACTTGTCTAGTAAAGAGCCTATTAGGTTTTAAGAATAGATATTGGGGTACATAGGCATCCCAATGCCCAATATTGAGTAATATTGGGCATATTAAAGAATATTTGCTTAAGGGTGTTAGCCAATGTCTACACAAGTAAATTAAAATACACGTCGATGTCAAATATTCCAATCCAAGCTTGTTTAGAAATTGTACCTGCAATGAAGACTCTAAGCTAAAATAACTATATTCTTCATATACACTCATTAGGTACTAGGCATCCAAGTGTCAAGCCTAGGTACCATAGCACATAATCACTTAAAATGATCATGTAGATTAAGCAGTATCCAAGGACATAGTGAGGATCCTTAGGACAATGAGTGAACATTTCAAATGAACCTTCCAGAGTAGTTATTTAGGAAAGTGCATGGCAACACATGTGCAACACATGTGCAAGCACATGTTCAATCGGCCGAGGGACCAAGATAATCGATTCGGTTAGAGCGGTTGGGGACAGGTGCGCGTCCAGGTCAAACCACGTGGGGACAAGCTCCCTAACCGGTCCTAGGATCTAACTAACTGACCTAACTAGCTAACTAACCTAGGACTAACCAAAAATAACTAACTAGTGGACCCGACAACCTAAGACCTAACCGGGTGACACTAAGCCAAGTAACTAACTAAGAAACATCCTAGTACGTAACCTAGGATGGTCCAAAGAGTTAGTTATGGTCCAAACAACTTAGGGGTACTTTAGTAATTACCCTAGGTTACTTAATTAATTAAATTAGCAACTTAATTAATTAATTTAAATGGACAAAACCGAAACCACTAAGCAAAATTCTAGATTTTGGTTAAGTCAAGTGTTCTGCTATTTTTAGTCAATTTAGGAGGGACGTTTTGGTAATTAGATAATTGAGTTATTTAATTATGTCATTTAGTATAAGATGAATTAGTCATTATTCAGTTCCTAAAGACTTAGACTCATGTTATTCATTAGTAAACGCTACTACCGAAAAACAGTGAAAAATGTAAGAAAACCCTAGGCGATTTCAAGGAGTTCTTCAAGGTTTTCGTGCAAAGTGCAAGGTGATCTTCATAGATTTAATTCTACAGTAAGGTATGGGTTTTCTCTCCTGTATTCCTTTCTCCAAGAGGAATTTCAAACATTTTGACTTCAATAATATCGAAACTAGGGTTGTTCCCAATAAATCCCATGTTCATCTCTCTAGTTCTCCCGATTTTCAAACATTTTGACTTCAAGAATATCGATGCATGTTGTTTGTATGTGGTTTTAATTGATCATTATGTGTATGTTTTCGTGATTTATAACGTCGTATAAAACCTACATGTTAGATCCGCATACTTAGGGTATCATTTATATGAGATGATGAATGTTGTAATGCCTACTTGTGATCGAGAAGATGAAATTGTTATAAGTTGTTAAGTGAATTGTTTCATAGACTAATCAAAGGTTAAAAGTTGGCTTGTTTAACATGATAGATTACTATAATGTATTCATGAAGTAATTGAATTGGCTAGTGATAATATCATAGTTTGATTTATGCCAAAAAATTGGCTAGCAATATTATTTCCAAAATATGTGAAGTCATACCAATCTTAACTCAATGAACTCATAACATAGGGTATGCTAATCAATGGGACAAGTCCCAACATACCCTATCCACACGAACTTGTGAACGTAATAGCATTGAATAAGTCCTTATAACAGTAAAAAATAATTGTACGAGACTATCAATAAAACGTTGAACAAGTTAAGGTGAGTAATGAAATGACTAAAAACTTAAGTTATGAAATTTACATAATACAGAGTGTTAAAAGAAGTGAGATAAGTCTCAATTACACTTAATCGATTATGTCAAAGTTACTCACATAAGAGGGTGGTAGAAGTTGTGACACAAGTCTCACTCGCACCATGATGATAATGTAAGATTTAAGTTCATATTCATCAAGTATAGAAAAGGGATGACCAGTCATCCATTGAGTTAAGTATACCTCATATTAGAAGCAAGCTTCCATAATTTTTGAGTCAACTCTAAAAGTTATAAAGTAAAATAAATATGAGCTTAGCACCGATAGATTAGCAATGAGCTTGTGCCATCACATGTAAGCCTCATGAGAAGATATCACCACCCAGGTGGACCAGGGTCTCCAAAGTCTCCTAGTCTTCGAACTATGTTGCCAACATAGGGACTAGCTAGTGGAGAAATCCACCTATGAATGCTAGGTAGTATTTGGTTTCACTTTGGCCGGTGAAACCACCTCTTTTCGGTGAGGGGATGACATTGGATTTCATCTTCAGCTCACATGATCTATGTCGGTTAAACCTCAAGAAAGTATTCAGTTCAATTTAGTCGTGAACCACCTCTTTTCGTTGTGGGGAAGACACTGATTTTGGTTTCACTTTAGCTGGTGAACCACCTCTTTTTGGTGTAGGGAAGACAATGAGCTTGGTTTCACTTCAACCGGTAATCCACCTCTTTTCGGTGTGTGGAAGACACTGAATTTCATGTTAGCTCGCATGATCTATTTCAGTTAATGCTAAAGATTTCTTTAAAGAATGTAAGAAAGAATGAAAGTAGCATGCTCAAAGTGAACAACAGATCAAAGAAGAAGAAACGTAAGTTCAAAGTGAACTAAGTAAGCAAGAGCTTAAGAATGTCAATCATCAATGTTTGATAAGAATGAAGTTTTAACAAGTTAGTGTTTGATGCCAATATTGGAGTATGAATATATGCCCAAGATCTACATTTTATGCAAACAACCAAATAATGGGCATAGCTAATAAAGATTGGCTTATAAATACATTCATACCCAATTTAACAAGAATGAGAAATCTAACTTGTGAGTAGGGTAACCATATCATTTCCTTAGTCTTATGAATTACTTACTCGATTCATTGTAGGTATGGGACTACAATGAATCATTGCACTTGTAAGTAAAACATAGGATCAAAGGAGATCATTGAACTACACTAAAAAAAAAAACTGAAAAATAAACTAAGGCTGGAGGGGTGAGCTCTCGGCCTAAGGGAGCAAATTTATTAAGTTTTGTTTAAGATGTTCTAAAAATATGTTCATGATTCCAAGGTCTTATGTTCATATAGAAAATGATTTGTGTATCTTAATTGCATGAGAACATGTCATATTCATAGCATGCATCACGAATAACGATTTAAGAAAGTAAAGTGACCTAACTTTCCAGAAATGGCATGTTGCTATAGGAAGAGCTTTCCTTGATCATGCATAGTCATTTTGTGTTTATGTGCATACACCCACACTTAGTACAAGTGTATACTAACCCCATATATTATTACTATTTTTATAGGCGCAGGTTAGAGAGAAGATTGAAGATTCAACGAAGTGATTTGGATTAGCGATCCCCAGACTTTGGTAGGTCCTCTTGAATTCGAGGATGCTACATTTATTATTATAGCTTAGTACATTAGACATAGCTAGTGGATGTAGTCCCTAGCGTTTCATTTCAAACATTTGTTCAAACATTTTTAATAAGGCCAATTTGGAAAACAATTATTATTATTATGATTCATCATTTTGATTATTTAATCTATTGATAGATGGTTGCTTTAGTTTGAGCTCATTTGATTATCACTCTTATGCAGTATTATATGAAGTCTATGTACACTTCAATAAGTATTAAAAAGTTTTAAATTTTCCGCAAATTTAACTGTATGATTGTGATGAAAGCTAAGAAGAGGCTTGTCTGCGACCTTTGAGAGGTTAATGACGCCGGTTGCATTCGGATTCAAGAATCCGGGTGTGACATGGTTGCTATGTGATTCGAATATGGTGAATTGCCTTAGCAACTGCCTATATGTGTAATATGATGATCATTATGTATAATTGATTCAATATGAAAATATAACAATCGAATTGGTAAATAATGGTTTAAGTCTTTCTAGCCTATAGACATTGATAGGTTAATGTACATGTTGTGATCTACCTTCTAGATTAGATGAATCATGATCTAGACTTGATTTATACGGCTTTATATACTACCCTAGGTATGTATTATTGGTATATTATGAATGTTAACCATTTTAATCAAAGTAAAGCATATTAGTATGTGATCCATGACTCTCTACTTCCTAGTGTATATGTGATGCCTTGTATTATGTTATAGAATGATCTAATAGCAACTTGTACATGGTTTCTTTTATGATTAAAGTACATATATATAATTACCTATATATGAATTGTTGATGAACAAGGTATATTGATCAATGATGATCAAAGAGTAAGAAATTGGTAAGAATGCTTATCTTTTCTTCTTTCCTTATAGTATTGTAGTTGATTAAGCTTTGTATGGCATTGTGTGGTATAGTCAACTTATGGTGGCGGCGTTTACTTTATTATCATTATATATGCGTTGACCATGGCCTTGAAGGCAAATTGATGAATATATGAATGAGTAGTTATGATGATCACTTTATGTGTAACTTGTGCCTAGTCTTCTATTATAGTTGTGAATCTAGATTATGTTACTATTGTTATGAGCATGTAAATGATTATGCTAAGATCATGTGTAGGTGCTGTCATTAATGAAGTGTTAAGGATTGATGGCCCCTACCCATGTACCCCTATGTGAATGCGTAAATAGCTAAAGTTAGGAGTCTTGATTATAATGTGAAGATTGTCTTGCCTCCTATTCTATTGTGTGTTGTGTGGTCTACGCTTGAAAGAGTATTGTGGTATTAAGAGTGTGGATGCCTCAATGTGTTGTTGATAGGCATTATATGTGATCATGTTAACCAATGTATACACACAATCACACTTCATGCATGTTTACAAGTAGTATAGGTCATGGTGTCTAAATAAAAGATAGTGCTCATATTTACTAGACTCTACTACTATTCATGTTAAGTTTATGTTTATGAAAGTATGATATGTTTCCTTAACTATGATGACTTGATAGGTGTACTAGTATGGGCAAGGGTATGGGACCTTGTCTATGCATTGCACATGTGTACCTTGATAGAATAGTTCCTAGGTTTGGTTTCTATGTGCATGAATATGAATGTATGGTCATGTGTGGTCTTAATGTGTTATGTGAAAGGTTTTCTCACATAAATGTATACACACACACACATGAATGATTATCTAGTCAATAGATGAGCCTTGAAACATGTGCTCAAGTGTATCCTTAACTAGATAGTTCTAATACATATGCTATGTCCATGTGAAAATATCTCTCACATTATTTACGTTGATGAACTCTCATCTATGACCTATGAGCTGAGCATATGAGGGTATGACTCTCCTAATCCTATGTTTTATAAAGAAATGATAATAAATACCTTTTCAATAAAGGGAACTTAGCTTATCACCAAGTGAACTTGTAGATGAGAGGGTGGCACCATCCTAAAGAGGGAAGGCGAAATGGGTCCACTAACGGTCCTAATGGGGTGGATAGCCTCATGAACCAAAAAGGGTGTAGGTGATGTTTCGATGATGGCTTCCAAGTTCAATAAACTATGCTTGCCACATAGGATCTATCAAGTGATATCACCTAAAATGCTATCATGATTCATGTCTTACCTCGGCATGTAAGATGCCCTCTTTTTGGTGTGAGGGGATGACACCAAATTCCATTTTTAGAACCCATGGTCTTAATGTTGGTTAAGGCTATAGTTTCCCTAAAGTAAAATTGAAAATGGAAGTAAATGACTAGGACCCTAACTAGGATGACTTAAGGGAGGTTACTTAGGATAGGTGGAAGTAATGAACCCATGTATACATTGCACGAGTATCTCCTTAGGAAGTCCTATAAAAGGTTTTCTAATCCATGTGTATGATTATGATTATGTATTATGCATGACATTGTAGTATATATCTTCTTGATGTGAAGATGTGCATGGTATGAATCTATATGATGTCATCTTATCCTTATATGCACTATGTCGATCGTAATGACTATATGATGAACGTTTTTGACATGAATGAAGTTGTCTGCACTTATTACGTGGATGTATGAAGTAAATGTTAAGGTTTCTGGTCTCATGATGGGTCTACTAAGTATGTCTGAGGTTATGGCCTTCACATGTACATTTCACTAGTAGACTAAGATTGAGATCATGAACAAGGTCTTTAAATGTTCTATGTGAAGTGAGATTGGTATATGTGGATAATGAGTAAGGTTCACTGTAATGCTTTATAGTCTTGTCTTAAATATATCTATGTTGTACTATAGTTCTATGATGGTATGTGCTGCCTTATATAGATTGCATGTATGGTGTCCTTGTGGCCTTAAGATGATGCATTACACCAAGTATCACTAGAGGGTTAATTGGAAGGCTAAAGAATAAAAGGAAAGATGGCTCATTGTTAAGGTATAAGAGATCACTGCAAAGTGACCTCAATTATGGCTTAAATTTTATATGTGATTTTATATATATTATACTTTGATTATGTTTCTATGAAGTATGTGAATGATATAAATGCTATTCTATAAACATTTTATGAAGATTTACTCAAAAAGGCATGAAGTATGATTTCAAGAAAATGTCCATTTTAAATGCATGTTATTGCATGGTTGTCATACTTAGTGCAGTCTTGTACTAATCCCATTCTTCTCTACTTTTTACACAAAGTGTAGGTTATGGATGCTTAAAGGATGTCTTGAATGATTAAGAAATTGATAGATGATTCCCAAGCTCAATGAAAGGAATCATTAAGTTCAAGGATCTCCTACTTATGTTTACTGTAAAGTTTTATAAGTTGTACTTATGTTTATGTTTTAAGGGTCGTGTCCCTAATTTACTCTAATGTTGTTGAGTCTAAGATGGAAAAGAGACTTAAGCTCTTAGTATGTAATAGGATATTATATATATATGAAGTAAAGTTTGTAGCATATGATGTGCTATGAAAAGTTTTAAATTTTCCGCTAAATTTACTATGTCAATGCGATGAATGATAACTATGGGCTTGTATCAGACCTCCGAGAGGTCAAGTACTCCATGTTACTTCTAGGGGGTGCTCCTCGGATGTGATAAACATGGTATCAGAGCATAAGGTTTATAAAGTGGTTTTTGGTTCTAAATTCTTATATTGCCACGTCTAGTAGAGTCTCGTGTTCATTGGTGGTGAGTCGCGACATCATCAAATGATATGAGATGCTATAGGACGATAGAGTTCTCCTTCATCATTCTCATATCGTGCCATAGAACTTAACTTTATAAGATCTCTCTCTTATGTTTTCTTGTACCGTGGTCTTTTAGATGTGATTGCTTGGATGAGATGGTACTTTATGCTTGAGGGAGAAAAAAGTGAGTTTTGATGTTATCTTGGTTTTATGGTTCGATGAGTATGTGTGAAGGTGAATTTTAGCATGTTTGGTTGATATGATGCCCTTTGAGGCTATATATGAAGTTTATGTGAAATGGCATGTTATGTTGAAGAATGTATGTCATGATATGACTAAGGCATGTTAGAAGTTATTTTTGTTAAATTGAGTTCTTTTGTTGAATGGTGTGTTACTATATGGTTTTACATGTTGGTAGATTATTATTATGATTTGAGGTTGAAATTTGTAGTGACTACCTATGGAAGCATGCTACCCTAAGAATATGTGCCTAAAAGTGTTCAATGTTTTCCTTTGTATATATGTGGTCCTTTCTAGTTGCCTAGTATGGATTGGAGTCCTTTGTATATACTTGATCCTAGGTGTGAAGATAGTATGCTTGTCTTGGTGGGGTGATGATGTGGGTTTTAGTGACCTAGAAGTCACCTTAGTGTAAAGTCCAAGGAAAAAGAAGAAATTTTATGGCTAAGTCTTCTCTATTGTTTCCCTTAATGTTGAATGACCTTGGTGTCTATTGTATTGTTAAAAACCTTATGTGGTTGAATGAGATGACCTAACTTTAAAGTTTTCGTATAATTTGCATAGGTGATAAAGTTTAGAATACCTTGGTTGACTTATTGTAATTCCTTCTAAAGTGGTAATAACTTTTAGTTGATGAAAAATGAAGGTTGTTAAGATAAGATCCTCTTAAGGTTGAGTTAAGTTACTTTTAATTGGGTTTACCCTAAGTGGGGGATGGTGATGAAATAGTAAGGTTGTAGTTATTTTCTACCTTGTCCTTCTATTTTTGCTTGAACTTCAAACTAATTAATTCTTCGTAAGCATGTTCATGAATATAGGCTTGCATAAAGTATGAATTGCAAACTTTATATGTTTGGTATGTATTGATTGACATTACCTTAAAGATATTGTGAAGATTCCAACGTGCAAGAATGGTAATTTCGATAAAATCCATGTTTTCTCATGTGTATTGTACATCCTAACATGCTAATTGTGAATTTGACTTCATGACGTAAGATAAGAAACATGGTTTTAGTCACTTGTGAGGTGTAATGTTTAGCCTTATAATGAAAAGTTGAGTCTCTTTAAAATAAAATATGTTGAGTCTCTTGAAAACTATGTGACTTGTATGGTTTGGAAATCATGATTGTAGGCTCACCCTTAAAAGATGAAAGCATGTGTAGCTAAGTGTTCATGTGTGTGCTTATGATTTGTGTTATTTTTCCCGATGATGCTTACTATAAATACTAATGTTATGCTAGAAATTGAGATATTGTGAAATTGCTTCCTAATTGTTGTGATGTATTTGGTGTGACTTACCATTTAGACTTCACTAGGAAGAAAACATGAGCATGTCTTGGTTTTAAAAGTTGTGAAATTCTCATATTACAGTAAATATGACCTTTGTGCATTTGCTTGGGTATGAACTCATGATACATGTAAGTGTATTGAGGAGAAAGACATTCCTCCATGGACACCACTAAGCATGGTATGGTTGAGTATGACCTTCATGGTACTAGGTCTAACTAATAAAGGTCTTTGTGGATTCAATCAACTCAAGTCTTTGTACATTGAAGTAGGAGTGCCTACTTGTTTTGAGTGTTGTTGGAATATGCCTTAGTATGATTAAAGAAGGGTATATGATGAGATCTTAATAAAATGAAGTGTAATGACCATGTTATGATTAGGAGAAGGATGTTCCTCCTATGAACATGATAAGAGCCTTGTGATTGATGCATTAAAGAGTGACTGAATTGAAGTTTTGCTTGCTTGTGTGCATTGAGTGCAAAATGATGTGAGGTTGTGTTCCTTGTAAGTTTGGTGCATTAACTTCTATGTGATGATGTTATGAATGTGATTAACTTATCTATGATACATTAAAGTACTTGTGTCATTAAAGTGTTCTAAGTGTCATTCGAGGATGAATGTGCCCAAGTGGGAGATATTGTAAGACCCCCAAAATGAGTTAGGGTCTCTAGAGTCTAAAATACTTATCATAAAGTTCTAAGGTCTTAAAATGACTTATAATATGGCTTAGAGGCAGTGTGTAAAGTTTGAGGTGATTTGGAAGTCAAACGTCAAAGGACGACCAAGACGTTCGACGATTAATTACCCATATGCCTCATGTGTCTATACGTGTTTATAATTGTATGAAATTATCTTATGAAGTCTTAAAATGAGTTATAATGATTCTTAATTGTATCATATTGATTTTCGTGAAGTTTGGAGGTTATATGACCAAAAACGTCCAACACGTTCGAAAGATAGCCTTGAGACATGCATGTGTGTGTCTTGATTGGGCCTTGCCTGTTTGGACGAGTTTTGAGAATTTGTTTTGGGTGAAACTTATGTGGGAGGTATACAACTTGTTAAGGTTTGTATTTACGTGGGAAACGTTTGGATACGACTTTTAAAGGTCCCCATAAAAGGTCCCAGAAGAAGGACCCAAGGCTGGTCGAGACACTTGCTTGGAAGTGTCAATCGACTGAACCAAACGACGCCCAGTTGGTTGACCAACGGCCCGTTGGTGAGGTCTTGTCGATGCAAACTTAGCCTGGGAAAGTATCAACCCAAAAATTGGCCAAGGTACAATCAACTGAGCCACAGATGGAAAGCCGATTGACCAACGACCAGTAGATGGTGATTCGTCGATGGTGGCCTGCAACACTACCAGGCGACTGTTTTAATTAAGGGGTGAATGGGAAATTCACCCCACGTCCTAAATGACCCTAATTGATTTATTTAGTGATTTTTGGGTTTATTTAAGGGATCAAACACGTGAACAACCATTCCCAATCCCTCCTACAAGAAATAATGCTTCCCTCCAAAACAAACTCTCTCTAGAAACCTCCATTGTTGTTAAAGCTTAAGAACAACTTGTAGATTGGATTCTCCTTGATTCTTCCCCAAATTTTATTGGTTTTCAACTAGACAAAGGTATAGTGATCCTTCATCTATAAGTAACCTTTCACTTGGAGAGTTCTTCTCAAAAATTTTCAAAGAGATTTCATGATCAAACTTTCAATCTTTCAATCTAGCCTTGGGTTCCTTCTAAAAACGTTTTAAATGGCTAAATCATTATGAATTGATGTTAATGTATTGGTTTTAACGTGATTTTAATCCAATTTCATGATGAACCCATGTTCTTTCCCTAAATCGATTTAGTCCTTGCATGGGCTTTGTGATCATGGCTTATTAATGGTTTAATTGTGATTCTATTATGTTGAATTGCTTATATCTACTGTTATTTACGTGAATTAATGATGAATTGATGATGAAGGATCCATGTGGATCAATGTATTAAGATTAGATCATGCTTAGCTTAGAGTTCCATGATTCGCTGTAACATTACCATTTTTATGATTTAATGTTGAATTCGAATAAGTGATGATGATTATAGTTACTATTTTAGGTTAATAAAATGGTTGAATTATGGATAGTAATCTCGTATGATCAAAGTAAAGAAGAATTGGCTTTAATTGATCTAGTTTCTTCTAGTATATCATGTAGTAACTTCTGATCATGATGTTGGGATAGTTGATATGTGATTCGAATAAGGTGAATTGCCTTAGCTACCTATATGTGTAATATGATGATAATTATGTATAATTTTTTCAATATGAAAAGATAACAATTGAATATGTAAAGAATGGTTTAAGTCATTCTAGCCTATGGACATTGGTAGGTTAATATACATGTTGTGATCTACCTTCTAGATTAGATGAATCATGATTAGACTTGATTTATATGTCTTTAGCAACTTCCCTAGGTTGGTATTATTGGTATATTATCAATGTTAACCATGTTAATCAAAGTAAACATATTAGTTTGTGATCCATGACTCTCTACTTCCTAGTATATATGTGATGCCTTGTATTGTGTTATAGAATGGTCTAGTAGCGACTTGTACATGGTTTGTTTTATGATTAAAGTACATATTGATACTTCCCTATATATGAATTGTTGATTAACAAGGTGTATTGATCAATGATGATCAAAGGGTAAGAAATTGGTAAGAATGAATATCTATTCTACTTTCCTTATAGTATTGTAGTTGATGAAGCCTTGTATGCATTGTGTGATATGGTCAACTTATGGTGGCAGTGTTTACTTTATTGTCATTATATATGTGTTGACCATGTCCTTGAAGGCAAATTGATGAATATATGAATGAGTAGTTATGATGATCACTTTATGTGTAACTTGTGCCTAGTCTTCTATTATAGTTTTGAATCTAGGTTATGTTACTATTTTTATGAGCATGTAAATGTTTATGCTAAGATCATGTGTAGGTTCTGCCATTAATGAAGTGTTAAGGATTGAGTATCCCTACCCATGTACCCCTATGTGAATGTGTAAATAGCTAAAGTTAGGAGTCTTGAATATAATGTGAAGATTGTCTTGGCTCCTATTCTATTGTGTGTTGTGTGGTCTATGCTTGAAAGAGTACTGTGGTCTTAAAAGGGTGTCTGCCTCAATGTGTTGTTGATATCCACTATGTGATCATGTTGAATGTATACACACACTCACACTTCATGCATGTTTACAAGTAGTATAGGTCATGGTGTCTAAATGAAAGATAGTTCTCATATTCACTAGTGTCTACTACTATGCATGTTAAGTTTATGTGTATGAAAGTATGATATGTTTCCTTAACTAGGATTACTTGATAGGTGTACTAGTATCGGCAAGGGTATGGGACCTTGTCTATGCATTCCACATGTGTACCTTGAAAGGATAGTTCCTAGGTTTTGTTTCTATGTGCATGAATATGAATGTATGGTCATGTGTGGTCTTAATGTGTTATGTGAAAGGTTTCCTCACACATATGTATACGCACACACACATGAATTATGATCTAGTCAATATAGGATCCTTGAAAGAAGTGCTCAAGTGTATCCTTAACTAGATAGTGCTAATACATATGCTATGTCCATGTGAAAGTATCTCTCACATGATTTAGGTTGATGATCTCATCTATGACCTATGAGCTAAGCATATGAGGGGATGACTCTCATAAGCCTATGTTTTATAAAGAAATGATAATAAAGTCTTTTTCAATAAAGGGAACCTAGCTTAGCACCGAGTAAACTTGTAGATGAGGGGGTGGCACCTTCCTAAAGAGGGAAGGCAAAATGGGTCCACTAACGGTCCTCATGGGGTGGATAGGCTCATGACCCAAAAAGGGTGTAGAGTGATGTTTCCATGATGGCGCCCAAGTTCCATAATATATGCTTTCCACATAGGATGTAGCAAGTGATGTCACCTAAAATGCTAGCATGATTCATGTCTTACCTTGGAAAGTAAGATGTCCTCTTTTTGGTGTGAGGGGATGACACCAAATTCCATGTTTAGCACCCATGGTCTTAGTGTCGGTTAAGGCTATAGTATCTCTAAAGTAAAATTTACAATGGAATTAAATGACTAGGACCCTAACTAGGATGACTTAAGGGAGGTTACTTAGGATAGGTGGAAGTAATGAACCCATCTAGACATTGCACAAGGATCTCCTTAGGAAGTCCTAGAAAGGTGTTCTAATGCATGTGTATGATTATGATTATGCCTTTATGCATGACATTGTAGTATTTATCTACTTGTTTGGAAGATGTGCATGGTATGAATCTATATGATGTGATCTTATCCTTATATGCACTATGTCGGTCGTAATGACTATATGATTGTCAAATCCGGGTATACCCCCTAGACATAACCGGCGTTATTGTAAGATAATTAGTCATAAATATCCAGATCATCGTTGTTCGAAATGCAATGGTGAAGAAGTAACAGAGATACCAGATGTACAGCTGGAATAGAAATATGTAAAAAGAAAAAAGAGATACTGCAGAAGATAAACACGTTGCAAGAAGATAAGAAGAAAAGTACAAAGGTGGCAGACAAAGACAAAGAGATATGGCAGTCATAGAGATAATAAAGAAAAGATTCGTTGAAAAAATTGTAAAAGGAAAAGATATAAAGTAGTTTGTCTTGTTTTGTTTTGTAGTTTGGTAATAATTCATGAATAGTAAAAGACGTGACACTGTGTAAATAGTATAGGTCAAGTTACTGTTTAAATAGTAAGAGTCAAGTAACTGTGTAAATAGTAAAGGCCAATCATCCTTTAGTAAGAATGAAAGGTCGTTAGGATTTTGTATAAAAGGAGGCATTTGCCTTCATCAATAAAAATACGGAAGAATTTAAAACTTTTCAACTACATCTAATCGGAGGTTTACATAGACCTCTACATACACATAATCATAATAATAATATCGAGTATACATAGAATCGTTCGTATAAGAAGATTACATAGTCTTCTACTTTTATTTCACACACTCATATAATGAAGAAATTGAGTCATAAATCCGTCTCATCTCATTAACCATCTAAACAAGAACAATAACATTGGGCATAACCCTACATCAATAAAAGTAAGCCACATATAGGCTTTATACAACTTTGTCTCAAATAGGAAATAGAGTCAATGCAAAAGTTGTAGTAACTAAGTAACTTCATAAAAGAGTATTGGCATCGTCCTCGGGGAAATGAGGACCTACCACTTGGATGATAGAATATCCAAGTCTTCGTTCAAATCACCTCAAGTCAAACTTCAATGTCCGGAACCTAAAATATTTGGGAAAGATGGAAGAAAATGGGGTTAGTACGCCACATGTACTAAGTATGAGACCATATTCACAAATACCAACAAAGTATGCTAAAAGGGGACATTTAGAAAAAATCATGTTATTTAAGCCATTCCCTTGAACATACTAACAAGTTAATTATATCATATGCATGTAATCATACTTAAACCCATAATCTCATATATCTCTATCATCAAGTAATAACATCACAAATATGAATAAGAGTAAAGCACGTAAATAGCAAAGCAAACCAACCAACTATAATCCTTAAGAATCCACAAGTGCAATGACCAAGCAAAGCCCCATAACCCCACTTAATCAAGTAACCCACCAAAGATCATAATTAGCAATTCACTTCACATAGCATAGTCTTCCATCTCATATAGTATTCTTTCTTTAACATTGTTAACCAATATCATATTCATAAGCATCTGATTCAACATATAAAGTTATTTACATTATATCATCATTTATAGACATAATATTAACTTCTCAAAGCTTCTATCAAGGCAAACTAGTGTAAGGCATAGGTAGAGTCTCATAACCCTACCTAAGCTAAAGTCAAACCCCTCAAGTCACTTCAATTAGTCTATCCGTCGTTCATTCATTTTAGTGTAGGGAACTCTTTCCTTAACCGACATAGACAACATGAGCTAATGTGGAATCCGGTGTCATAAAACCTTACACCGATGGAAGGTGGTCTACCGGACAAGGTAGAACCTAACATAAACGTAGCTATCTAGGAGGATCCACTAGATAGTATCCTATGGTGGCAACATAGTTTATGGATCTTGGGGAAAAGAACCATGGAAATATAAATCTACACCCTACCTTGGGTCATGAGTCTATCCACCCCTTGAGGACCGTAGTGAACCCTACCTTTCCTTATGTAAGAAAGTGTCACCCCCTCACATACAAGCTCGCTCGGTGCTAAGCTAGGTCCCTTTATTGAAATGCCTTTACTCTTATTATAATCATAAACTTAACTGAGGTCATAGGGCCTAGCCCTTGTATATTCGTTATCATAGCTCAATAAGAATTGTATGAGAATTAGTCCTTTCATTCACAATTCATATAAGTGAGGTCAACCTTTTGTATATCACATCATAATAGGGTACATAATCACATGTTATCATTCTTATGGCATGTACACCCTAAGCAACCTCACAACCAAAACATAAGACATTTCAACTCAATCATCATGCCATCCTATCACTCTAAACAAGGTATACTTTAGTACAACATCATAACTTTAGGATAATTTACCGTAATTAAAGTGAGAATTAGGATAGTCAAGACTTACCAACACTCCTCCGTAGTTCATCATAAAGGGCCTTACCATCAACCCATAGATTAACCCAATTTGAGTCATCACACCAATGTAACTCAACAACAACATGATAATGAATTTAGAAGAGTCACTACACTATAATTTAATACTAAATCAAAACTTGGAAACATGTTATCTAAGCCTATCTTCTTAACCTAGATCAATACCCAAGGATTAGCATAAAGGACTTAAATTCATCACTATAGATTCATGATCAATGTAATAACAACCATTAAGGATGATTTAATCAATAAGAGAATCAATTGCATCAAACCAAACCTAATTCATATCAAGATCATGCCTAGGGTTAGGGGTTAAGGGTCATGATCTACCATCTAGACCAAACCATATCAATTCATCCTAACCAAGTTACAATACATGATAATCTAATCATTATAACCCAATAAAGACATGAAAAACTGAATTCATAACATAAAATTCGTAATTGAAGGAAACCCATATGGAAATCAACTTTTTGGAAAACCTTTGAAGGAGCCCTTTGAGGAAAGAAGTCTCAAAGTTGAATTAGATCCCATACCTTAAGATTGTATGACCTTTTGATGGTGAATTCGTCCTTAACCAACCCCCAATGCACCTCCCAAGCTAATTTCCAATGGTGTCTTCCAATAGAGAGAGAAAGTAGAGAGAAGGAAGAGAGATTATTTTGAGAGATGTCTTGAGGCTAATGAGGGTTGAGGGTATTTATAGTGCGACTAAATCAACTTAATTAGTCTTCCCTTAATCCTCAATTACCCCTAAACCACTTAATTAATTAAATGTATTTAACTTAAAACGTGCTGGGATTTGCAGACCCTCCCCGATGGAACCCCGCTGACGGGCCGTCAGTGAGTCGACGGGCAGACCCTCCCTCCGTCCTGCACTCCGTCGTCTTGGTCATAGACTGTGCAAGCGAGGGTTCCTTAGAAATCAACTAAGTGTGGGACGACGGTGGCCTCGATGCCCCGTCGAGCCACAGATGCCCCATCGACCGCCTTCCGTCGCGTGTAGCAGTAGCTAGGTAAGCAAGAGCCTTCACGCATCTTTCTAAGTGTGTGATGACTGTGGCCTCGACGCCCCGTCGAGCCACTGACGCCCCGTCATCCCCTTCGTCGAGGCACAATGCCAGGCAGTGTTGCATTCCAAGCTACAAGGGTCCTCCTCAAGGTCCCTTGGTTGGTCCTTGGGGAGTCGTACCCGGACGTTTCAATCATGAAACATCCCTCACATGTGTTACACCTATTTCAACCTATTTTCGTTCGATTCCAAATCTTAAAACAAGTCAAGACACTAGCCCCCTAATGAACCAACTTTCCGGACGTAATGGACGTTCTTGAGTATTTTGGTTCTTAAACACCTTAACCACTCTATATACACCTAATTTGACTTAGAACAGTGATTTAGACCTCATGGAGCCTAGGTTAAGTTTTACAACATGCCTTAGTGTTTCGAAATGTTACATTATCCCCCCCTTAGGAACATTCATCCCCGAATGACACTATACACTTTTTTTTAAAAAAAAAAGAAAAGGAATAGACTCAAGACTAGCAGCTCAACCAATTCACAATATCAAATTAGCATGAATCACATCACTTCAATAAGGAAAACTTCCAAAACTCAATTTATCACACATAGGCTCAAAGTTTTATCATGAGGTACCTCCTTCTCACATCACGCACGAGTTCATCATTCGTTACATAAGTCATTTAGCACAAAGTTCATCTTATAAATATGCTTCATATAATAACCACAAGGACTCACTATATCAAAATACATGACTTAACTCAAATATGCAAGAAGCAAGACAATTTTCTAGCTTTCAAGGTCAACTTACAGTGACTTCACTGTATTAACACTGTGAAGTTTTCTAAAATTTGAATTTTTTTGCAAAACGTCACCTAAAAAATCAAGAAATCACAATTCCTAAACATAATGATAATATTATAAAGAATGACTAACCTTAAACATCAAAAAGATGAGGATAATGGGTCTTCATGTCATCCTCAGCCTCCCATGTTGCACCCTCAACTAGGTGGTTCTTCCATAACACTTTTACGGAAACCACCTCTTTGTTCCTCAACCTCTTCACTTGTTTATCAAGGATTTGAACTGGAACCTCCTCATAAGAGAGGTTATCCTTGACTCCAAGGCCTTCTATAGGAAGAATAGAGTCGGGATCCCCGACACACTTCTTCAACATAGAGACATGGAAAACCGGATGAACCAAAACTAAATCATTGGGTAGTTTCAAGCGATAGGCAACCTTACCAACCCTTTCCAAAATCTCGTAAGGGCCCACATAACGAGGACTCAACTTTCCTTTCTTGACGAATCTAACCACCCCCTACATAGGTGAAATTTTCAAATACACCTTATCACTTTCTTCAAACTTCAATTCCCTTCTCCTATTGTCGGCATAGGATTTTTGTCGACTATAGGCTCTTTGCAACCGATTCCTTATGATATACACATTCTCCAAGGTCCTATAAATCAAATCGGGACCAAGAATCGATGGCTCACCAATTTCAAACCACCCTATAGGAGACCTACACCTCCTACCACACAAGGCTTCATAGGGAGTCATGGAGATGGATGAATGAAAGTTATTATTATAAGCAAACTCCACCAACAGAAAATGCTTATCCCAACTTCCTTTAAAATCAATAATGCAAGCTCTAAGCATATCCTCAACGGTTTGAATAGTGTGTTCCTCTTGACCATCCGTTTGAGGATGAAAAGCGGTACTCAATTTCACCTTAGTGCCCAAACCTTCTTGAAATGACCTCCAAAATCTAGATGTGAATTGTGCACCCCGATCCGAAATGATGGATAACTGAATACCATGGCGACACACAATATCATCTATGAAGATATTTGCATATTTTTCCGCCGAATATGTGGACTTGACGGGAATGAAATGAGCGGACTTAGTCAATCTATCCACAATCACCCATATAGAATCATATGACTTTTGAGTCTGAGGTAACCCTACTACAAAGTCCATATTAATGTCTTCCCACTTCCATGTAGGAATTTGGATCTCTTGTAGTAAGCCACCCGGCTTTTGATGTTCCACCTTCACTTGTTCGCAATTTGGATACTTAGCAACAAATTTCTCTATGTCCTTCTTCAGGCCTTCCCACCAATATACCTCTCGAAGGTCATGGTACATCTTTGTCGAACCCGGATGTATGGAGTAGTGGGATCCATGGGCTTCTTCAAGGATCCGGTCCCTCAACCCATCAATATCGAGAACACATAATCTCTCTTGGTTTCTCAATACACCGTCTCCCCCTAAGGAGAAAGACTCATTCATCTTGCAAAGAACCGATTCCTTCAACTCCATCAATAATTGATCAAGGTGTTGTTTAGACTTCACCTCAACCACCAATGATGAATCGGAGCTATGATGAACCATAGCACCACCATTTGGGGAACTCTCCAATCGCACCCCCAATCTAGCCAACCTATGAACATCTTTCACTAGGTCTCTTTTGGTTTCATCTATATGCGACACACTACCCACAGTCATACGACTCAGAGCATCCGCAACCACATTGTCCTTGCCGGGATGATATAAGACACTCATATCATAATCTTTCAACAATTATAACCACCTTCTTCGCCGGAGATTCAACTCTTTTTGAGTAAAAACGTAGTGGAGACTCTTATGATCGGTGAAAACATCTACATGGACACCATACAAGTAATGCCTCCATATTTTCAAAGCAAACACCACGGCCGCTAACTCAAGGTCATGGGTGGGATAGTTTCTCTCATGCTCCTTAAGTTGACTCGAAGCATAGGCAATCCCCTTCCCATTCTGCATAAGCACACACCCCAAACCTATGCGTGATGCATCACAATACACAACTAACCCCTTAGAAACTTCCGATAAAGTCAACACCGGAGAGGAAGTAAGCCTATCTTTCAATAATTGAAAACTCTTCTCACAAGCCTCTGACCACTCAAACTTTTTACACTTTTGAGTCAATGTAGTCAAAGGAGATGCAATGGATGGAAAACCATTCACAAACCTTCGATTATAGCCCGCTAGACCCAAGAAACTCCTAATGTCTGACGGAGTCAAAGGTCTAGGCCAATTTCTCACCGCATCTGTCTACCTTGGGTCTACCTCAACTCCATCACTAGAGATGATGTGCCCACGAAATGCCACCGACCTCAACCAAAACTCACATTTGCTATATTTGGCAAACAATTGATGCTCTTTAAGGTTTTGCAATACCACCCTTAAATGATCCATGTGATCAATATCATTCTTCGAATACACCAATATATCATCAATAAACACTATAACGCATGAGTCAAGATAGTTTCAGAACACCCTATTCATTAGGTCCATAAATGCCGCCGGGGTATTTGTGAGGCCAAAAGACATAACCACGAACTCATAGTGTCCATACCGAGTCCGAAAGGCCGTCTTTGAAATATCTTCATTTCTCACCCTAAGTTGGTGATACCACGACCTCAATCTATCTTTGAAAAGTAACTTGCTCCTTGGAGTTGATCAAATAAATCGTCAATCCGAGGAAGAGGATACTTGTTTTTGATAGTAACTTTGTTCAGTTGGTGATAATCAATACACATTCTCAAGGACCCATCTTTCTTCTTCACGAACAAGACCGAAGCACCCCATGGAGAAACGCTAGTCCTTATAAAGCCCTTGTCTAGCAAATCTTTAAGTTGTGCCTTCAACTCCTTCAATTCGGCCGGAGCCATTCGATAAGGAGGAATAGAAATAGGGTTTGTTTCCAGTAGCATATCGATACCAAAATCAATTTCGCGTTCGGGAGGAATACCGGGAAGGTCATTAGGAAAGACCTCCGGAAATTCACTCACCACGGGGACGACTTAATAGGAGGAATTTCGGGATCCAAGTCTTGGACTCTTACAATGTGATAAAGACAACCCTTTGAGATCATTTTACATGCTTTTAGACAAGATATGAAGCGACCTCTAGGAATAGACTTCCCACCCTTCCACTCAATAACGGGTTCATTTGGGAAACTAAACTTCACAACTCTAGTCCTACAATCAATAGAAGCGAAACTATCATGCAACCATTCCATACCCAAAATGATATCAAAATCAAGCATATCTAGTTCAACTAGATCTACATGAGAAATACTAATAGGAAAGGTAATAGGACAATTTTGATAGACTCTTTTTGCTACAATTGACTCACCCACCGGAGTAGACACCACAAAAAGTTCATGCAAAACATCGGGTAAAGTATCAAACTTTTTAGCTACTAAAGGAGTAACAAAGGACAAAGTAGCACCCGAATCAAGCAAAGCATACACATCAATAGCAAAGATCTGTAACATACCGGTCACTACATCGGGAGAGGCCTCTTGGTCATCCCTAGTATGAAGAGCATAGAAGCGGTTACTTTTGGGAGCATCACTAGAACCACTTGGCTGTCCACCCTTCTCTTGACCCTTATCATTAGGAAAATCTCTCACCTTGTGACCCATATTTCCACAACAAAAGCACTTGTCCGACCCGAGGAGTCAAGCACCAAAATGCTTCTTCCCACATTCCTTGCAAGGTGGACTCTCTTCGAACGAATTTCCACTTTTCCCTTTTTGAACTCTTGGCCTAGGGGCCCTCTCATCCCTAGCCTTGGGAAATTTGGATGGAGCTTGATTTGAGAACCTCTTCTTGAATCTAGGCTGGTCTTGAATTTCGAGCCTATCTTTCGTAGCTCCACCCTCAAAAGACCTTGTCCTTTTTGAATTCCTATCCTTCCTTTTTGCTCTAGCCTCCTCAACCCTTTTTGCATGCACCATAAGAAGACCAATATTCATTTTATCATGAAGCACAGCCGAATGACATTCTTCTTGCAAGTCATCCGACACACCCGTCACAAATCGACTCATCTCATCTCTAGGATCGAAGAGAAAGGAAGGAGCATATTTGGCCAATTGAATGAATTTCAAAGAGTAATCATGAACACTCATACCTCCTTGGCGAAGGTTGATGAATTCCACCACCTTAGCTTCTCTCATCTCTCTAGGGAAGAACCGAGCAAGGAAAGCCCCCTTGAAAATCTCCCAAGTCACCGGTAAACCTTGAAGTGGCCTATTATCTCTCCATTGCACATGCCAAGTCTGAGCCACATCCTTGAGTTGGTATGAGGCCAACTCGGTATTCTCATTAGAAGACAACCCCATAGCACATAGTATCTTATAAACCTCATCAATGAATTCTTGAGGGTCTTCATCAACCTTAGATCCATAGAAAATATGAGGATTCATCAGTGTGAAGTCCCTAAGTCGAGAAGCCATAGTTTGCTCATGAACCCAAGGTGCAACATCCCGATTGGCGTGGGCAGTCATAGTTTGGGCTTGCACCGTTGCGGCTTGAGCTTGAGTAGTCATGGCTTGAGCCATTTAAGCAATAATAGCCCTCATCTAAGCCTCCGTCATAGGTGGAGGATTGGCCGGAGCCTGATCATCAACAACAACCTCTTCAAGAGGAGGGACTGGATCATCACGGGGAGGAATTCCCGCATTAGCAATCTCCTCCTCAAGTCTCCTGGCTGCATTCCTCCTAGTATTCATCTCCTATAACCAAAACACAAGGTTTAGGTGAAATCATATATGAAGTTCACTGTAGAAGCACGATATGGATTTCCAAAAATGAGAGTGATTCCTAAGCATCAAATAAGTTCCTATTCATAAGTGTGGCGCGCTTCACAATTATGTATACAAACCTACATAGACATGGTTGAGAGAGACGTCAACATTAAGGATATTCAACCTCATGCTCTAATACCAAGTTTGTCACATCCGGGTATACCCATTAGACGTAATCGGCGTCGGTGTCCTATTTGAGAACTAATACAAGCCTCTTAGTCTTAAATCATTGAATTTATCGATTAACAATACGGAAGAATTTAAAACTTTTCAACTACATCTAATCGGAGGTTTACATAGACCTCTACCTACACATAATCATAATAATATCGAGTATACATAGACTCATTCGTATAAGAAGATTACATAGTCTTCTACTTTTATTTCACACACTTATATAATGAAGAAATAGAGTCATAAATCTGTCTCATCTCATAAACCATCTAAACAAGAACAATAACATTGGGCATAGCCCTACATCAATAAAAGTAAGCCACATATAGGCTTTATACAACTTTGTCTCAAATAGGAAATAGAGTCAATACAAAAATTGCAGTAACTAAGTAACTTCATAAAAGAGTATTGGCATCGTCCTCGGGGAAATGAGGACCTACCACATGGATGATAGAATATCCAAGTCTTCCTTTAAATCACCTCAAGTCAAACTTCAATGACCGGAACCTAAAATGTTTGGGAAAGATGGAAGAAAATGGGGTTAGTACGCCACATGTACTAAGTATGAGACCATATGCACAAATACCAACAAAGTATGCTAAAATGGGACATTTAAGAAAAATCATGTTATTTAAGCCATTCCCTTGAATATACTAACAAGTTAATTATATCATATGCATGTCATCATACTTAAACCAATAATCTCATATATCTCTATCATCAAGTAATAACATCACAAACATGAATAAGAGTAAAGCACGTAAATAGCAAAGCAAACCAACCAACTATAATCCTTAAGAAGCCACAAGTGCAATGACCAATCAAAGCCCCATAACCCCACTTAATCAAGTAACCCACAAATGATCATAATTAGCAATTCACTTCACATAGCATAGTCTTCCATCTCATATAGTATTCTTTCTTTAACATTGTTAACCAATATCATATTCATAAGCATCTCATTCAACATATAAAGTCATTTACATTATATCATCATTTATACACATAATATTAACTTCTCAAAGCTTCTATCAAGGTAAACTAGTGGAAGGCATAGGTAGAGTCCCATACCCCTACCTAAGCTAAAGTCACACCCCTCAAGTCACTTCAATTAGTCTATACTTCGTTCATTCATTTTAGTTTAGGGAACTCTTGCCTTAACCGACATAGAACACATGAGCTAATGTGGAATCTGGTGTCATAAAACCTTACACCGATGGAAGGTGGTCTACCGGCCAAGGTAGAACCTAACATAAACGTAGCTATCTAGGTGGATCCACTAGCTAGTATACTATGGTGGCAACATAGTTTATGGAGATTGGGGAAAAGAACCATGGAAATATAAACTCTTCACCCTACCTTGGGTCATGAAGCTATCCACCCCATGAGGACCGTAGTGAACCCTACGTTTCCTTATGTAAGAAAGTGTCACCCCCTCACATACAAGCTCGCTCGGTGCTAAGCTAGGTCCCTTTATTGAAATGCCTTTACTCTTATTATAATCATAAACTTAACTTAGGTCATAGGGCCTAGCCCTTGTATATTCGTTATCATAGCTCAATAAGAATTGTATGAGAATTAGTCCTTTCATTCACAATTCATATAAGTGACGTCAACCTTTTGTATATCACATCATAATAGGGTACATAATCACATGTTATCATTCTTGTGGAATGTACACCCTAAGAAACCTCACAACCAAAACATAAGACATTTCAACTCAATCATCATGCCATCCTATCACTCTAAACAAGGTATACTTCAACACAACATAATAACTTGATGACCATTTACCATAATTAAAGTGAGAATTAGGATAGTCAAGACTTACCAACACTCTTCCATAGTTCATCATAAAGGAACTTACCATCAACCCATAGATTAACCCAATTTGAGTCATCACACCAATGTAACTCAACAACCAACATGATAATGAATTTAGAAGAGTCACTACACCATAATTGAATACTAAATCAAAACTTGGATACATGTTTTCTAAGCCTAACTTCTTAACCTAGATCAATACCCAAGGATTAGCATAAAGGACTTCAATTCATCACTATAGATTCATCATCAATGTAATAACAACCATTAAAGATGATTTAATCAATAATAGAATCAATTGCATCAAACCAAACCTAATTCATATCAAGATCATGCCAAGGGTTAGGGGTTAAGGGTCATGATCTACAATTTAGACCAAACCATATCAATTCATCCTAACCAAGTTACAATACATGATAATCTACTTAATATAACCCAAGAAAGACATGAACAACTCAATTCATATCATAAAATTAGTAAATTGAAGGAAACCGATATGGAATTCAACTTTTTGGAAAACCTTTGAAGGAGCCCTTTAAGGAAAGAAGTCTCAAAGGTGAATTAGATATCATACCTTAAGATTGGATTACCTTTTGATGTTTAATTCGTCCTTAACCAGCAACCAATGCCCCTCCCAAGCTAATATCCAATGGTGTCTTCCAATAAAGAGAGAAAGTAGAGAGAAAGAAGAGAGTTTATTTTGAGAGATGTCTTTAGGCTAATGAGGGTTGAGGGTATTTGTAGTGGGACTAAATCAACTTAATTAGTCTTCCCTTAATCCCCAATTACCCCTAAACCACTTAATTAATTAAATGTATTTAACTTAAAATGTGCAGGGATTTGCAAACCCTCCCGACGGAACCCCGTTGACTGGCCATCGGTGACTCGACGGGCAGCCCCTCCCTCCGTCCTGCACTCTGTCATATTTATCTGAGACTGTGCAGGCGAGGGTTCCTTAGAAATCAACTAAGTGCGGGACAACGGTGGCCTCGACGCACCGTCGACCGCCTTTCGTCGCGTGTAACAGTAGATAGGTAAGCAAGAGCCTTCACGCATCTTTCTAAGTGTGGTATGACGGTGGCCTCAATGCCCCATCGAGCCACTGACGCCCCGTCAACCCCTTCGTCGAGGCACACTGCCAGGCATTGTTGCATTCCAAGCTACAAGGGTCATCCTCAAGGGCCCTTGGTTGGTCCTTGGGGAGTCGTACCCGGATGTTTCAATCATGAAACATCCCTCACATGTGTTACACCTATTTCTACCAACTTTCGTTCGATTCCGAATCTTAAAACTAGTCAAACGGCTTAAGACACACTAGCCCCCTAATGAACCAACTTTTCGGACGTCATGGACGTTCTTGAGTATTTTGGTTCTTAAACACCTTAACCACTCTATATACACCTAATTTCACTTAGAACAGTGATTTAGACCTCAGGGAGCTTAGATTAAGTTTTACAACATGCCTTGGGATTTCGAAATGTTACAATGATGAAGGTTGTTGACATGAATGAAGTGTTCTTCACTTATTATGTTGATGTATGAAGTAAATGTTAAGGTTTGTGGTCTCATGATGGGTCTAATAAGTATGTGCGAGGTTATGGGGCTTCACATGTACATTGCACTAGTAAATGAAGATTGGGGTCATGAACAAGGTCTTTGAATGTTTTATGTGAAGTGAGATTGGTATATGTGGATAATGAGTAAGGTTCACTGTAATGCTTTATAGTCTTGTCTTAAATATGTCTATGTTGCACTATTGTTCAATGATGGTATGTGTTGCCTTATATAGATTGCATGTATGGTGTCCTTGTGGCCTTAAGGTGATGCATTGCTCCAAGTATCTCTTGAGGGTTACTTAGTAGGCTAATGAATAAAAGGAAAGATGGCTCACTGTTAAGGTATAAGAGCTCCCTGTAAAGTGACCTTAATTATGGCTTAAATTTTATATGTGATTTTATATGATGTTTGTCCTTTGATTATGTTTCTATGAAGTATTTGAATGATATAAATGCTGTTATATAAAGGTTTTATGAAGATTTACTCAAAAAGGCATGAAGTATGATTTCAAGATAATGTCCCTTTTAAATGCATGTTTTTTCATGGTTGTCATACTTAGTGCATTCTTGTACTAATCCCATTCTTCTGCACTTTTTATACAAAGTATAGGTTATGGATGCTTAAAGGATGTCTTGAATGATGAAGAGCTTCAAATATGATTCCCAAGCTCAATGAAAGGAATCCTTAAGTTCAAGGATCTCCTACTTATGTTTACTATAAAGTTTTATAAGTTGTACTTATGTTTATGTTATAAGGGTTTTGTCCCTAATGCACTCTAGGGGGTTCTCCCCGGATGTGACATGGTTGGTGTGCTATAAATATTCATGGAAATTATGGTGAGCATGTTTGATATTGTTTTGATAAGAAATCAGCATATCAACTCTTGATGTTCATATTGATGCTCATATTGAAATGGAGAAGGTAGTTCCTCCTTATATGATATGAAAAAGTTGAGTTTATGTATATGGTATGTTGTGGACTAAGTTCTTATGTGTTATTGCTATGATTATATGTTGAAAGGAGTGAATTATTACTCCAATGATCTGTGACTCATTCTATTATATTGTTGTTGGTTGGGCTGCTAGTCTTTAGTCTCTTCCTCTTATAAGGGTCTAGAGTGTCATTCGGTGACAAATGTTCTAAGGGGCGGGAGTATTTGTTACACCCTAATATTGAAATTGTTAAATCTAGAACCTAGCATATGTTTCATGAGTTAATAATGTATTAAAATAGTATATTTTATCATTAGAAGTTAGTTCGTAAAGTTTGGGAGCATTTGGAAGTCAGATGCCCAAGACGTCCGAAAAATAATCGAAGTTGAACTAGTGTGTCGTAGTGTTTTGTGGTGAAGTTTTAGGGGATGGTTTGAGAGTGAAATTAAGTGTAAATGGTTCCTATGCGTAGAGTATGTTCCAAGTGTCAAATGTACGAGTACGAATCCTCGGGGACAACCCGAAGGGCCCCCAAAGAGGACCCAAACATGGGTCAAGATGCTGGCCAAGGCAGCGTGCAGGGGCAGGATATGGAGCCCTACCTCGCGATGCGCCTTTAGCACGAGGTACACTGCCTCAAAATGTTGAGAGGAATAATCTGGAGCTTACTCTGCGACGCGCAGCCAAGTCCCAGATTTGGCTGCGACGTTTTTAAGTCAAATTTCAAGTTAGAAAAGGGTCCAAATGGTGTGGGGTCTTTTGGGAACTTTGGGGATCAATTGTGGACTGATTTAGGTCATTTTAAACCTCATTTCACCCATCATTTCCAAACCTAAAGATCAAATCAAATTTCTCCAAAAACCTTCTCTCCATGAAAGAGGGCCAAGTTTTTCATATTTTCTTCACCAAATTCTCGTGGGTTTCTTCATATTAAGGTGTGGTAGTCATCCTTGAACCTTCTTTTATTCAAGGAGCCCTTTCAAAGATATTTCAAAAAGGATTTCAAACTTCAATATTCTTTATTCTTTGACTCTAAGTATGGGTCTTTGCATGAAAATATTTTAATGGTTAAAATGAGTTGTTCTTAGTTTTAAATGATGTTTTTCATGTCAAAACCCCAATGGAATCATGTCTATTCTTTTATCACCTTTTGGATTATGAAATGGGTTTTATGAGCGTGATTATATAATGTTAAAGTTAGTGTTTCTTGGTGGTTTATTGGGTTTTAGCTACTGCCCTAAGGGCTACTTCATGATGAATTATTCAATAAATTGTGAATAGATGATAATTGCTTGGATGAAGTGTAAGTTATTCTATCTTGGCTAAGTTATGTTGAAGTAACTCTTGAGTGGTGTGGTCCATCTTTGGTGGCGGTGTTTACTTGAAATATATGAAGTTATATGTGTCTTCTGAGAATGGCCTTGAAGGCATGATATGTGAAGTGAAGTGATAATTTTTATATGTGTATGTATCGCATTTGTTGGAATGTTGATATGAGTATCTTGAAAGAATTATGTTTAAATAAAGTATGCATTTGATATGTGAAGTATGATAATGTGTGAATTGTGATAAATGTGAGTTTAGCATGTCTAGAAGTCAATGTTATTAATAGTGGTCATTATGTGAAATGTGTGCTCACATGTGCTCACACACACACTTGACTGCATGAATGAATTCAATGAATCAAAATGGGGGATTGTAGGGTAGACACTCTTCGTGAGTAGAGATTAAGTGTGTATACCATCCCTACTATTCCTAAGTATGAAAAAGGGGGGATTTTAGGTTGAACATTTTGGTTAAGTTTGGAGGTCAAACGACCGAGAACGTCCATGACATTCGGAAGGTGTGCCCTAGAAAATACTTGTGTGTCTTGAGGTATTTCAGTGAGTTTTAGGTGTTCGTTTTGCTTGAAACTTTCATGATATGTTCCGAAGACCTAGATGACTTAGTTTAGGGGTTTAAAGTCCGGGCACGACCCCACCTAGGACCCACAAGAGGTCCCTAGAGAAGAGCCCATGACTTGGATCAAAACTGCCAAATCAGTGTCCAATCGACGAGCCAATCGACGGCTAGTCGACAAGTCGATGGCCATCGATCTGGTACGTCATTTGCGCAAGGTTCCCTTCAGGTTTGGGAGTTTCAGTCCAAACCAACGAGACCCCCACCAACGGTCCGTCCTTTGACAAACGGACTGGCGGTTGGTCCGTTGGTGAGATTGCCCAAAAGCTGTTCAAAGGGGCTGTCAAGTGTTGGTGTGTTTGGTAAATTCACCCCAAGTCTTTTATGAACCAAGAAAGTTTTTTAGGGTTATTTAGGTATATTACAGTGTTTCAAACCCTATGACCTAATTTTAGACTTCATATTCAAAAACCCAAACCCCTTGTCCCTTAGAATTCTCTCTCAAGTCTCTTTGGAAGCTAGAAGTCAAGAAGATCTAGGAGGGGTGGTTTGGGCGTGTTCTTCATCAAAAATCAGCGGGTTGTCTTGAATTTGAGGTATGGTATCCATCCTTGAACTCTCATCCATTCAAGGAGCCACTTCTAATGAATTTTCAGAAAGGGTTTTCAACCCTAGTTTCTACTACTTTCAACTCCAAGTATGGGTCTTGCATGAAAACGTTTCTAATGACTAATTAATGATGTTTATAATATTAGTTGATGATTTTAAGGTTAAAACTTCAATGAAATAATATTAAATCTTTTATTCAAATGTTGGCTTGAAAAATGGGTCAAATGAGTATGTTTGTGTAGATAATGAACTTTGGTTTTCTTGTGTTATTATGTTGGTTTAGCTACTTCACTAAGGGTATTATTATGATGAAATTTTGAGAAAATGCTTATAGGTTGTTATGGCTTGGTGAAATTATGAGTTGCTTATATTGTATAGTTCTTATTATAAGTTGATCTTGAGTGGTATGGTCCATCTTCTTGGCGGCGGTGTTTACTTGATGAATTTTTTATGTTTAGTATGTATTTGGAATGTGATCTTGAAGATCTAATGTGTGAAATGAAGAGATATTGGAAATGGGTCTTGTATTGTGTTTTGTGAAGCTTGAATTGTATGTTTGACCTAGATTATGTCTAAATGAAGTATATGATTATGTGAAGCATGTAAGGTGTGTGAATTCATGAATGAATGTCTAAAGCATGTATATAAGTAATCTGTACGAAATGATGTGTATATGCAAGGTGTTCTCACATATACACACACACACTTAACTAATGTATGAAGCTAAGTTGAGTAAAAAGGGAAGTCTTGGGGTGGACACTCTTCGTGAGTTGAGATAAAGTGTCTAGTTGCAACCTCACTATTCCTAATGAGCTTTCCGAGATAGGTCAGAGGATGAATGCCCTTCGTAAGTTGAGATGTGGTATTCACTAGTTATCCTTAACATATAGTTTATAATGTTGAGAATCTGTGGGGAGTTATGCCTAGCACCGAGAGGATATGAAGAAGGGGTGGTTACACTTCGTGAGTTGAGATGTTGTACCTAATGTACCTCTTGAGATGAGTACTCCTCGTTAGTAGAGAATGAGTTACTTAGTAGCAATCTCCTTATCCCTTAACTATGTGCCCACATAGGTGTAGCTATTGGGAAAGTCACGTAAAAGCAAAGAAGTATGACCTTAATCTAGGCAAGTGAGGATCCCTCACCGATAGGGGTTAATATCGGGATTCCATGTCTAGCTCTCATGGTCTTTGTCGGTTATGCTAACCCGCCACAAAATTAATGAAAGTAATAAGTCTTCTAAAAGCATGTGCTACTTATGTGAATTGAATGAACTAAGCCTTCTAAAAGAACGTGCTACTTAGGGTAGGTGGTGGTATGGGACGCTACCTATCCATTGCACTTAGTAGGACCTTCCGAAAGGGGAAGACTTGGTGCCAAACCTTCTAAAAGAGTGTACTACTTAGGGTAGGTGGTGGTATGGGACACTATCTACTCATTGCACTAAGTAGGCATTCTGAAAGTGAAGACTTTGGTGTTTTGTTGGGTGTTCTTCTAATGTGTTGTGATTTTAGTGGTGACTTGTTCTCCCGAGGTGAGTAAGCCGAAAAGGGTAGTCTTGAGGATCACTTTGGTGGTCCTTGAAGGAAGTGTTTAGACGTTTCCTTCATGTCTTATCTTGGAGAGTCGTAGTATTATCCTTAGTAAGGGAAACTCCTACGGAAAGGAATTCATTTCCTCATTGGCAATACCTTGGAAGTTCACAATTGTTGGAGTCTTTTTAGTTCACTATGAAGCTTTTAAACTTAGTGTAATGTTTTATGTGGTTGACTGTAATGTGGTTAAATTGTTGTAAAGTTCTAAATCCATGGGAATCCATTAGGAGCGGTAAGTGGGAGTGGTAGTATGGGATGCTACTATCACATTGAACTTAGTGTGACCTAAGAGTCCTAATGGAGAAGAGTACTTAGGTGAAATCCGTATGCTTAAGTAGTTCACGGTAATGTTGAGATGGGTTTACTGTAAAATTGGGTAGGTTCACTGTGAGTGTGTTCTTTTGGTTAAAATTGTGGAAATCCTTCTTTAAGAAGTCTACTCTCTCAAGATTTTGTATGTCCTCATATATTCGAGGACGTAGTCTATGTTTCTTAGTTTTATTATTAAGACTTAATATGTATTTTCTTTTACAGTAAAGGGTCGTGTCCTTAAATTTTATGTTGTGTCTTTAAGTTGGCTTGTGATGAGGAGATTCTCTAGTATGTTATGAAAGACTTCATTTATTTAAATATTCGTGAAAAGTTTTAAATTCCGCACTACTTTTCATGTCTTCTGTATGAACGATAGTTGAAGGGCAAATATGAGACCCCAAAGGGTCAAGTAGACCCGATCACAATCCGAGGGTTATTCCTAGATTCTAGGGGGTACTTTCGGGTCGTGACAGACTTAGTATCAGAGGATAAGGTTTTGGGAAATAGTTTAGGTTCTATAAGTCTCACAAGCCACATCTAGTAGTATCTTGGTCATTGGTGTGAGTCGCGACACATCCATGGACAAGAGGCTATAGGATGCTAGAAGTTTCACTTTCTTCTCTATTCTAATATCGTGCCTTAGAGTTGAGTTATATAAGGTGTTTTTTCTCAACCTATTCTCTTTGTGTTTATAGGACATGAATGGAGATAAACCGCTAGAAGGGAGGAGGGAGGTGTAGCTAATTAGAGAATCCCTCTCCGTGTGGACCAAGTTCCTATTGTTGGCCTAGAGGAAGAGAATGTCGAGGTTCCTCTTCAAGAACATCAAGTGCCTCCGGAACCCCAAGTGCCTCCTATATGCCTCAAGCTCCTTTTGTTGAGGGTGATATGACTAATGCAAAGTTGAGGGCTGCCCTAATGAACTTGACCTAACTCATGATGGCTCAAGCTCATTTCGTCAACAATCACTTTGTTGTCCAAGCTAATTAAAGAGATAGACTCCAACCAAATGCTAGTACACCCGCTTCTAGGATTCGGGATTTCATGAGGATGAACCCTCCCACTTTTCATGGCACTAAGGTGGATGGAGATCCACAAGGGTTCATAGATGATATTTTCAAAGTGGTGGATGCTATGGGTTTGACCCCTAGGGAGAAAGCGGTGTTAGCCGCTTACCAACTTAAGGATGTTGCTCAAGTGTGGTATGTGAAATGGAGGGGTGAGAGACCCTTAGAAAGAGGTTCGGTTGATTGGGAGGAATTCAAAGAGGATTTACTAGATAGGTTCTTTCCCCTACAGTGGAGGGAGAAGAAGATGGTTGAATTCAGGAATCCTCGTCAAGGGGGAATGAGTGTGCAAGAGTACTCTCTCAAATTTACCCAACTCATTAAATATGCCCCAACAATGGTAGCCAACCCTAGGGCTAGGATGAACAAGTTTGTGATGGGAGTGTCTATCTTGGTGGTTAAAGAGTGTCGTACGACAATGCTTCTTAATGACATGGATATTTCTAGACTCATGGTTTCTGCACAACAAATTGAGGAGTCCAAAATTAGGGAGATAAGGCAAGAGGGTAAAAGGCCTAGGTTGGATGATTCTAGTCACCAAAATCCTAAGAAGAGGTTCTATAACCAAGATTCTTTCATGGGGAACAAGGATAGGGATCCAAACCAACATTGTCAAGGTGGTGACCATACTTTTGAAAAGGCTAGGTGTCCTACTTGAGGAAATCAACATTCGGGTAAGTGTCTTGCCGGAATGGAAGGTTGTTTTAGTTGTGGTAGCAAAGGCCACAAGATGAGGGACTGCCCTAACCTCAAAGCAAGAGGGAAAGATGTCCATCAAGCTTTCCTAGATCCTAATGCTACCAAGAAGAACCTTTCCTATTGGATGGGAGCTAGAAAGGATAACTAATCCGGATTTGATGGTCTTGGTAAGTCTTAACCCTTTATGGTTGTTTTTATGTTATGAAATGAGTTTATGTGGTTTTATAGTTCATATGATCATGTCATCTTGACGGAGTGCTCAAAGAATGTATTTTTGAAAAAATTGGCATGCTTAACAGTAACACAATGAATGTTCCCTATAAGATTTGTGCATTTTGAGAAAAATTTGCCTTGCCTTGATTGAAGTTTCAATCTTTGCAAAAGTGTTGTATATGAGAAAAGTTTAATGTTGGAGAATGTAGTTCCTCCATAAAAGATGTTTAAGGTTGAGTTTAGAGAGTATGCGATGATAGGAAATTCTCCCTTCTTCTACTCTTTATCGTGCCATGTAGAGTTGTGACATTTTCTGTCATTTTGAGGATCTAATTCTCTTCTAATGTATATGTGTAGAAAATGAACACAAGGAGGAATGACGCGAGGAGAGTTGAGGAAGCAGTTGCGGAAGGGAATCAAGCTCCTCTTCAAGCCCCAGCTGCTGCTGAACAAGTGGCTATCAACCCAGATGGGTTGACGGATGGTGAAGTGAGGAATGCTTTTCTGCATATGGCACAGGCCATCACGACCCAGGATCAAGCCATCACGACTCAAGCCGCGAGATAGGGTGCTCCCAGAGAGAACCCGCATGCTAGTACCATGTCTAGGAGGCTGAGGTACTTCACCAGGATGAATTCCAGTGTACTACGGGTCCAAGGCCAGCGAGGATCCTAAGGATTTCATAGATGAGGTCCACAAGATTATGTGTACCATGGGACTTGATGAGGAGGCAAAGGCTGAGTTGACTGCATATCAACTCAAGGATGTGGCACAGGTTTGGTACCGGATGTGGGCTGATGGCCGAGCTAGAGGAGATGTTCCCATCACTTGGGATATTCTCAAGACTGCTTTTCTGGAGAGGCTCTTCCCAAGAGAGCAGAGAGAAGCCAAGGTTGAAGAGTTCATCAACCTAAAAAAAGGAGGTATGTTTGTCAAGGAGTATTGCTTGAAATTTGTGAAATTGTCAAAGTATGCTTCTTCTGTGGTGGCAAATAGCAGGGATGAGATGAGCAGATTCGTTACTGGCATATCTGAGGATCTGGTGGAAGATTGTCGAGCATCCATGCTGCATGACAATATGGATCTAGGCAGGTTGATGGTACATGCTCAGCAAGTAGAGGAGAGCCGCCGCAAGAGGTGAATTCATAAAGTCAAGAAGCCTAAGGCCGCGGACCAGCCTAGTTCAAGCTCGGGTAGGGACTCATTTGGAGTCCAAAACAGGCCTAAGTTCAAGAGGCACTCAGGTAACTTTGCTCCTGCAGGTAATTCAAGAGCTAAGGTGAATACGTCTAGCCTCAGAAAGGGAAATGACTGTAACATCCAGCGAACCAACAGGCCTTGTGGTAAGTGTGGGCGTTCGCACGGAGGTGCATGTTTGGGAGGTACTAACACCTATTTGGGGTGCGGCAAAAGATGACACATGGTCCGAGACTGTCCTGAAGTGAATAATCAAGCCAAGGTAAATGATCAGCCTCGGCCGAATGCAAATGTTGCAGCCGAACCTCCCAAGAGGAACAGGTTCTATGCACTGAAAGGTAGAGAAGAGCAAGAGAAGTCAGCTGATGTAGTCACGGGTACGTTGCATGTCTTTACTTTCCTTGTGTATGAATTGTTAGATCCAGGATCCACTCTATCATTTGTCACTCCATTGATAGCTAGTAGATATGATGTGCTTCCTGAAATCTTGCATGATCCAATTTTAGTAAGTACTCTCATAGGGGACGACATTAGAGCTAAGAAAGTGTACAAAAATTGCCCAATTAATGTCCTTGATATAGTCACTCACGCTGATCTATTGGAGTTAGCCATGCTCGATTTTGACATAATCTTGGGTATGGATTGGCTTCACTAGTATTATGCCACAATAGACTGTTGAAACAGGGTAGTGAGGTTTCAGTTTCCAAATGAATTAGAACTGGAATAGGAAGGGCGTGGTTCAAGTCCAGTCGGTCAATTTGTTTCAAACTTAGAGGCCAATAAGATAATAGCTAAGGGGTATTTATACCACTTAGTTAGAGTCAATGACTTAGATCAAGAAGTACTTTCCATAGATTCTGTGTCAATAGTGAATGAGTTTCCAGATATCTTCCAGAGAATTTACCAGGAGTCCCTCCTGAACGTGAGATTGACTTTGGTGTTGATTTAGATTTCAACACCAAGCCAATTCCTATCCCCCTTATAGGATGGCACCAGCTGAACTCAAAGAGTTGAAGTTGCAGTTAAAAGATCTACTTGATAAGCCCTTCATCCAGCCGAGCATATCCCTATGGGGTGCTCCAGTTTTTTTCGTAAAGAAAAAGGATGGAACCCGTAGAATGTGCATCGATTATCGGCAACTCAAAAAAGTCATTATAAAGAATAAGTACCCTCTTCCCAGAATCGACGATCTGTTTGACCAACTCCAATGTTCAAGTTTCTTTTCCAAGATAGACCTTCGGTCAGGCTACCATCAGCTTAGAGTGAGGTGAGAAGACGTCTCTAAGACGACTTTTCGTACTAGATATGGGCACTATGAGTTTCTGGTCATGTCATTCGGTCTCACTAACGCACTAGCCACATTTATGGACCTTATGAATAGAGTCTTCCGTGAGTACCTTGATTCCTTTGTCATAGTATTCATAGATGACATTCTCATATACTTAAGTCTAAAGAAGAGCATGAGGTACACTTAAGAAAGACATTGCAAGTACTCAGAGAACATCAACTGTATGCAAAGTTCAGCAAATGTGAATTCAGGTTGAGATCAGTGACCTTTCTTGGTCATGTTGTGACGAACCAAGGTGTTGAAGTTGATCCTAACAAGGTTGAGGCGGTGAAGAATTGGCCGAGACCTCTTACTCCTACACATATTCCGAGCTTTTTGGGTTTAGCCAATTATTATCTTAGGTTTGTGGAAGGGTTTTCCACTATTGCTGCACCATTGACCGCATTGACAAAGAAGAAGGTGAAGTTTGAGTGGTCCGAGAAATGTGAAAAGAGTTTTCAAGAACTCAAGGACCGACTCACTTCGGTCCCAGTATTGACATTGCCGAGAAGTAGTGAGGGGTACGTGGTATATTGTGATGCTTCCCTAGTAGGTTTGGGCTGTGTTCTCATGCAGGACGGTAAGGTGATTGCATACGCATTAATACAATTTAAAATCCACGAAAAGAACTACCCTATTCACGATCTTAAACTAGCCGCGGTTGTCTTTGCATTGAAGCTGTGGAGACATTATTTATATGGTGTACATTTTGATGTGTATACTTATCATAAGAGTCTTCAGTATGTATTCACGCAGAGGGAGTTGAATCTTCGTCAGAGGAGATGGCTAGAACTTTTCAAGGATTATGACATGAGTGTGTACTATCAATCAGGTATGGCCAATGTGGTGGTCGTTGCATTGAGTAGACTGAGTATGGGCAGCGTTTCACATATTGATGATGAGAAGAAGGAGCTGGTTAAAGAGGTGCACCAATTGGCAAGATTGGGTGTACGGCTGACAGATGCACCAAGTGGGGGTGTTTTGGTTCACTCAAGTTCCGAATCCTCATTTGTTCTAGATTTTAAAGACAATCAACACCTTGACCCAGTACTCATGGAGTTTAAAGACTCGGCATTGAGTAGGTTGAATGAGTCATTCTCGTTAGGTGGAGATGGCGTACTCAGATACCAGAATAGATTGTGTGTGCCCAATGTGAATGATTTGAGGTGAAGTATTTTGGCAAAAGCTCATGGTTCCCGATATTCCATCCATCCAGGTTCCACCAAAATGTACCAAGACCTTAAAGAGGTCTATTGGTGGGAAGGCATGAATAGAGATATCTCTAAATTCGTGGAGGAGTGTCCGAACTTCCAACAGGTTAAGACCGAACACATTAAGCCTGGAGGTCTCACTCAGACGATTGAGATCCCAACGTGGAAGTGGGAGGCTATCAATATGGATTTTGCGGTAGGTCTGCCAAAGACAAGGAAACTACATGATTCCATTTGGGTTATTGTTGACAGAATGACCAAGTCCGCTCACTTCATACCTGTGAGGTCTACCTTCAAGGCCGAAGACTATGCCAAGCTTTATGTAGATGAGATAGTGAGATGGCATGGGATTTCTCTATCTATTATTTCGGACAGAGGAGCTCAATTCACTTCTCATTTTTGGAAATCTTTCCAGAAAAGTTTGGGTACACAGGTGAAGCTTAGTACTGCTTTCCATCCGCAGAGAGATGGGCAAGCAGAGCGTACCATTCAGACCCTTGAAGAAATGTTGAGAGCATGTGTTATTAACTTCAAGGGGAGTTGGGATGATCACTTGCCGCTGATAGATTTATCTTACAATAATAGCTACCGTTCCAGTATTGGAATGGTACCTTTCGAAGCATTATATGTCCGAAGATGTAGATCTTCAATTGGCTGGTTCGAAGTAGGAGAATCGGCCATCCTTGGTCTCGAGATCGTGCATGAGGCAGTGGAGAATGTGAAGATGATTAGGGATAGATTGGCTACTGCTTATAGTCGTCACAAATCGTATGCAGATAACCGAAAGAGAGATCTTGAGTTTGAGGTGGGTGATCAAGTCTACCTGAAGAATCACCCATGAAAGGGGTGATGAGGTTTGGTAAGAAAGTCAAGTTGCGTCCGAGGTATATAGGTCCTTATGAGATCTTGCAGCGAGTGGGAAACGTTGCATACGAGCTGAAATTACCTCAAGACTTGGCTTCTGTTCATCCAGTGTTTCACGTTTCTATGATTAAGAAATGTCTAGGCGATCCAGCATCCATCCTTCCTGTTGAGGGGTTAGGATTTGTTGAGAACCTTTCTTACGAAGAGGTTCTTCTCGAAATTTTAGATCTCCAAGTGAAGCGGCTGAGGAACAAGAAGGTTTCCACCGTGAAGGTCCTATGGAGGAACCATCTTGTTAAGGGAGCAACGTGGGAGGCCGAGGACGATATGAGATCCCGCTACCCTCATTTGTTCAGTTATTAAGGTTAGATATTTTCTTCCTAAGTCTGGTTTATGTTTAAGAAAACTCTAAGTATAAGTGCTTTAGCCGATTAGGTGTTATAGGCCACTAATCGTATATCCTATAATAGCACTATGTGAGTTAAAATTAAGTCATGTTTGCATTTCATGTTGCTGTTTTTGTGTAGCATAGACATGATTTTTGTCATGCATGAGTTGTGATGTGCATTAAGTTAAGTGTGATTGAGAAGGAAATTCCTCAATCTCAAATATGAAGCTTCAATAAGCTTGAATGTTATGCATCATCCAAATAAGTATGAATCAGATATTCACAAAATAGAAAAGTTTAAGCATGGTAAAGTAACTTTCGAAAACCACCCTCTTTGTTTAGATGATGTGTAAGTGTCATTCGGGGATGAATGTTCCTAAGAGGGGGATAATGTTACGTTCCGTAAAATCATATGTCTAATGAAGAGCCCAGTATGCCCTTAGGATAGCCTATTAGGGGTACATAGGCACCCCAATGCCCAATATTGAGAAATATTGGGCATAGTATAGAAAAATTGGCTAAGAGATATTAGCCAATTTTCTATATACAAATATGAGATATACTTTTTGGGTTGTCATACCCCAATCCAAGATTGTTGTTTAAGAAATGTACGTGCAAAACATAGATTTCCAAGTATTCACTAAGGTATGAGGCAGCCAAGTGTAAAGCCTAGATACCATAGCACATGACCATTTAAAATTATCATGTAAATTAATCAGTGGCAAAGGACATGGTGAGGGTCCTTGGGACAATAAGTAAACATTACCAAATGAGCCATCAAGATAAATTAGTTAGGAAAGTGCAACAAACCCATGTGCAAGCACATGGGCATCACAATGAAGGAGCCGGCCAAGGGGGACCACGGAACCACCCTAACCAAATTCGGTTAGGGCGGTTAGGCTTGACACGCACGGGCCGGTCCCTCCATGTGGGACCAGCCAACCTAACTAACTCTAAGTCCTAACCCACTATCCTAACTAGCCAACTAACCTAGGACTAACCGAATTGGACCCCCTAATGCACCAGACAACCTAGGACAAATAGGGTGGAACCTAGTACTAGTTAAGGGGACAACCTAGTACCTAACCTAGGATGGTCCAAAGTTGTTAGTTGTGGTCCTAGTGACTTAGGGGTATTTTGGTAATTTCCCTAGGTCCCTAAATTAATTAAATTAAGGATTTAATTAATTAATTAAAAGTCAAAATGTTGACCTAAACAAGAGTCAATACCACTTTCCAAATTTCAGTCAAAGTCAACATCTTTCTATGTTTAGTCAACTTAGGAAGGGCGTTTTGGTAATTTACAAATCAATTGGTTAATTTACTAAAATAGCCTTAGTTGAATAAGTCAAAGTCAGTTCCTAAGCATTATCATTCACGATAAAAAAAACTTAGACTTTCGTAGAACGCAAAAGCAGTAATAAAGAAAGCTAAAACGTGAAAAAGGTTCATCGATATCTAGGGCGAATTCAAGGTAGCTTCAAGGTCTCGTTCAAAGTGGTCTTCGTAGATTAAGTTCTACTTAAGGTATGGGTTTCTCTCCTGGACTTCTTACTCCAAGAGAACTTTCTTTCCAATGATTCAAAGATCTTGAAAACTAGGGTTGTTCCCGTGTTCTCGTTGAACTCCTTGTCCCTAGTATCCTTTTCGATTAAATGTTGAATAGGTTAGAGATCATGTTGTTGGTATGTGGTGCTGGCTGTTCTTAACATGTATTGTTCTTGAATGATGAATCTCGAATGAGCCTATGAACTTGTAGTCGTGTAAAGTTAATGTTATCATGTAAATTAAGAACTGATGATATGTTAAGTTACGTCCATGATGTGTTAAGTGATTTATGTGTCTTGGACGAATGTTGACTTGCTGTCTTTTTGATGTTATGAAGATGCTAAGTTTATCGAATACCAATATGATGTTGTCCAAGAGGTTCAAAAACGTTATCACTAAAAGTCATCAGCTAAGTTTGGCTTAAAAGACATCCTATGAAATCACATCTTGAATGAATTGACTATCTGATGCCAATAATGTTCGATAACAATAATTTGTCAAAATAAATGAATGCTAATGGCTAGGAGCTTATTTAAATGATTGAAAGATTGGCTAAAGGTTCATACATATTCAATTTAAATATGAACATACGTAAATTGGCTTATGCCAATAAAAATGATTTGCTAGTATAACATCCCAAATATTGAGGCCAATACTAATCATATGACAATCTTGTGTAGTTAGAATATCAAATGATATTATAAGCACTTTGAAAATAATTCAATGAATCCATAAGGGCATGCCATTCATTGGGAGAATTCCCAACATGCTCTAAAAGAATGAACTATGAATATATGAAACTCATTGAAATAAGTGCTCATCGTCCATAAACGATGAAATGAAGCTACTACACTTAAGTAAAGAAGTAACGTGAGTTATAACATAAATAAAGGGGTCTAAAATAAGTAAGTGACCAGAATGGGGTGTTAAAGAATGTGAGACAAGTCTTAATTACACCTAAGCTACTATGGTAAAAGAATACTCATGAATGAAGGTTTTAGAACGTGTGAGACTAGTCTCATTAACACCTAAGGATGACATGTAAGGACAATTCACATTTCATAAATGTAAAGTAAGGATGATATGTAAGGACAATTCACATTTCATCAATGTAAAGTAAGGATGAGATGTAAGGACAATTGACATCCCATCAATGTAAAGTAAGGATGATATGTAAGGACAATTCACATTTCATTAATGTAAAGTAAGGATGACAAGTCATCCAAAGAGTAAGTTAATCTCAATCTTGAAGCAAGCTTCCATAATGCTTGAGTCAACTCTAAAAGATAAAGAAGATAATGAAAGTGAGCACAGCACCGATAGACTAGTTATGAGAATGTGCTTGCACGTGTAAGTATCATGAGACGAGGCTACCACCGAGGTGGACAAGTAGTCTCATTACGTCTCTAGTCTTTAAAATATGTCAAGCCAACATAGGAACTAGCTAGTGGTTTCCACCTAATTGTGATAGGCATGTATAGTTTCACCTTGGCCGGTGATTCCACCCCTTTTCGGTATGGGGCAGACACAGTATATCATTTTTAGCTCACATGATCTATGTAGGTTAATGCTCATGATATGTTCTTGGTTCACTATAGCCGTGAGCCACTCCTTTTCGATGTGGAGTGAACACATGAGATGGATTTGCCTTAGCCGGGGATCACCCCTTTCTATGTGTGGGGCAGACACTGGATTCCATGAGTATCTCACATGGTCTAGATTCATTTTAACCGGTGAATCACCCCATTTCGGTGTGGGGCAGACACTGGATTTCATGTTAGCTCACATGATCTTATTCCTAATGATGTCCCTATTAAAGTGAGAATGATAATGATGATGCAACGTATGTTTAAAGTGAGCAATGATGGAGAGCTTAAGAATGTCAATTGCCAAATGTCACACTCATGAAGTTTCAGCAAATAATGGGCAAAGCCAAATAAGATTGGCTTATAATTACTTCTTATATGATGCCAATAAAGGGAAGTAGAGACGTAAGTTTAAATAAATACATCATAACTTCCCTAAGATGAAAGTAATGGCACAAATGGCATGACAAATATAGAATGGCTTATGAAATCCAATGACTATATAATGTAAAGAATGCCTCACTATAAGGTAAGGAAATCATTCCTCAGTCCTTGGTTACTTACATCGATTCATTGTGGGTATGGGACTACAATGAATCATTTCACTTGTAAGTAAAACATAGGACCAAAGGATTTATTGAACTACACAACAACAAGAAGAAAAAGACTGAAAATAAAACTAAGTGTGAAAATAAGAGCTCTCGGATTGGGGGTTAGAAAATTTTCAAATCCTCGCCCGAGTAGTTCCAAAATTATGTTGATGATACTAATGGCTTGTAATCATATAGAAAATGAGTTGTGTGTTTTGAATGCATTAAAATACATCATATTCATAACACAATTCACAACTAACGAATTAGGAAAGTCTAATGACTAGACTTTCCAGAAATGGCATGTTACTTAGGAAGAGCTTTCTTTGATCATGCATAGCTTTATGTGTATGTGTGCATACACACATACTTAGTACAAGTGGTGTACTAACCCCCTACTATTTACTATTTTTAAAGGTTCAGGTCAGAGGACAGGTTGACGACACTTGCAGCGGTTTGGACTTAAGCGTTTCTCCAGACCATTTGGTAGGTCCTCTTGATTTCGAGGATGCAACACGCATTAGTCAATCCTTAGTTTTAGTCATAGATAGTGGATGTTGTCCCTAGCGTTTCATTCGTACTTTCATTTCGAATCTTTGTAATAAGGTCGTGTTTGGCAAATTATTTATGATGTATTCATCTTCAGTTTTGAATTGATTCTTTATGATAGATGGTTTTTCTCTTTATTTTGAGCTTAGTATATGTTGTAAATATGTAATGACTATATGCAGTCTAAGCAAACTTCATACATATAAAAAGTTTTAAATTTTCCGCAAATTTAACTAGATGAATATGATGAATGCAAGATGAGGCTTGTCTGCAACCTCTGAGAGGTCAACGACGCCGGTGGCGATTCAGATTCAAGAATCCGGGTCATGACAAACTTGGTAGCAGAGCATGAGGTTAAAATACCTAGGATCTAATGCTCAACACAACCACGTTACGTAGTTTCTAGCTTATGGTTGTGAAGCGCGCCATAATCATGACTTAGAGACTACGCGATGATAGGAAATTATCCCTTCTTCTACTCTTTATCGTGCCATGTAGAGTTGTGACATTTTTTGTCATTTTGAGGATCTAACTCTCTTCTTGTGTATACGTGTAGAAAATAAACACAAGGAGGAATGCCGCGATGAGAGTTGAGGAAGCAGTAGCGGAAGGGAATCAAGCTCCTCCTCAAGCCCCAGCTGCTGCTGAACAAGTGGCTGTCAACCCAGATGGGCTGACGGATGGTAAAGTGAGGAATGCTTTGCTGCAGATGGAACATGTCATCACGACTCAGGCTCAAGCCATCATGGCTCAAGCTGCGAGAGAGGGTGCTCCCAGAGAGAAACCGCATGCTAGTACCATGGCTAGAAGGATGAGGGACTTCACTAGGATGAATCCCCCAGTGTACTACGGGTCCAAGGCCAGCGAGGATCCTCAAGAGTTCGTAGATGAATTCCACAAGTTTCTGTGTGCCATGGGAGTTGATGAGAAGGCAAAGGCTGAGTTGAGTGCATATCAACTCAAGGATGTGGCACAGTTTGGTACTGGATGTGGACTGATGGCCGAGCTAGAGGAGATGTTCCCATCACTTGGGATATTCTCAAGACTGCTTTTATGGAGAGGTTCTTCACAAGGGAGCAGAGAGAAGCCAAGGTTGAAGAGTTCATCAACCTAAAACTAGGAGGTATGTGTGTCAAGGAGTATTCCTTGAAATTTGTGAAATTGTCAAAGTATTCTTCTTCTCTGGTGGCAAATAGCAGGGATGAGATGAGCAAATTCGTTACTGGCGTATCGGAGGATCTGGTGGAAGATTGTCGGGCAGCCATGTTGCATGACAATATGGATCTGAGCAGGTTGATTGTACATGCTCAGCAAGTAGAGGATAGCCGCTGCAATAGGTGAATTCACGAAGTCAAGAAGCCTAAGGCCGCGGACCAACCTATTTCGAGCTCGGGTAGGGGCTCATTTGGAGTCCAAAACAGGCCTAAGTTCAAGAGGCACTCAGGTAACTCCACTCCTGCAGGTAATTCAAGAGCTAAGGTGAATACGTCTAGCCTCAGAAAGGGCAATGACCATAACGTCCAGCGAACAAAAAGGCCTTGTGGTAAGTGTGGGCGTTCGCATGGAGGCTCATGTTTGGTAGGTACTAACACATGTTTCGGGTGCGGCAAAAGTGGACACACGGTCCGAGACTTTCCTCAATCGAATAATCAAGCCAAGGTAAATGATCAACCTCGGCCGAATGCAAATGTTGCAGCCGAACCTCCCAAGAGGAACAAGTTCTATGCACTAAAAGGTAGAAAAGAGCAAGAGAAGTCAGCTAATGTAGTCACGGGTACGTTGCATGTCTTTACTTTCCCTGTGTATGCATTGTTAGATCCAAGATCCACTCTATCATTTGTCACTCCATATATAACTAGTAGATTTGATGTGCTTCCTTAAATCTTGCATGATCCAATTTTAGTAAGTACTCCCATAGGGGACGGCATTAGAGCTGAGAAAGTGTACAAATATTTCCTAATTAATGTCCTTGATATAGTCACTCACGCTGATCTAGTGGAGTTAGCCATGCTCGATTTTGACATAATCTTGGGTATGGATTGGCTTCACAAGTATTATGCCACAATAGACAATCGAAACAGGGTAGTGAGGTTTCAGTTTCCAAATAAGTTAGAACTGGAATGCGAAGGGCGTGGTTCAAGTCCAGTTGGCCAATTTGTTTCAAACTTAGAGGCCAATAAGATGATTGCTAAGGGGTATTTATACCACTTAGTTAGAGTCAATGACTTAGATCAAGAAGTCCATTCCATAGATTCTATGTCAATAGTGAATGAGTTTCCAGATATCTTCCCGGAGGATTTACCAAGAGTCCCTCTTGAACGTGAGATTGACTTTGGCGTTGAATTAGATCCCAACACCAAGCCAATTTTTATTCGCCCTTATAGGATGGCACCAGCTGAACTCAAAGAGTTGAAGTTACAGTTAAAAGATCTACTTGATAAGCGCTTCATCTAGCCGAGCGTATCCTCATGGGGTCCTCCAGTGTTGTTCGTAAAGAAAAAGGATGGAACCCTTAGAATGTGCATCGATTATCGGCAACTCAACAAAGTCACTATAAAGAATAAGTACCCTCTTCCCAGAATCGACGATCTATTTGACCAACTCCAAGGTTCAAGTATATTTTCAAAGAAAGACGTTCGGTCAGGCTACCATCAGCTTAGAGTGAGGCGAGAAGACGTCCCTAAGGCGGCTTTTCATACTAGATATGGGAAATATGAGTTTCTGGTCATGTCATTCGGTCTCACTAACGCACCAGCCGCATTTATGGACCTTATGAATAGAGTCTTCCGTGAGTACCTTGATTCCTTCGTCATAGTATTCATAGATGACATTCTCATATACTCTAAGTCTAATGAAGAGCATGAGGTACACTTAAGAAAGACATTGCAAGTACTCAAATAACATCAACTGTATGCAAAGTTCAGCAAATGTGAATTCAGTTGAGATCAGTGACCTTTCTTGGTCATGTTGTGACCAACCAAGGTGTTGAAGTTGATCCTAACAAGGTTGAGGCGGTGAAGAATTGGCCAAGACCCATTACTCCTACAGATATTCGGAGCTTTTTGGGTTTAGCCAATTATTATCTTAGGTTTGTGAAAGGGTTTTCCACTATTGATGCACCATTGACCGCATTGACAAAGAAGAAGGTGAAGTTTGAGTGGTCCGAGAAATGTGAAAAGAGTTTTCAAGAACTCAAGGACCGACTCACTTCGGCCCCAGTATTGACATTGCCGAGAAGTGGTGAGGGGTACGTGGTATATTGTGATGCTTCCCGAGTAGGTTTGGGATGTGTTTTCATGCAGGATGGTAAGGTGATTGCATACGCATTAAGACAATTTAAAATCCACGAAAAGAACAACCCTACTCACGATCTTAAACTAGCAGCGGTTGTCTATGCATTGAAGCTGTGGAGACATTATTTATATGGTGTACATGTTGATGTGTATACTGATCATAAGAGTCTTCAATATGTATTCACGCAGAGGGAGTTGAATCTTCGTCAGAGGAGATGGCTAGAACTTCTCAGGATTATGACATGAGTGTGTACTATCAACCAGGTATGGCCAATGTGGTGGTCGGTGCATTGAGTAGACTGAGTATGGGCAGCGTTTCACATATTGATGACGAGAAGAAGGAGCTGGTTAAAGAGGTGCACCAATTGGAAATATTGGGTGTACGGCTGATAGATACACCAAGTGGGGGTGTTTTGGTTCACTCAAGTTCCGAATCCTCATTTGTAATAGATGTTAAAGACAATCAACACCTTGACCCAGTACTCATGGAGTTTAAAGACTCGGCATTGAGTAAGTTGAATGAGTCATTCTCGTTAGGTGGAGATGGCGTACTCAGATACCAGAACAGATTGTGTGTGCCCAATGTGAATGATTTGAGGTCAAGTATTTTGGCAAAAGCTCATGGTTCCCGATATTCCATTCATCCATGTTCCACCAAAATTTATCAAGACCTTAAATAGGTCTATTGGTGGGAAGGCATGAAGAGATATATCTCTAAATTCGTGGAGGAGTGTCCGAATTGCCAACAGGCTAAGGCCGAACACCTTAAGCCTGGAGGTCTCACTCAGACGATTGAGATCCCAACGTGGAAGTGGGAGGCTATCTATATAGATTTTGTGGTTGGTCTGCCAAAGACTATTAAACTACATGATTCCATTTGGGTTATTGTTGACATAATGACCAAGTCCGCTCACTTCATACCTGTAAGGTCTACCTTCAAGGCCGAAGACTATGCCAAGTTTTATAAAGATGAGATAGTGAGATGGCATGGGATTCCTCTATCTATTATTCCGGATAGAGGGTCTCAATTCACTTCTCATTTTTGGAAATATTTCTAGAAAAGTTTGGGTACACAGGTGAAGCTTAGTACTGCTTTCCATCCGCAGACAGATAGGCAAGCAGAGCGTACCATCCAGACCCTTGAAGACATGTTGAGAGCATGTGTTATTGACTTCAAGGAGAGTTGGGATGATCACTTGCTGCTGATAGAGTTCTCTTACAATAATAGGTACCATTCCAGTATTGGAATGGCACCTTTCGAATCATTATATGGCCAAATATGTAAATCTCCGATTGGCTGGTTCGAAGTAGGAGAATCAGCCATCCTTTGTCCCTAGATCGTGCATGAGGCAGTGGAGAAGGTGAAGATGATTAGGGATAGATTGGCTACTGCTTACGGTCGTCAGAAATCCTATGCAGATAACCAAAAGAGAGCTCTTGAGTTTGAGGTGGGTGATCAGACTACCTGAAGATATCACCCATGAAAGGGGTGATGAGGTTTGGTAAGAAAGGCAAGTTGAGTCTGAGGTATATAGGTCCTTATGAGATCTTGCAGCGAGTGGGAAACGTTGCATACGAGCTGAAATTACCTCAAGACTTGGCTTTTGCTCAACCAGTGTTTCACGCTTCTATGCTTATGAAATGTCTAGGCGATGCAGCATCCATCCTGCCTATTGAGGGTTTAGGATTTGATAAGAACCTTTCTTACGAAGAGGTTCCTGTCGAAATTTTAGATCGCCAAGTGAAGCGGCTCAGGAACAAGGAGGTTGCCACCGTGAAGGTACTATGCAGAAACCATCTTGTTGAGGGAGAAATGTGGGAGGCCGAGGCCGATATGAGATCTTTCTACCCTAATTTGTTCAGTTCTTAAGGTTAGATATTCTCTTCCTAAGTTTGGTTTATGTTTAAGAAAACTCTAAGTATAAGTGCTTTAGTCGATTGGATGTGATAGGCCACTAATCGTATGTCCTATATAGCACTATGTGAGTTAAAATTAAGTCATGTTTGCATTTCATGTTGCTGTTTTTTTTTAGCATAGACATGATTTTTGTATTGCATGAGTTGTGATGTTCATTAAGTTAAGTGTGATTGAGTAGGAAATTCCTCAATCTCAAATATTAAGCTTCAATAAGCTTGAATGTTATGCATCATCCAAATAAGTGTGAATCGGATATTCACAAAAGAGAAAAGTTGAAGCATGATAAAGTAACTTTCGGAAACCACCCTCTTTGTTTGGATGATGTGTAAGTGTCATTCGGGGACGAATGTTCCTAACGGGGGTATAATGTAACATTTTGGAAAATCATATGTCTAATGAAGAGCCTAGTATGCCCTTAGGATATCCTATTAGGGGTACATAGGCCCCCCAATGCCCAATATTGAGAAATATTGGGCCTAGTATAGAAAAATTGGCTAAGAGATATAAGCCAATTTTCTATATACAAATATGAGATATACTTTTTGGGTTGTCATACCCCAATCCAAGATTGATGTTTAAGAAATGTACCTGCAATAAAGACCCTAAGCTAAACACATAGATTTCCAAGTATTCACTAAGGTATGAGGCATCCAAGTATCAAGCCTAGATACCATAGCACATGACCATTTAAAATGATCATGTAAGTTAAACAGTGCCCAAGGACATGGTGAGGGTCCTTGGGACAATAAGTAAACATTCCCAAATGAGACATCAACATAAATCAGTTAATAGCAACAAACCCATGTGCAAGCACATGGGCATCACACGTGAAGGAGCCAGCCAAGGGGGACCACGGAACCACCCTAACCGAATTCGGTTAGGGCGGTTAGGCATGACACGCATGGGCGGGTCCCTCCATGTGGGACCATCCAACCTAACTAACTCTAAGTTCTAACCCACTATCCTAAATAGCCAACAAACCTACGACTAACCGAATTGGATCCCCTAATGCACCCGACAACTTAGGACAAATCGGGTGGAACCTAGTAATAGTTAAGGGGACAACCTAGTACCTAACCTAGGATGGTCCAAAGTTGTTAGTTGTGGTCCTAGTGACTTAGGGGTATTTTGGTAATTCTCCAAGCTCCCTAAATTAATTAAATTATGGATTTAATTATTTAATCAAAAGTCAAAATGTTGACCGAAACAAGGGTCAATGCCGATTTCCAGATTTCGATCAAAGTGTTGCATCTTCCTATGTTTAGTCAACTTAGGAAGGGTGTTTTGGTAATTTACTAATCAGTTGGTTAATTTACTAAAATAGCCTTAGTTGAATAAGTCAAAGTCAGTTCCTAAACCTAATCATTCACGATCAAAACACTTAGACTTTCATAGAACGCAAAAGCAGTAATCAAGAACGCTATAACGTGAAAAAGGTTCAACGATCTCTAGGGAGAATTGAAGGTAGCTTCAAGGTCTCATTCAAATTGGTCTTCATAGATTAAGTTCTACATAAGGTATGGGTTTCTGTCCTGGACTTCTTTCTCCCAGAGAACTTTCTATCCAACGATTCAAAGATCTTGAAAAATAGGGTTGTTCCCGTGTTCTCGTCGAACTCCTTGTCCCTAGTATCCTTTTCGATTAAATGTTGAATAAGTTAGAGATCATGTTGTTGGTATGTGGTGCTGGCTGTTCTTAACATGTATTGTTCTTGAATGATGAATCTCGAATGAGCCTATGAACTTGTAGTCGTGTAAAGTTAATGTTATCATGTAAATTAAGAACCGAGGATATGTTAAGTTACGTCTGTGATGTGTTAAGTGATTTATGTGTCTTGGATGAATGTTGACTTGCAGTCTTTGTGATGTTATTAATATGCTAAGTTCATCGAATATCAATATGATGCTGTCCAAGACGTTTAAAAACGTTATCACTAAAAGTCATAAGCTAAGTTTGGCTTAAAAGACATCCTATGAAATCACATCTTGAATGAATTGACTATCTGATGCCAATAAAGTTGGCTAGCACTACTTGGTCAAAATGAATGCATGCTAATGGCTAGGATCTTATGTAAATGATTGATAGATTGTCTAAAGGTTCATACATATTCAATTTAAATATGAACATACGTAAAATTCGCTTATGCCAATAAAAATGATTTGGTAGTATAACATCCCAAATATTGAGGCCAATTCTAATCATATGTCAATCTTGTGTAGTTAGAATATCAAATGATAGTATAAGCACTTCTAAAGTAATTCAATGAATCCATAACCAAGGGCATGTCATTCATTGGGACAACTCCCAACGAATCTCTAAAAGAATGAACTATGAACATATGAAACTCATTAAAAGAAGTGCTCATCGTCCATAAACGATGAAATGAAGATACTACACTTAAGTAAAGAAGTAACGTGAGTTATAACATAAATAATGGGGTCTAAAATAAGTAAGTGACCAGAATGGGTGTTAAACAAAGGGAGAAAAGTCTTACTTACACCTAAGCTACTATGTTAAAAGAATACTCACGAATGAAGGTGTTAGAACGTGTGAGACTAGTCTCATTAACACCTAAGGATGACATGTAAGGACAATTCACATTTCATCAATGTAAAGTAAGGATGATATGTAAGGACAATTCATGTTAGCTAGCATGATCTTATTCCTAGTGATGTCACTATGAAAGTGAGAATGATGATTATGATGGAACGTATGTTCAAAGTGAGCAATGATGGAGAGCTTAAGAATGCCAGTTGCAAAATGTCACACTCATGAAGTTTCAGCAAATAATGGGCAAAGCCAAATAAGATTGGCTTATAATGACTTTTTATATTATGCCAATAAAGGGAAGTGGAAACGTAAGGTCAAATAAATACCTCATAACTTCCCTAAGTTGAAAGTAATGAAACAAATCGCATGATAAATATAGAATGGCTTATGAAATGCAATGACTATATAGTGTAAAGAATGCCTCACTATAAGGTAGGAAAATCATTCCTTAGTCCTTGGATTACTTACATCGTTTCATTGTGGGTATGGGACTACAATGAATCATTGCACTTGTAAGTAAAACATAGGACCAAAGGAATTATTGAAATACACAACAACAAGAAGAAAAAGACTGAAAATAAAACTAAGTCTGAAAATATGAGCTCTCGGGTTGTGGGTTATCAAATTTTCAAAACCTTGCCCGAGTGGTTCTAAAATTATGTTGATGATACTAACGGCTTGTAATCATATAGAAAATGAGTTGTGTGTTTTGAATGCATTAAAATACATCATATTCATACCACAATTCACAACTAACGAATTAGGAAAGTCTAATGACTAGACTTTCCATAAATGGCATGTTGCTTAGGAAGAACTTTCTTTGATCATCCATAGCTTTATGTGTATGTGTGCATACACCCATACTTTTTACAAGTGGTGTACTAACCCACTACTATTTACTATTTTTATACGTGCAGGTTAGAGGACAAATTGACTACACTTGCAGCGGTTTGGACTTCAGCGTTTCTCCAGATCATTTGGTAGGTCCTCTTGATTTCAAGAATGCTACACGCATTAGTCTAGCCTTAGTTTTAATCATAGCTAGTGGATGTTGTCCCTAGAATTTCTTTCCTACTTTCATTTCGAAGCTTTGTAATAAGGCCGCGTTTGGCAAATTATTTATGATATATTCATCTTCAATTTCGAATTGATTCTTTATGATAGGTGGTTGTTCTCTTTATGTTGAGCTTCGTATATGTTGTAAATATGTAATGACTATATGAAGTCTAAGTAAACTTCATACATATAACAAGTTCTAAATTTTCCGCAAATTTAACTAGATGAATGTGATGAATGAAAGATGAGGCTTGTCTGCGACCTCTGAGAGGTCAACGACGCCGGTGGCGATTCGGATTCAAGAATCCGGGTTGTGACACTTGTTATGTATTCTTGGTAATGGAAGTACAAAGGTTCTTGGAAGGGAAATGAGGTATGTTGATTGGTTTTTGTTGGATTCAATTATGAATTATGAGTAACTTAGATAGTAATGCTTCTAGGTCTAGTTTGTGGTTGTGATGTTGATGTTAAGTATTCCTCATCCTTAACCCTATACTATTGAATTGGCTATGAATTATGCAAATATGTTATGGTATGATTATTATATGATTGAAAGTAGTTTCTCATGATTAGAATAAAGTGTTAAGTGAAAGGTGTAAGATCCCGAAAATGACTTAGGTGAACTAGAGCCTAACATGGTTGTAATCATGGTCTAAGGTCCTAAATAAGTCTACAATATGGTAATTAGGCAGTATTTAAGAGTTTAGGTGGATTGGAAGTCAAACATCAAGGGACGACCAAGACGTTCGACGACTAAGTCACCTATGTGCCTCGTAGGTAGTCCTATGTGTTTATGTGTGTTTCATGATGTTGTGAAGTCCTTAAATGAGTTAATATGGTGTATAAAGTCAGTGTGTCATGTTTCGTGAAGTTTGGAGGTCAAACGTCCATGACGTTTGAAAGATGTGCCTTGAAATGACCTTGTGTGTCTAGCCATGTTTCGTCGAGTTTTACATGTTCGTTTTGGATGAAATTCATGTGAGAGGTGATAAAATCATATACAATCATGTTTGGGTTGGAAACGTCTGGGAAAACATCCCCAAGGACCATTCAAGTGTCCTTTAGGAAGGACCCAAATTTGGTGCCAAGGCTGCCCATGACAGCCCAAACAATGGAGGCAATCGACGCCCAGTGGGTCAATCGACGCCCCGTTGGTTGGGTCTCATATATTGGGACTTATACATGGGAGGGAAGAGGCCAACGACCAGCCTCAGTCCAAGACCACGGACCAACAGGACGGTCCGTTGGTCAAGGAACGGGCCGTCGTTTGGTAACCGTTGGTGGACTGCCTCCTGCGCAGGTTCACTGTAAGTTGAGGGGTGAACTTGTAAATTCAGCCCACTTACAAATAAAAGGTTTGGAGGTTCCTTAAGGGTCTTTGGGGTATTTTAAGTGTGTATATAAGTCTAAAACAGTTAGAAGATTTCATTCTTCAAAATCAAAAACCCCAAAATCCCTTAGAAATTCCTTAAGACTCCATTGAAGTCCAATGTCAAGGAAGAGCTTGGTGTGACGAATTGAGTGGAGATTATTCATCAAATTTAAGAATTAGCATTGTTGAGGTATGGTTTTTTATCCTTGAAACTCGTTTCATCAAGGAGCCCAACTTTCAAAGATGTTTTCTAAAGTTTTCTATAGTTGAATTGACCTATTTCATGATCTACCATGGGTTCTTGCATTAATGGTTTTTAATCATTGTTTAGTGATTGAATTGTGGTTATTAAGGTGATTTTAACTCAATTAACCTATGAACCCATGTAATTGATGAACCCTAGTTTTTGACTAATTTATGGGTTACTTGTTATTGGTCTAATGTTTATGAATTAATGTGTAGTTTCTTATGGGCTTTGTAATGATATAATAATTATATTCAATTGTTATCTAATTGGTCTTAGATTGTTTAATCTATATTAAACTGGTTTAGATTTCATTGAGTATTATAGTTTGTGTTGAATTGATGTTCATAGCCATGGGTAAGGGCCTTATGATGTTGAATTGGATGTTTTTGTATTGGATTGAAGTGTTGATGATGAAGTGGTGGTACTCTGTCCTATTTATTATTATTAAATGTTATTTAGACTTCAATTATATTGTGATTTGTTTGGTCCACTTATGGTGGCGGTGTTATGTGAATTGTGGTGGCCTTGTCGGTGTTATTTTAAGTATATTGATGATCATGGCCTTGTCGGTAACTACTTGAAGTTAAATGGATGTTTGTGTAGTTGATTAGGTGATGTATAATTATATCTACTTACATGTGAAATTATGTGTTAGTCTATTGATGATATTTAGGCAATCATGTTATACTATGACTATGTGTTAAGTGTGTAGTCTTAGAGTTGATACATGGTTGTTCCTACTTGGCTATATGAGTCTAAGATGATTATATTGATGATGATAGAGTAGTGTATAGGATGACTTTAATATGATAGTGGTTGTTCCTATGTGCTTCTAGAATGACATGTAATACGTGCTAAAGTGAAGTAATGTTGTGTCTTGTCTAGGTTGACTTAAGTGCCTTATTTGATGCTTTTATGACTATGAATATGTGATATCTTGACTTAGGAACCTAAAGAGCACTAGTGTTGAATGAATGAATGTTAGGTGAGACCTTGAATGATGATAAGAAGGTCCTTTATGTGAAACCTTGAACAAAGTGTAAGGTTATGAAACTTGAAGTCGAAAGTCGTAATGGTATCCTTCATGTAATGAATGATGGACTTAAGGTTGATTGGATAGAACGGCATCATATCAATCCTTAGGAAAGTCATGATGAGCTTCTTGTCTCCATAGTGAGATAGCCCTAGCGGACCTTGCTTTGGTAGGGTAAATGTAATTGGGTTATGAACTTGATATGGAACCCTTTTGTATGAACCTTAGTGTGATTAAATCAATGAGAACGAAGGCTAGCACCGAGTGAGTATGGTAAGGGAAGTAGTTCTAGTTAAATTATGAGACTAGATTACAAAGCATGCCCTTCATATTTCCTTAAGCATGTGCCTACATGGGATGTGTCTATGTTCTACCATTGGCAAGTAGAACAACCTCATCGGAGTAGGATAGAACTCCGCATTCCATGCTTTGCTACCATGGTCTATGTCGGTTATTGTGTATTCTCATCATATGGGATACCATTAGCATTAGAGAAGTTCTATGAGGTTTAGGTGTTGGAATGGGACGCTATCTAGGCATTGCACAATAGGCTTTGAAGATGTTATTAAGAGTCCCTAGGTCTTCTCCAAGACCATTATTTGAATGTCCTTTATGTGATGTATATATCTTAAATGAACTAATGAACTAATGACTTAACGATATAAAGTATGGAAATAGATAAGTACCTAATCTAAAGTGACTTAAGGATTCCTTAGTTAAAGTGTGAAGAGGGTATAAAGGATGACCTCTTTATGTCTTTACTATGGAAGTCTTGAGAATGACTCTAGTTAGGGAAGTTGCTTGTTATGTTTGACATGATCTAAGCTTAGGAAGTCTTAAGGATTATTTAGGTTCTAGGAATACTTAAGTAAGTCTTTTGATAGCCTTGGTAGGGGAGATTGTCATATTATGTATGTCTTGTATGTTGAGGTATTGTAGGTGTGTATGTGTCTCATTATAAGTAATCTTAAGGATCGTTTAGGCACATCTAGAGAGGGTGTATGGGCGGTCTATCTTTGTGTGACTTAAGTGAATCTTAGGTTAGCTTTAGTGAGAAGACTACATGCTAGAAGATGTTTAAAACGAAATTAGAAGAATTCACTGTAGCAGTGAGGTACTTTACTGTACAGTGAATTGAGTTCACTGTAAAGTGAGTTCTAAAAATATGATGTTTGGTTTTAATATTTTCTTAAGTGATTCTAAGTTGCTAAATGTTGTTATTATGATGATATTACGATATTTAAATGAAAAGATGCATTTTCCAATAAATGTCCATTTTCATGATTTTTATGCATAAGCCATACTTAATGCATGTGGTTGTACTAATTCCATGCTTTTATCAATCTATATAGTTTTTGGTAGGTGAAGATCTTTTGGGAAGAAGACTTGGATTTAGAAGATCGTTCAAGAGAAGTTGAAGTGTGTCCTCACTTGACTCGAGGGTATATATGTCTTTTATGTTTCGTATTGAAGTATTGTAATAGACTTAATTGTACTATGAATTCTATTTCGTATGGGTCGTGTCCCAAGTACTCTTGTGTCATAAGATGATTAGATTGAGACTTAGTATTTTCAATTACTTCTATATGAAAGAGTTTTTAAAGACTATGATACAGTTTTATGAAAAGTTTTAATTCGCACCTACTTTTCATTATGTATATGCGATGAATGATATGAAAGGCTTGTATGAGACCTCCGAGAGGTCGAGTACGCCGTGTCCCAATCTGAGATTGTGCCCTAGCTTGTAGGGTGTAGTCTTGGGATGTGACAAAAGTTTTACTCACTTATGAGGTGGTGTCTAAACTAAAAGGATTGTTTGCACTTGTGATGACATATGAGCTATATATGATAAGATGTTTACATAGGGGTCTAGAACAGACTAATGTGACCTTGTATGATGAAATATATAATTACTAAGGGGAATAATTGCTTAGCACCGAAAGGTCCTGTAAATGAGATTGAGGTCTCACGTTAGTAAGTCCGGCCTTCCACATGGGTTTCCTCACATTAGTAAGTCCGGATTCCCTAATTATGTTTTGCCTAATGACATGGAAACCTCCATGTTAGTAATTCAAGGTTTCTAGAAACAATCTCCTTGACTCTTAACTATGTGCCCACATAGGATTCTAGCTTAGTGGATCCACCTAGATAGCTACGTACGAATGGTTTAACCTTAGGCAAGTGTTAACCCTCTATTTTCGGTGTGGGAGTAGAACGACGTATTCCATGTAGCTCACATGGTATCAGGTCAGTTATTGCACTTCTTTCCCTAATATAAAACTAAATGGACAAGTTAAGTATGTGAACTTTTATTAGGGTTGTCTTGGAGGCTACTACACAGGGTGAAGGAGGGTATGGGACTTCTCTTACTGATTGCACCTGTGGGATCCTAAGGGATGGTTCTAATAGTGTTCTTTTATGATTATGGTTATGATTATGTTGATAAGCTATGAGTAGTATTCATGTATTAAATATATCATGATGAATAATGAGAATATGTTATAGGTATGAAGTGGGTTGCTTAATGTGATACTTAGCCTTGGATAGGATTACGGAGTTCTATCTTAGGCATTGCATAAATATTGCTTGGGTGGTCTACATTTTGGGTTGCTATTATGTTTATTTGACTTAATATTCTTCTTATATATGCATGTTGAGTTAAATTGATAGAAAACATTATTTTTACTGAATTGTCTTTTTATCATATATTGATGATTTTGTGCATAGGATTCATACTTATTACATGTGGTTTGTACTAACCCGTACTTATCCCTTTTACTAAACATTTTAGGTTCAGGCCATTGAGCAGATTCGTGGCTATTGAAGAAGTAGACTTTGATCTTTCCTACGTCAATTGGTGAGTTCTCATGAGTTCCAAGGATAGAGCCGCTCATCAAGCCTTATTAGTTTCGTCTATGTTGTGAGACAAATATTCCATTCTCATGTTGAGACTTCATTGTAGCCTATATGGCATATTGTAATAGACTAAGGGCTATGCCCAAACTATTGTGATTCATACTCTTGTAGATGGTTTGTATGTGAGAAGAGACTTTATAATCCTATATGATTTGTTATGCTAAAAGAGAAGTCTATGTACACTCCGTATGTGAGGAGTCTATGTAAACTCCATATATATGTGAGAAGCCTAAGTAAGCTTTATAATGAAAAGTTTTATATTTTCCCATATTTTTTACCTATGATGTGCTAGGATGTATGCTAAGGTCTTGTCTTAGTTCTCTTAGAAGACGATGACTCCGGTTAATCCTAGGGGGTACTTTGGGTCGTAAAAAGGCAGCACACTGCCTTGGCATTGTTCAAACCATGCCTGCCAAATGGCGGTTCGTGCATGGATCGACGCCCCGTTGACTAGGGGTGTTGCTCAACACTTAGACATGTGAGCTCAGCCCCTAAGATGGGATCCTCAGTACAAAATGATGGAGCACCAGGACAGCTCGTCAACCAGAAGTCGGCCTGTCCCTTGCCCTAATTGTTTGGTGCCTGCAATCTGCTACAACGTACTGTCCACTTAAGGGGTTGATGGGAAATTCACCTTACTTCCTAATTAATACATGGACGGTTAGTTTAGGTATTTCAAGTAACTTTATAAGCCATTATTCCAAATTAGAATTTGTCTTCCAAATAAAACTTTCTCTCCCAAATATGAAAACCCCAAAACCTCCATTGGAGATCAAGCTCAAGAACAAGCTAGGGGATGTATTTCAATTGTTTCTTCTCCAAGATTTAGTAGATTTTATTATATTGAGGTATGGGTAATCTTTCTTCTTTAGATAACTATTCATCTAAAGATTTCTTTCAAAGGTGATATTTTATGTGTGTTGTGATCCTTTGATGGGTGATATCCTAAGTAACTAAGTTGTTTCTTTTATGTTACCATGATGACCAATATGAACACACACACACTCTCATGCATAAATTATGAGTAGGTAGGGTCATGGTGTAAATTGAAAGTATAGTTCTCATATGCACCATTACCTATCCCTAATGCATGTAAAGTATATGATTAATGAATTATGAACATGTCTTTTCTAGAGGTGTTATATAAAAATGGTTCTCACATGTATGCACACAAACATGGAAGTTTGAATCTAGAATTATGTGAAAGCACATTCTCATATAATGTCGATCCTATGATGAAAGTAGAATTCTCAACTTAAAAACCTTTGAGCTATGATGTATGAGGGATCAAGTCCGTAATACCTAATCTCATTAATTAAATTATTAATAAACGCTTAAAGATAATGAAAGGGAGTTTAAGCTTAGCACCGAGTGGATATGTATAATGAGGACAAGGTCCTCCTGCTAATGCAATAACTTGGGTTATTCAAAGTGAATTATTCATGATATGGAAGCATTCCCTCTAATGCAATAGGTTGGGGTTCTAGAAGCAATCTCACTATCCATTAAACTACATTGATCCCGTAGGATATATCTATTGGGTCCCCAAAACAATAGCTAGCTTGTAGGTTATACCTTGGAAAGTAGAACACCATTTTTCGGTGTAGGATTTGCGACACCGGATTCCATGTAGCTCACATGGTCTATGTCGGTTATGGCCAATCATCCCGAAAGTTAAGAAGTGAACTAAGATAACTTTATGAATATTAATCATGTTTCATTGAAAGACTACTTAATGTAGGTAGGACTATGGACTATACATATACATTGCACAAGTGGACTCTAAGGGAGTTATGATGAGCTTACTTATGTCATGACATGAATTATGAGTATGCATGTGAATTGCACTTTTGGCTTCTAAATGGGTTTTTGCTTGGTATATGTGGGACTTTATGTGTACATTTCACAATTAAGCTTGTGAAGGGGTTATGAGGGTGGTTTACCTATGATGTGAACTAATGACTTATGACCAAGATAAAATGAATGAAAAAGTTCTTATGTGACCATTAGTGAAGTATGTTCATGTGTGGTATGTTATTTAATGTGCTATGCCTAAGTCTAGGGTGACTTCTTAGGATCACTTGGTATGAGTAGTAGTGTGGGATACTACTTGTAAATTGCACTAGTGATAATGGTAGGTTGTCTTAGATGACGGTCTTTATGTGTAAGTTGTCCCTTAATGAATAATCCTTAAATATGATGAAATGGCTTTAAGTATTTTATGAGTAATATCCATATCTATATGATGTATGTGACTTATATTGTGTTTATTGTACCAATGTTCATGAAGTTTTACTATAAAGACATGATACATGATTTCTAACAAAATGTCCTCTTTAACTCATGTTTTGGCATGGTTGCCATACTTAGTGCATTCTTGTACTGATATCATTCGTCTTCATCTATTTATACAAAATGTAAGTGTTGATGGCTAGAGGATATCTCATGATTGAAGAGCTTGGATAGATCCCCCAAGTTCAAATAAAAGGGATCCTTCTGATTTAAGGATTTCCTATGTCAATGTTATTATTTAATTTATGTAATAGTTTAGATATTATTTTATGACTGTTAATGGTCGTGTCCCTAATCTACTCTTATGTTATTGAGTCTAAGATGGCAAGAGACGTAGTGTCTATACTATGTACTAATGATATATATATATATATATATATATATATATATATATATATTATGGTTCTAGCATTTGATGTACTATGAAAAGTTTTATATTTTCTGCTATTTTTATGTTTATACGACAAATGAATTCTAAAATGCTTGTATGAGACCTTTTCGAGGTCGAGTACGCTGGTAACGTCTAAGGGGTGCTACCCGGTCGTTACATACTTTGTATTGGAGCATAAGGTTTTGGGATTTTTCATTAGGTTTAAAAGTCTCGTATTGCCACATCAAGTAAAATCTCGTTCATAGGTGGTGATTCATGACACATCAATGAGCGAGAGGCTATAGGACAAGAGAGTTTTCCTTCTCCATTATTCTCGTATCATGCCATAGAGCTTAACTCTATATGATCTCTCTTATGTTTCATTGTCCGGTGGTCTTTTTGATGTGATTGGTTGGAACGGATGATTTCTCAATGCTTGAGGGAGGAAAGGTGAGTTTTTGATGCTTACCTTGGTTTAATGGTTTTATGAGTATATGTGAAAGTGGATTTAGTATATATTGATGTGATGCAATTTATGGCTATAGGTGGTTTATGAGGAATTAGATGTTATGTTGAGGAATCATGATATGATATGGTTATAGCTTGTTAGTAGTTGTTATGGTTGAATGGAGTTTCCCCTTGGAATGATATATTGCCTTATTATTTTCTAGGATGGTAGTGTGATGATATCATATAGGCTTGAAAAGTCTAGGAGAATATGGTAAATAGTGAGAACGATGATTGATGCCTTTGTATATGTGAAATGCTTCATATTGGTCCTTGTGTGGATTAGAATCTTTTGTATAGGCTTGCTCCTTAGGAGGGAAGACAACGTTTTGAACTTTGTAAGGTGATTGTGAAGTATGCTAGTTAATGGGAGAACCCTTACGACTAGTTAATGGTTTCCTCTATGAACCTATTCTAAGAGTGGGGAAAAGGAAAAAGCGGTTTTGTTCCATAAGTTTGAAGAATGTTACCCTAAGGTGACTTATGGGGATGTATTGTATGTACCCCTTAACTCTTGAAGAGAAGTAGAGAATTGATGTTGACCAACTTTGAAGTGGTTAGTTTTCTTTTAAGTTTGAATTTAAGGATGGTCAATTGAGGAAATGTTTAGATTGTACCTAGGCATGGTTGGTTGGAAAGTTCCACCAAAGGTGATTACACTTGTAGGTTGGTCTTGACTTTCCTTGACCTTGTTGTGTGAGGACATGATATGATTAGGCTTACCCCGAGTGAGGGATAATGTGCTTAGATTATAAGATTGTGAGTGCCCTTGATGTTCCTATATTGAGTTCCCTTGAACTTCTCTAGATTGGGAATTAATTTGACGTTATGGTGAGAAGGGTGTTTATAAGCTTAGATCCCAAGAGAGGGATTGATGTGTCTAGTTATTAAGGTTGGTAAACAAATTTCCCCTAGAGTTTAAATGAGTTACTCTTAAATGGGTTTACCCTAAGTGGGGGATGATAATTTGAGTAGTAAGGTTGTAGATATCCCTATATGTTCCTTCAATTCTTACTCAATCTTGAAACCAAAGAGTTCCTAAGTAGATTGTCCATGATAGGATTCTTGCATAAAAGGATAAGTTGCATGTTCTCCATATGTTATGCATGTCTTAAATGATAATATGTTATGCATATTACGAAAGGTCATTATTGAAACACCCTAAAATGAACTAAGGTGAACTAGTGATTCGTGAATGTTTCATGAGTTAGTTTTGTATTTAAATGAGTTATATTGATTTTCTTAGGCAGTGTGTGAAGTTTAGTGACGCTTGGAGGTCAAACATCCAAGAACGTCCATGACGTTCAGAAGGTATGTCTTAGAAAGTGCTCATGTGTCTTGATGTGTTTTAGTGAGTCTTACGTGTTCTTTTTAATCGAAATTGATGTGGGATGTTCCTATGACCTAGACGACTATATTTAGGGGTATAACATCTGGTTACGATCCCACCTAGGACCGACGAGGGGCCCTAGAGAAGGGCCCAAGACTTAGACCAAAAACTACTTGGGCAATGTCCATAAACGAACCAGTCGACGGCCAGTTGACCAATCGACGGATTGTCGACTTGGTCCGTTGACTGGACCATCAGGTCTGAAGGTTTTGAGGTTTGCAAACCCAACCAACGAACCCTCACAAATGGCGCGTCGTTTGACAAATGGTTCGTTGGTTGGGAGTCGTTGATACTGCCTATGAAGAGCTGCATTTTTCTGTTTTGGCTTTGGGTGTTTGATAAATTCACCCGAAGTCTTTAACGAACCTATGAAGTTATTTTTAGGGTATTTTAGGTATATTAAGATATTTCAAACCCTAATACCTAATTTTAAACTTCATTTTCCTAAAACCCAAAACCCTCTCTCAAGAAAGACTCTCTCTAAAACTCCATAGTAGCTAAAACTCAAGAAAGAGCTAGGAGGGCTGTTGGAGGACGTTTGTTCATAAAAATTCTGTGGGTTTTCTTTTATTTGAGGTATGGTAGTATCATTGAAACCTCTTCCATTCAAGGAGTCATTTCTAAAAGATTTCAAAAAAGGTTTCAAACTCTATTTCCTTCTATCTTTGGTTCTAAGCATGGGTCTTCATATATATATATATATATATATATATATATATATATATATATATATATATATATATATATATATATATATATATATATGTTGTATTTAAACATTGGTTTCCTTATGTTGATATTATGGTTTTGCTACTGCCCTAAGGGCTATTTCAAGATGAATTGTTGAGTAAATTGTAAATAGGTATGAAAGCATTGGAAGAAAAGGTAAGTTGGTCTCCTTATTAACTCTTATTTTGAATTGCTCTTGAGTGGTATGGTCCACCTTCTTGGTGGCGGTGTTTACTTGATGTATTTGTATATATGTAGTATGTATTGTGAGTATCGCTTTCAAGGCCTAATGTGTGAAATAAAATGATAAGGATGATGGTTCTTGTTGATATTTATTATGAATCTTGAATTGTATGTCTTACTTAGATAATGCCTAAATGAAGTAAGTGTATATGTGGAGCATGCCAGTGTGTAAGAAATAATGAATGAAGGTGTAAGTTTGTTTAGAAGACAATGTTGTGAAATTGATGATTTATGTTAAAGGTGTGCTCACATGTACACACACTCACACTTTGAATGAATTAGTGAATGAAGTTAAAGAATGAGAATGAAAAGGGGAGTTTTGGAGTGAGCACTCATTGTTAGTAGAGATGAAGTGTTCAGTAGCAACCTCACTAACTCCCAAGAGCTTTCTAATGTAGGTTTGTGGATGGATACCTATTGTAAGTAGAGATGTGGTGTCCAAAAGTCATCCTTGACATTTAGTAGTGATTGTTTAAGAATCTTTGGGGGAGTTATGCTTCGCACCGAGAGGATTTGAAGAATGGGTGGGTGCACATTGTGAGAAGAGATGTTGTACCCATTGTAGCTCTTGAGATGAGTACTCCTTGTTAGTAGAGAGTGGGTCACTTAGTAGCAATCTCCTTGTCCCGTAACTATGCGCCCGCATAGGTGTAGCTATTGGAAAAGCCATGTAAAAGCTAATGAGAAAGACCCCACCCTAGGTAAGTGGGGAACCCTCCTCCTATAAGAGTAATATCGGGATTCCATTTCTAGCTCTCATGGTCTATGTCGGCTAAATCTATTCCCCCACAAAAGAATGAAAGAACTAAGTCTCCTAAAATAACGTACTACTTAGGGTAGGTGGTGGTATGGGACGCTATCTATCCATTGCACTAAGTAGACCTTCCAAAAGGGGAGTCTTGGTGTGTTTCATATGAAGTGTATGATTTAAGTCTCCTAAAATAACGTACTACTTAGGGTAGGTAGTGGTATGAGATGCTATCTATCCATTACACTAAGTAGACGTCCCGATAGGGGAGTATTGGTCTGTTCTATTTGAAGTAATTGAATGAGTTATCATTTGTTACAAATGAAGTTAGATGACTTAGAGTCTAATGTTAAAAAAAGCAAGTTAAATCTGAAGTTTCACATCACGAATATCAATGAGGATACATGTAGTTTACTTAGTCCAAGAGAATCCTCAAGAGTCACTAAGTGGGAGTGGTTGTATGGGATGCTACTCTCAAATTGCACTTAGTGTAACTTACCGAGGCTTGTTCGAGTGGGGAACTATCTGATGTCCGTAAGTATGAATGTTCTTCTAATGTGTAGCCAAGAGTGTGGACTTGTTTTCCCGGCCTGGGTAAGCCTGTGGTTGGTAGTCTTATGGATCACCTTGGTGTGTATTGAAGGGTGTGTGTGGGCATTTCCTTCATGTCTCACCTTAGTAATTCTTAGGATAACTTGATTAGGGAAACCCCAAAGGGAATAAGTTCATTACGCTTGGGATAAAATGTTCACTGTAATCTTCGCTGCTTCTCCGTGAAGTTTAGCTTGGTTCACTGTAAAATCACTTTTGGTTCTAAAATTGTGAGACTTCTATTTTATGTGGTTAATTATGATTCTTATACTATTTCAACTCTAACTTCATGAAGGTTTTACTTATTTGGCATGAAAGCTTATTTACTAAAATGTCGCTTTTTACATAATTTTACATATGCCATACTTAGTACAATGTCTTGTACTAACCCAATACTTTTCTATACTTAATAAGTATAGGTTTGAGGCTTTTGAAGACTTTGAGGCAAAGGTTGGGAATCTATTCTCTCAGGAAAAAGTATGTCTGCATATATCTGAGGGAATATTTCTATTTTCTTAGTTTCTATCTTTAAAAGTTAATATGTATTTCTTTCAAATGTAAAGGGTCGTGTCCCTAAGATTGTTTATGTTATGCCTTTAAGTTGGCTTGTGAAGAGGAGATCATTCCTTAGCTTTTATGAAAGATTTTCCTTTTATTATTTTATTCATGAAAAGTTTTAAAATTCTCACTACATTTCATGTATTATTTAATGAATGATAGCTAAGGCTTGTACAAAACCTCCAAAAGGTCAAGTACGCAATTGTCCCGACCTAAGGGTACTCCCTTATTCTAGGGGGTACTTTCGAGTCAGAGCATAAGTTATGGGAAATAGTGTAGGGTCTAAAGTCTCACAAGCCACGTCTAGTAGAGTCTTGTTCATTGCTGTGAGAAGCGACACATCCATGGAAAACAATCTATAAGATGATAGAAGTTTCACTTTCTTCATTATTCTAATGTCGTTCCTTAGAGTTGATTTTTATAAGATGTCTCTCTCAACCTCTTCTCTTTGTGTTTATTGGACATGAATATGAGGAGAGAAAATGCTAGGAGGGAGGAGGAAGGTGTAGCTAATGAGAGGATCCCTTCCCGTGTTGACCAAGTCCCTATAGTTTTCCAAAAGAATGTGAATGAGGCGGTTCCCCCTCTGGAACGTCAAGGACCCCAAGGAGATCGAATGCCCCCTATGCCTCAAGCTCCTTTTATTGACAGGGATATGACTAATCCCTCTTCTAGAATTAGGGATTTCATGAGGATGAACCTTCCTACTTTCCATAGCACTAAGGTGGATGAAGATCCAAAAAGCTTCATAGATGAGATATTCAAGGTGGTAGATGTTATGGGTGTGACCCCTAGGGAGAGAGCGCAGTTAGCCGCTTACAAACTCAAGGATGTGGCTCAAAAGTTGTTTGAGCAATAGAGGGATGTGAGACCTTAAGTGGTGGTCAGGTAATTGGGATGTGTTCAAAGAGGCTTTTCTAGATAGGTTCTTTCCTCTAGAGCCGAGGGAGAATTATATGCTTGAATTCATGAATCTTCATCAAGAGGGAATGAGTGTGAAAGAGTACTCTCTCAAATTGACCCAACTCTCTAAGTAAGCCCCGACCATGGTAGCCAACCCTAGTGCTAGGATGAACATGTTTATGATGGGAGTGTCAAGCTTGATGGAAAAGGAGTGTCGTATGACAATGCTCCTTAATGAAATGGATATCTCTATACCCATGGTCTATGCACAAAAAATTGAGGAGTCCAAAATTAGGGAGATAAGGCAAGAGGGGAAGAGGCCTAGATTTGATGAGTCTAGTCAACCAAAACCTAGGAAGAGGTTCTATCACCAAGAGTCTTCCATGGGGAACAAGGATAAAGTTTCCAACCTAAATTCCCAAGGTGGTGGTCATACATATGAGAGGCCTAAGTGTGCTACTTGTGGGAAGCAACACTTCGGTAAGTGTCTTGCTAGGACGGATGGTTGCTTTGCATGTGGTAGTAAGACTCACAAGATGATGGACTGCCCCAACATCAATGCAAAAGGAAAAGGGGTCAATGAAGCTCCTCTAGATCCTAATGCTCCAAAGAAGAACTTTCCCTATGGGATGGGGGCTAGGAGGGAGAACTAATCTGGATTTGATAGTCCCGGTAAGGCTTAAACCTTCATGGTTGTTTTGTTCATGTGGTGAAGTGATTCTATATGGTTTTGTCTTTCTTATGTTCATGATTTCTTGATAATTTTTTTAAAGAAGAGATTGTTGAAAATCATGCATGTTTCACTGTGTGGGAATTTAGGCTCACTATAAAATTTTGAAATTTGAGGAAAAATTTCATTTTCATGAATAATAGTTGCAATGTGTTTAAAAATGATGTTTATGAGAATTTTTAAGATTAGAGAAGGTAGTCCCTCCATAAAATAAAGAATTAGATGTGTGCTTGAATTTGGAAGTTTCCTCTTAAAAGTTGTTTGTGTTTCAAAAATGCTTATAATTGTGTAATTGTTTTCCTTGTAAGTTTGTTACATTGATTATGAATGATTGATCCTTGATTTGGTGTGTTAAGTGCTGCTGGTAAGTCCTTCATGTTCCTAAAAGAGTTTAGTGTCATTCGAGGACGAATGTTGTTCCAAGTGGGAGAGAATGTAACACCCTAAAACGAACTAAGGTGAACTATAGGTTCGTGAATGTTTTTTGAGTTAGTTTTGTGTTCAAATGAGTTACATGGATGTTCTTAGTCAGTGTGTGAAGTTTGGTGACGTGTGGAGGTCAAACGTCCATGACGTTCGGAAGATGTGTCTTAGAAAGTGCTCAAATGTCTTGATGTGTTTTAGTGAGTTTTACGTGTTCGTTTAAATAGAAATTGATGTAGTATGTTCCTAATACCTAGAAGACAATGTTTTAGGGGTTTATCTTCAGGGTACGACCCGACCTAGGACCCACGAGGGGCCCTAGAGAAGGGCCCAAGACTTAGACCCATAACTGCCTGGGCAGTGTCCATCAACGAACCAGTTGACCGCCAGTTGACCAATCGTGGGCTCGTCCACTTGGTCCGTCGATTGGACCTGAAGGTCTGCAGGTCTTTAGAGTTTCATACTCAACCAACAAACCCTCACAAATTGGGCGTCGTTTGACAAATGGTCCGTTGGTTGGGAGTCGTTGATGCTGCCTGTGAAAAACTGCATTTTTATGTTTTGGCTTGGGGTGTTTGGTAAATTCTCCCCATGTCTTTTATGAACCTATGAAGTTATTTTAAGGGTCTTTTAGGTATATTAAGATGTTTCAAACCCTAAGACCTAATTTTAGACTTCATTTTCCTAAAACCCAAAACCCTTTCTCAAGAAACAGTCTCTCTAAAACACCATAGCAGCTAAAACTGAAGAAAGAGCTAGGAGGGCTGTTGGTGGAGGTTTATTCATCAAAAGTCAGTGGGTTTTATTATATTTTAGGTATGGTAGTCATCCTTGAACCCTCTTCCATTCAAGGAGTCATTTCTAAAAGATTTCAAAAAGCGTTTCAAACTCTACTTTCTTCTATCTTTTGTTCTAAGCATGGGTCTTCATATATATGTGTTTTAATGATTCAAATATGTTATTTCTAGCATTAATTGATGATTATAATGTCAAAACCCTAATGACTCATGCTTATTCATAGTTCAAACTTCTAGCTTAAAAAATGGGTTAAATGAATGTGATTATGTAGTGTTTAAAGTTTTGTTTCCTTATGTTGATAGTATGGTTTAGATACTGCCCTAAGGTTTATTTTATGATTAATTTTTGAGTAAATTGTAAATAGGTGTGAAAGCATCAGGAGAAAGGGTATGTTGGTCTCATTATTAACTCTTATTATGATTTGCTCTTGAGTGGTATGGTCCACATTCTTGGTGGCGGTGTTTATTTGTTGTATTTGGATATATTTAGTATGTATTGTGTCTATGGATTTGAAGGCCTTATGTGTGAAATAAAGTTATAAGTATTATGGTTCTTGTTGATGTGTATTATGAAGTTTGAATTGTATGTCTTGCTTAGAATATGCCTAAATGAAGTATGTGTATATGTTGAGCATGTTAGTGTGAATGAAATGATGAATTAAGGTGTAAGTTTCTTTAGAAGCTAATGTTGTGAAAGTGAAAGGTGTGCTCACATGTACACACACTCACACATTGAATGAATGAATGAATGAATGAATGAATGAATTTAAAGAATGAGAATGAAAAGCGTATTTTTGGAGTGAGAACTCATTGTGAGTAGAGATGAAGTATTTAGTAGCAACCTCACTACCTCCCAAGAGCTTTCTAATGTAGGTTTGAAGATGGATACCTATTGTGAGTAGAGATGTAGTGTCCAAAAGTCATCCTTGACCTTTAGTAATGAATGTTTAAGACTCTGTAGGGGAGTTATATTTTGCACCGAGAGGATTTGAAGAAGGGGTGGGTGAACATTGTGAGCAGAGATGTTGATCCAATGTAGATCTTGAGATGAGTACTCCTTCGTAGTAGAGAGTGAGTCATTTAGTTGCGATCTCCTTATCCCGTATCTATGCACCCGCATAGGCGTAGCTATGGGAAAAGCCATGTAAAAGCTAAAGTGAAAGAACCCACCCTAGGCAAGTGGGGAACCCTTCTCCGATAAGGGTAGTATCGGTATTTCATGTCTAGCTCTAATGGTATATGTCGGCTAAAGCTATTCCCCCACAAAAGAATGAAAGAACTAAGTCTCCTAAAAGAACGTACTACTTAGGGTAGGTGGATGTATGGGACACTATCTATGCGGATGTACTAAGTACACCTTCCGAAAGGGGAGCCTTGGAGTGTTTTATATGAAGTGTATGAACTAAGTCTCCTAAAAGAACATACTACTTAGGGTAGGTGGTGGTATGGGACGCTATCTATTCATTGCACTAAGTAGACCTTCCAAAAGGGGAGTCTTGGTGTGTTCTATATGAAGTAAATGAATGAGTTATCATGCGTTACAAATGAAGTAATATGACTTAGAGTCTAATGTTAAAAGAAGCAAGTTAAAGCTAAAGTTTAACATAATAAGTCTCAAGGAGGATACATGTAGTGTACTTAGTCCAAGAGAAACCTCAAGGGTCACTATATGGGAGTGGTATTATGGCATGCTACTCTCACATTGCATTTAGTGTAACTTACCAAGTATTTTTCGAGTGGGGAACTATGTGAAGTCCGTAAGTATGAATGTTCTTCTATTGTGTAGCCAAGAGTGTGGACTTGTTTGCCCGGGCGAGGTAAGCCTGTGGTTGGTAGTCTTAGGGATCACCTTGGTGTGTATTGAAGGGTGTGTGTGGGAGTTTCCTTCATGTCTCACCTTAGTGATTCTTAGGATAACTTGATTAGGGAAACCCCAAAGGGAATAAGTTCATTACGCTTGGGATAAAATGTTCACCGTAATCTTCACCGCTTCTCTATAAAGTTTAGCTTGGTTCGCTGTAAAGTTACCTTTGGTTCTAAAATAGTAAGAAGTCTGTTTTATGTGGTTAATGATGATTCTTATACTATTTAAACTCTAAATTCATGAAGTTTTTACTTATTTGGCATGAAAGCTTATATTACTAAAATGTCCCTTTTTACGTGTTTTTCATATGCCATACTTAGTACATTGCCTTGTACTAACCCAATACTTTTCTATACTTAATAATTATAGGTTGGAGGCTTTTGAAGACATGGAGGCAAAGCTTGGGAATCTATTCTCTCAAGACAAAGTATGTCCGCATATATCCGAGGGCATATTTCTATTTTCTTAGTTTCTATCTTTAAGACTTAATATGTATTTCTTTCAAATGTAAAGGGACGTGTACCTAAGATTATTTATGTTATGTATTTAAGTTAGCTTGTGAAGACGAGATCATTCCTTAGCATTTTTAAAAGATGTTCCTTTTATTATTTTATTCTTGAAAAGATTTACATTTTGCAATACTTTTCATGTCTTATGTAATGAATTATAGCTAAGGCTTGTACAAGACCTCCGAAAGGTCAAGTACAAAATTGTCCGGACCTAAGGGTGCTCCCTTCTTCTAGGGGGTACTTTCGGGTTGTTACAAACTTGAATTCAGAGCATATGTTATAGGAAATAGTTTAAGTTCTAAAATCTCACAAGCCATGTCTAGTAGAGTCTTGTTCATTGGTGTGAGTCGCGACACATCCATGGAAAAGAGGCTAAAAGATGATAGAAGTTTCACTATCTTCATTATTCTAATGTTGTCCCTTAGAGTTGAGTTATATAAGATGTCTCGCTAAACCTCTTCTCTTTCTGTTTATAAGACAGGAATAGAGGAGAGAAACCTATAGGAGGGAGGAGGAAGGTTTAGCTAATGAGAGGATCCCTTCCCGTGTTGACCAAGTCCCTATATTTGGCCAAGAGAATGTGAATGAGGAAGTTCCCCCTCCGGAACCTCAACGGCCCCAAGGACCTCAAATGCCCCCTATGCCTCAAGCTCCTTTGGTTGAAGGGGATATGACTAATGTGGAGTTGAGGGCTGCCCTAATGAATTTTACCCAACTCATGATGGCTCATGCTCAAGTCGTCACTCATCATTTGGTTGCCCAAGGTAACCAAGGAGATAAACCCCAACCTAATGTGAGTACTCCCGCCTCGAGAATTAGGGATTTCATGAGGATGAACGCTCCTACTTTCCATGGAAATAGGGTGGATGAAGATCCACAAAGCTTCATCGATGAGATATTCAAGGTGGTAAATGCTATGGGTGTGACCCCTATGGAGAGAGCGGAGTTAGACGCTTACCAACTCAAGAATGTGGATCAAGTGTGGTTTGAGAAATAGAGGGATGTGAGACCATTAAGGAATGGTCCGGTAGATTGGGAAGTGTTCAATGAGGCTTTTCTTGATAGGTTTATTCCTCTAGAGTTGAGGGAGAAGAAGATGGTTTAATTCATTAATCTTCGTCAAGGGGGAATGAGTGTGAAAGTGTACTCTATTAAATTCACCCAACTCTCTAAGTATGCCCCGACCATGGTAGCCAACCGTAGGGCTAGGATGAAAAAGTTTGTGATGGGAGTGTCTAGCTTGATGGAAAAGGAGTGCCGTATTGCAATTCTCCTTAATGACATGGATATTTCTAGACTTATGGTCTATGGACAACAAATTGAGGAGTCCAATATTAGGGAGATAAGGCAAGAGGGAAGAAGCCTAGATTTGATGAGTCTTGTCAGCTAAAACCTAGGAAGAGGTTATATCACCAAGATTCTTCCATGGGGAACTAGGATAGAGTTTTCAACCTAAATTCCCAAGGTGGTGGGCATACATTTGGGAGGCCTAAGTGTGCTACTTGTGGGATGCAACACTTGGGTAAGTGTCTTGCCGGGACGGATGGTTGCTTTGAATGTGGTAGTAAGACTCACAAGATGAGGGACTGCCCCAACATTAATGAAAAAGGAAAAGGGGTCAATCAAGCTCCTTTAGATACTAATGCTCCAAAGAATAACCCTCCCTATGGGATGGGGTCTAGGAGGGAGAACTAATCCGGATTTGATAGTCCCGGTAAGCCTTAATTCTTCATGTTAATTTTTTTCATGTGGTAAAGTGATTCTATATGGTTTTGTCTTTCTTATGTTCATGCTTTCTTGATAAATTTTTTAAAGAAGAAATTGTTAAAAATCATGCTTGTTTCACTTTGTGGGAATTTAAGCTCACTGTAAAATTATGAAGTTTGAGGAAAAATTTCCTTTTCATGAATAATGGTTGCAATGTGTTTAAAAATGATGTTTATGAGAATTTTTAAGATTGGAGAAGGTATTCCCTCAATAAAATGAAGAATTAGATGTGTACTTGAATTTGGAAGTTTCCTCTTAAAAGTTGTCTGTGTTGCAAAAGTGCTTATAATTGTGTAATTGTGTTCCTTGTAAGTTTGTTTCATTGATTATGAATGATTGATCCTTCTCTCTAAAGAAAGACTCTCTCTAAAGAAAGACTCTCTCTAAAACTCCATAGAAGCTTAAACTCAAGAAAGAGCTAGGAGGGTTGGTGGTGGACGTTCCTTCATGGAAACTTCGTGGATTTTCTTCTATTTTAGGTATGGTAGACATCGTTGAACCCTTTTCCATTCAAAGATTCATTTCTAAAATATTTCAAAAAGGTTTTCAAACTCTACTTCCTTCTATCTTTGGTTCTAAGCATGGGTCTTCATATATCTATGTTTTCATTATTCAATATGTTATTTAAAGCATTAATTGATGATTTTAATGTCAAAACCCTAATGACTCATACTTATGCATATTTCCAACTTCTAGCTTAAAAAATGGGTTAAATGAATTTGATTATCCAGTGTTTAAACTTTGGTATCCTTATGTTGATATTTTTGTTTAGATACTTCCCAAAGGGCTATTTTATGATGAATTGTCGAGTAAACTGTAAATATGTGTGAAAGCATTGGAAGAAAGGGTAAGTTTGTCTAATTATTAACTCTATTATGAATTGCTCTTGAGTGGTATGGTCCACCTTCTTGGTGGTGGTGTTTACTTGATGTATTTGGATTTATTTAGTATGTATTGTGAGTATGGATTTGAATGCCTAATCTGTGAAATAAAGCGATAAGCATGATGGTTCATGTTGATATGTATTATGAAGCTTGAATTGTATGTCTTGCTTAGATTATGCCTAAATGAAGTAAGTGTATATGTTGAGCATGCTAGTGTGTAAGAAATGATGAATGAAGGTGTAAGTTTGATTAGAATCTAATGTTGTGAAACTGATGATTTTTATGAAAGGTGTGCTCACATGTACACACACTCACACTTTGAATGAATGAATGAATGAATGAATGAATGAAGTTAAAGAATGAGAATGAAAATGGGAGTTATGGGGTGATCACTCATTGTGAGTAGAGATGAAGTGTTTAGTAGAAACCTCACTACCTCCCAAGACCTTTCTAATGTAGGTTTGAGTATGGATACCCATTGTGAGTACATATGTAGTTTCCAAAAGTCATCATTGACCTTTAGTAATGAATGTTTAAGACTCCGTGGGGGAGTTATGCTTAGCACAGAGAGGATTTGAAGAAGGGGTGGGTGCACATTGTGAGTAGAGATGTTGTACCTAATGTACCTCTTGAGATGAGTACTCTGTGTTAGTAGAGAGTGAGTCACTTAGTAGCAATCTCCTTGTCCCTTAACTATGCGCCCTCATAGGTGTATCTATTGCAAAAGTCATGTAAAAGCTAAAGAGAAAGACCCCACCCTAGGCAAGTGGGGAACCCTCCTCCCATAAGGGTAGTATCGGGATTCCTTGTCTAGCTCTCATTTTCTATGTTGGGTAAAGCTATTCCCCCACAAAAGAATGAAAGAACTAAGTCTCCTAAAAGAACTTACTACTTAGGGTAGGTGGTGATATGGGACGCTATCTATCCATTGCACTAAGTAGACCATCCGAAAGGGGAATCTTGGTGTGTTTTATATGAATTGTATGAATTCCTAAAAGAGCGTACTACTTAGGGTAGGTGGTGGTATGGGACACTATCTATCCATTTCACTAAGTAGACCTTTCGAAAAGGGGAGTCTTGGTGTTACGACCCAATGTACCCCCTAGGCGTTGTAACATTCCAGAAAATGTACTTGTCTAGTGAAGAGCCTATTAGGTTTTAAGAATAGGTATTGAGGTACATAGGCATCCCAATTAGCTTTCACAGGATGGTAAAGGACACTCATATCATAATCTTTTAAAATCTCTAACCATCTTCTTTGGCGTAAATTCAAGTCTTTTTGGGTGAATACATATACTAGACTCTTATGATCCGTGAACACGTCAACATGCACCCCATATAGATAGTGTCTCCAAATCTTTAAAGCAAATACCACGGCCGCTACTTAAAAGTCATGAGTTGCATAATTCTTCTCATATGGCTTGAGTTGTCTAGAGGCATACATTATGACTTTACCATGTTGCATAAGCACACATCCTAGACCCACTCGGGAGGCATCACAATAAATCACAAATCCTTTGGTACCATCTGGTAAAGTCAATAACAGAGCGGAGGTAAGTCTATCTTTCAATAATTAGAAACTTTTTTCACACGATTCTGACAATTCAAATTTGGACTGTTCTGGCTAAAAGCCTTTAATTGAGATGCGGTAGATGAAAATCCCTCAACAAACATTCGATAGTAGCCGGCCAACCCTAGAAAACTCCGAATGTCTGTAGGACTCAAAGGTCAAGGCCAACTTTTGACCATTTCCGTCTTTCTCGGATCGAACTCAACCCCTTCACTAGAGACAATGTGACCAAGAAAATCCACTGACCTCAACCAAATCTCGCACTTTCTAAACTTAGCAAAAAGTTGGTTATCTTTGAGAACTTACAAAACAATTCTCAAATCCATATGATCATCCTCACTCAATGAGTATATCAAAATATCGTCAATAAAGACAATCACGAACAAATCAAGATACTTTCTATAAACTCGATTCATGAGGTCCATGAAAACCGCCGGGGCATTGTTTAGGCCAAATTACATAACAAGGAATTCGAAAAGAGCATATCTTGTTCGGAATGCAGTTTTTTGAATATCAACCTCCCTCACCCTAAGTTGGTGATAACCCGATCTTAAGTGAATCTTTGAAAAGTAGCTAGCTCCTTGTAGTTGAACAAACAAGTCATGAATCCTAGGGAGAGGGTACTTATTCTTTATAGTGACTTTGTTCAATTGGCGATAATCGATACACATTCTCAAAGACCCATCCTTCTTCTTTACGAATAATACCGGGGTATCCCATAGATATATGCTTGGTTGAATAAAACATTTATCTAGCAAATCTTTGAGTTGAGCCTTTGGTTCTTTAAACTCGGCCGGGGCCATCCGATAAGGAGGGATTGAAATAGGTTGTGTATCTGGTAATAGATCTATACCGAAGTCAATCTCTCGTTAAGGAGGAATTCCAGGAAGATCTTCGGGGATGACTTCCGGAAACTCCCTGACCATGGGTACCGACTCTATGGGAGGGACCTGAAATTCAAGATCCATTACTCTTAATATGTGATAGAGACAACCCTTTGCAATCAACTTGCAAGCTTTTAGACACGGAATGATTTTACCCCTAGGGGTTCATTTGGAAATTGAAATTTTACAACCCTTGATCTACAACCAATAGAAGCAAAACACGCATACAACCAATCCATTCCCAATATAATATCGAAATCTAGCATATCAAGTTCTATCAAGTAAACCAACATAACTCTATTGGGCAAGGAAATAGAAAACTCTTTACAGACTCTTTTTACCACTACGAAATCACCCACCGGGGCAGAAACTGAGAAAGGCTCATTTAAGATGTCGGGTAGTATATCAAATTTCATGGCTACAAGAGGGGTCACAAATGACAACGTAGATCCCGTATCTAACAAAGCGTATACATCAAAGGAAAATAATTGTAACATACCGGTGACCACGTTTGGTGAGCTTTCTTGATCACTTCGGGATTGGAGAGCATAGAAGCGATTCTTGTTACAAGCATTCGGGTTTGGGGCACTTGCTTGAGCTTGAGTGTTCTCCGCTCCTTGAGTCTTCATCATAGGGAAATCTTTCTTCTTGTGACCACTCTTTCCACAATTGTAGCAATTACCCATGCACACAAGACACTTGCCATCATGATTTTTACCACATTTAGAACAAAGAGGCCTATCAACATAAGAACGACCACCTTTTCCCTCTTGGGGCTTGGGAGTAGGCACCTTCCTCTTATTGGCCCTAGGAGCACTAGAAGATCCTTGATTAGAAAACCTTTTCTTGAACATTGGTTTCTCTTGAACCTCATACCTATTCTTAGAAGAATTCCCCTCTTTGGTTTTCACCTTCTTCAACACCCTACAAACTTGCTTAAGCTTTTTCTCCTCAATTTGTTCGGCATGAACCATGAGAGGAGAGATTTCCATGCTAGGAATTAACATAGCCGACCTACACTCATTTACCACAACATCGGATATCCCCATGACAAATTTGTTCATGTTGTCCTTAGAATCCGCAACCATACTAAGAGCATGCTTTGAGAGTTTAGTGAATTTGAGGTTATACTCCTTCACGCTCATACCCCCTTGACGAAGGTTGATGAATTTTTCCATTTTCCTCTCCCTTATTTCCAAGGGAAAGAACCTATAAAGGAAAGCCGTTTTGAAAGCTCCGGAAGTATTCCGACCTTCTAAAACCGGCCTCTCATCCTTCCATTGCTCGTACATCACTTGAGCCACATCTTTGAGTTGGTAGGTGGATAGTTCCGCCTTTTCTTGAGAAGAAACACCCATAGCATCGAGAACCTTGAACACTTCATCAATGATCCCTTGTGGATCTTCGTCCACCTTAGAACCATAGAAAGTAGGGAGATTCATCCTTGTGAAATACCTAATCCTTGAAGCGGTGCTATTAGCATTGGGTTTCACTTCACCCTTGTAACCCTAGTAAAATGGGTAGCCAACACTTGAGTTAAGCTATGAATGGACGGCCTTATCTCAACATTAGACATAGCCCCTTCTTCTATAGGAACTTGAGGGTTTTGATGTTACACCCTAAAAATGAGCTAGGTTGAACTAGAGCCTAACACTTGTGTCATGATTTTTTAAAGTCATAAAATGGTTTAAATAGTGTTCATAGTAAGTATATAAATTTTGGAAGTGTTTGGAGGTCAAACGTCCAAGAACGTCCAAGACGTTCGGAAACTAGTCGAAGTTAAACTAGTGTGTCGTACTGTTTTGTAGTGATGTTTTGGGGGATGGTTTGAAGGTGAAATTAAGTATGGAGAGTTCTTACACGTATCCTGACATACAAAGGGTCAAAACGTCAGGGAACAACGCCCCGGGGACCATCAAAAGGGTCCCCGATGAGGACCCAAACATGGGCCAGTGAAGCTGCCAAACAACCAAGATTTGGCATGCTTCTGCGCGACGCGCAGCTGACACGCAAAAGGAAAAATTCTTGCCCTACGACGCGGGGATATCACAAACCATTATGTCCAAGAATTTTTGAAAAATAATATTTGGAAGTGTCTCCGCGACGCGAAGTAAAGTCCCAGATTTCGTTGCGTCGTTTTTAAGTCAAATTTGAGTTGGTTAATTTGTCCAATAAAAGTAGAGGTCTTTTGGGTAATTTAGGGGGATATTATGGACAGTTATTACACCTATTCAAGCCCCTAACCTCACGAATTATAGAAAAACCCTCAACTCAAAATAAACCTCTCCATTCACTCTTTGCAAAACCTCCATTGTTGGAGCTTTGAAGCTCCAAGGAAGAAGACAGATTTCTCAAGTTTGTATCCATCAATCTTGTGGTATTTTCATCACAATTAAGGTATGGTTATTCATACTTGAAATCTCTTTCTTCAAGGAGTCAATTCCAATGATTTTCAAAGATGATCAAAAACATGAATTCTCCAATTTTGTGATCTAGCCATGGGTTCTTGCTTAAATGGTTTGGAATCAATGTTTTAGAATTGAATTGATGTTAATTCAATGTTTTAAAGCTATAATTCTTATGAACCCATGCAAGCCATGCAATTCTTATTTTGACTATTTTATGGGTTAAGTAATCATGTCTCTATACTTATGAATTATAGTGTAGTTTTCTATGGGCTATCTAATGATGTAAAGATTATATGTAATTAATGTCTAACTGGTCTAGATTGTTAAATCTATATTGAATTGGCCAAGTTTCATCTATTATTATGATTTATACTTTGAATTGATGTTCATGGCCATGGGTAAGGGCCTTATTGTATTGAATCGAATGATTTAGACATGGATTGAAGTGGTGAGAATCGATTGGTGGTACGCTGACCTAAATTCTCTTTATCTTATGTTAATTAGACTTTAATTATGATGTGATTGGTATGGACCACTTATGGTGGCGATGTTATGTGATTGATGTGGCCTCGTCGGTGTTATCTTAAGTATATTAATGATCATGGCCTTGTCGGCACTACTTAAAGTATTATGATGATTTATCAAATTGATTATGTGACGTATAATCATATCTATCTACATGCTAGTAATGTGAAAGTATGTGTTCTTCTATGGATCTTAGGTGATCATCTTGGACTATGACTATGTGTCTATGTGTGTAGTCTTAGAGTTGATACATGATTATTCCTACTTGACTATATGAGTCTATGATGGTTACATTTATGATGTTATAGTAATGTATAAGATGATATAAAGATGATAAGGGTCATTCCTGAGTGATTCAAAGAATGATATGTTATATGTGCTACTGTGAATTAATGATGTGTATTGTTTTGGTAGACTTGTGTCCTTTACTTGATACATGTATATGATGAATATGGACATCTTGACTTAGTAGGCTTATGCACCTTTGTCTTATATGTGTATGAATGAATGTTGAATGAAAGTCTATGATCGGTAGACCTAAGATGGTGCCCTTCTAAGCATGACTAATATGTGGAATCTTCTATATAGAAAGACGGTTAAGAATGAGCTATCCTTATAGACCATTGAGTGGCAGCACTAGTGGACCCATCTTTTGTAGGTGCATTATGACTAGGTAATGACAAAGAGATAGTAACTTTTCATATGTTCCTTTATATTGAACTTACTCTATGAGAACAAAGGCTAGCACCGAGTGAATATGTTATGGTTTGTAGATCTACTTAAGAAGGAGACTAGAGTACAATGTATCTCTACTTGAGAATGAGACTAGAGTGCATAAAACACCTTGATACTCCTTAACCATATACCTACATGCGATGTGTCCTAGTTCTACCCTTGGCAAGTAGAACACCCTCCATCGGAGTACGTTTATGACTCCGGATTCCATGCCTAAATAGTATGGTCTATGTCGGTTATTGCCTATTCTCATCATGTGGGATACATTCTAGTGTTGGATAAGTACTAGGAAGTTTAGGTAGTGGAATGGGACGTTATTTAGACATTGCACGACTAGACTTTGAAGGTGTTAGTATGTGAGTCCCTAGGTCTTTCCAAGACCATTATGTGAAGTCTTTAATGAATGATATGTATTCTAAATGACTTAATGAACATAATGACTTTCGTAAATGAATGTTAATGAAAAAGTACTTATCTAGAGTAGCTTTGTGGATTGCTTAGGTAGGCTTGAAGTGGGTGTATGGGCGTTCACGTCATGTCTTACTTAGGTGAGTGTTAGAGTAATTCTAGGTAGGGAGTTAAACAAATAAAAGTGAGAATGATTTTATCTTAGGAAGTCTTAAGGATCATTTAGGTGTGCTTAGAGAGGGTGTATGGTTCGTCTCTCTTCGTCTCCCTTAAGTGAGTCTTAGAATAACCTTTTGTGAGAAGGATGCAAGCTAAAAGAGGTTATTGTAAGGTGACATAGTCCAATGTAAAATTCTTCAATATTTGATTAAATGCTTATATGATATCTTACATGTTTCTATGGTGTTAAATCTTGTTTTTATGCTTATACTATGATGTTTTAATAAAAAAGAGCATGTTTTATACAAATGTCTGTTTATCATGATTTTATGCATTATGTAATACTTAGTACAAGTGTTTGTACTAATTCCTACATTTTGTCTATCTCTAAAGGTGTAGGTGGCGTTTGAGAGTAGGATCGAAGTTGAAGCTTAGATTAGTGTTCATTCAAGTAAAGAGTTCGTATGTCCTCACTAGATTCGAGGATATCTTTATGTTTAGATTTCCTTATTTGAAGTATTGTAAGACTTAGCTATTTTCTATATGTTGAAGTATGGGTCGTGTCCCAATATATTCTATTGTCTAAGATGGCGACTTTGAGACTTAGCCTTTGATTATGTTTTTCTATAAAAGAGATATTTTGAAGTATTATAATTTCGTGTGAAAAGTTTTAATTCCGCACTACTTTCCATATATGTATGCAATGAATGGTACAAAAAGGGCTTGTCTTAGACCTCCGAGAGTCAACGACTCCCTGTTTCGATTCAGGAATGCCCTAACTTCTAGGGGGTACTCTCGGGTCGTGAAAAACTTGGTATCAGAGCATAAGGTTATGAAGTAATCTTAGGAATCGAAAAGTCTAAACAAGCCACATCTAGTAGATTACATACCATCGGTGTGAATCGCGACACCTCTATAAGAGAGAGGCTATATGAAGATAGAGTTTCCCTTCTTTTCTACTCATATGTCGTGCCTAGAGATTAAAAGTTATTAGTGTCCTTTTCTTATTGTTTTCCTTCTGTTTCTTGGAAGATGAATACGAGGAGGACACCAGCTAGATGAGTTGAGGAGAATGATGTGAATGAGGGACTTCCTCCCCGAGGTGGACATGAGCCACAAGTTGAGCAGTTTCCTCAAGGTGTTCAAGGTGCTCAAGATGATCAAGTCCTTATTGTGGAAGGAGATAATGAGGTTCCGGTGGGTCCCTCAGAAATAGCTAATGGGGAGATTAGAGCGGCTCTCCTTACCCTAGCCCGAGCTATGATAAATCAAGCGAATGGAGACATTGGGGCTAGGGTGAATGCTATGGAGAGCACTATGACCTCTAGATTGCGGGACTTTGTATGGATGAATCCTCCTATATTCTTTGGTTCTAAGGTGGGAGAAGATCCCCAAGCTTTCTTGGATGAGGTATATAAGATAGTCCATGCTATGGGAGTGACTTCTAGGGAGAAAGCGGAGTTAGCTTCGTATCAATTGAAAGATGTTGATCAAATATGGTTTACTCAATGGAAGGATAGTAGACCCGTTGAATCGGGTCCCTTAGAGTGGGAAGAGTTTAAGGAAGCATTCTTAGAAAGGTACTTTCCCCGTGAGAGGAGGAAGGTTAAGATTGAGGAGGTTATAAACCTTACGCAAGTTAGCATAAGTGTTGAGGAGTATTCCGTAAAGTTTATCCTATTGTCTAAGTATGCTCCATCCTTGGTGTGTAAGCCTTGGGATGAGATGAGTAGGTTCTTGACCGGTGTTTCGGATATTATGAAGGAAGAGTGTCGTACAACCATGATCTATGGTGATATGACTCTATCTAGGCTTATAGTATATGCACAATCCATTGAAGAGTCTAAACTTGGGAGGAGAAGTAGAGATGCTAAGAGGGGAAGAACCGATGAGCAAGTTCAACCTAAGTTTAAGAAGAGGGCTCCAAATAAAGATGGTTCTAGTGCTTCTAAGTCTAACTATGAGAGAGGTGGTGGTTCCCAAGTGGTTAAGCCTACTTGTGCTACTTGTGGGAAGAAGCACTTTGGGAAGTGTTTAGCCGGTACTAGTGGGTGCTTTGGTTGTGGAAAGGATGATCACAAGGTGAGAAATTTTCCTACTATTGCAACTAGAGGAAGAGAGGCTAAGCAAGTTCCTCCTAATGTTTCGTATGGTGTTACACCAAAGAGGAATCGCTTCTATGCTCTCCGAGCCAAAGGAACAAAAACGGATGATAATGATGATACCGGTAAGTTTTAGTTTTCTCTCTTTAGCTATATGAGTTCCTTGTAAGTGGGGGAGTATGGTGAGTAGTAGAATAGTTATTTGTTGTCTCGTCTCTTCTATTCAATTCAAGCTTGAGAGATAGAATGTCATAGTAGCATGTTGCATGTTGCATTCTGTGTAGGAGTCTAGTCGAAATTGAAATTCATTGATTCCTTGCATTGTGCATTTCATGAAGTTATGATTATGTTTTAAAGTGATTTTATATGTTTTATCTCTCATGTTTTCATGCTTCAATCATAAATTGCTTAAGGGCTGCATTTTTGGATAGTTGACCATGTATTACTATAAAGAAATTTGTGTTCAGTGTAAAGATTTTTAAATTTTGACTAAATTGTTACTTCATGAAAAATGGTTATGATGTGTATAGAACTGATGTATATGAGAATCATATTATGTGGAACGAAGGTCCTCCTATATGAAATGAAAAATGTGAGTCTTATTGCATGATGAGTTGTAGATGTAGTTCCTACTTTCTTGTTGTGTTGTGAGTCACATTGTTATGTGGAGTTGATGTTTCTCCTATATATGTGAATTGTTTATTGTGTTGTATGGTTATGAGCTGTTAGTCTTTGAGTCTTAACCCTTAAAAATATTTAATGTGAAGCAAGTGTCATTCGAGGACGAATGTTTTCCATGTGGGGGAGTATTGTTACATACTTAAAATGCGCTAGGTTGAACTAGAGCCTAAAACTTGTTTCATGATGTTTTAAAGCCATCAAATGGTTTAAATACTGTTCATAGGCAGTATATAAATTTTGGAAGAGTTTGGAGGTCAAACGTCCAAGAACGTCCAAGAGGTTTGGAAACTAGTCGAAGTAAAACTAGTGTGTCGTACTGATTTGTAGTGATGTTTTGGGGGATGGTTTGAAGGTGAAATTCAGTATAAAGAGTTCCTACGCGTATCCTGACATACAATAGGTAGAAACGTCCTAGAACGACGCCCCGGGAACCATAAAAAGGGTCCCCGAGGAGGACCCAAACATGGGCCAGCGAAGCTTCCAAACAGCCAAGATTTGGCATGCTTCTGCGCGACGCGCAACTGACACACAGTAGGAAAAATTCTTGCCCTGCGACGCGGGGCTGTCACGAACCATTTTGTCCAAGAATTTTCGAAAAATAATATTTGGAAGTGTCTCCGCGACGCGCAGTAAATTCTGAGATTACGTTGCGTTGTTTTTAAGTCAAATTTGAGTTGGTTAATTTGTCCTATAAATGTAGGGGACTTTTGGGTAATTTAGGGGGATATTATGGACGGTTGTTAGACCTATTTAAGCCCCTAATCTCACCAATTAAAGCAAAACCCTCAACTCAAAACAAAACCTCTCCATTCACTCTCTCCAAAACCTCCATGGTTGAAGCTTTGAAGCTCCAAGGAAGAAGACAGATTTCTCAAGTTTTTTTCCATCAATCTTGTGGACTTTTCATCACAATTAAGGTATGGTTATTCATCCTTGAAAGCTCTTTCTTCAAGGAGTCAATTCGAATGATTTTCAAAGATGATCAAAAACATGAATTCTCCAATTTTGTGATCTAGCCATGGTTTCTTGCATAAATGATTTTGAATCAATGTTTTAGAATTCATCGATGTTAATGCAATGTTTTAAAGCTTTCATTCTTATGAACCCATGGAAGCCATGCAAATCTTATTTTGACTATTTTATGGGTTAAGTGATCATGTCTCTATACTTATGAATTATAGTGTAGTTTTCTATGGACTATCTAATGATGTAAAGATTATATGCAATTGATGTCTAATTTGTCTTAGATTGTTAAATCTATATTGAATTGACCTAGTTTCATCTAGTATTATGATTTATACTTTGAATTAATGTTCATGGCCATGGGTAAGGGCCTTATTGTATTAAATTGGATGATTTAGACATGGATTGAGTGGTGAGAATGGATTGGTGGTATGCTGCCCTAAATTCTCTTTATCTTATTTTAATTAGACTTCAATTATGATGTTATTGGTATAGACCACTTATGGTGGCGGCGTTATGTTATTGATGTGGCCTCGTCGGCGTTATCTTAAGTATATTGATGATCATGGCCTTGTCGGCACTACTTGAAATATTATGATGATTTTTCTAATTGATTATGTGAAGTATAATAATATCTATCTACATGCTGGTAATGTGAAAGTATGTGTTCTACTATGGATATTAGGTGATCATGTTGGACTATGTCTATGTGTTTATGTGTGTAGTCTTAGAGTTGATACATGAATATTCCTACTCGACTATATGAGTCTATGAGTGTTATATTGATGATTTTATAGTAATGTATAGGATGACATAAAGATGATAAGGTTCATTCCTAAGTGCTTCAAAGAATTATATGTTATATGTGCTAATGTGAATTAATGATGTGTCTTGTTTTGATAGACTTGTATCCCTTACTTGATACATGTATATGATGAATATGGACATCCTGACTTAGTAGTCTTAGGCACCTTTGTCTTGTATGTGTATGGATGAATGTTGAAAGAAAGTCTAGGATCGGTAGACCTAAGATGGTGCCCTTCTAAGCATGACTAATATGTGGAATCTTCTATATAGAAAGAAGGTTAAGAATGAGCTATTCTTATAGACCATTGAGTGGCAGCCCTAGTGGACCCATCTTTGGTAGGTGCATTATGACTAGGTAATGACTAAGATATGGTACCTTTTTATATGTTCCTTTATATTGAACTTAATCTATGAGAACAAAGGCTATCACCGAGTGAATATATTATGGTTTGTAGCTCTACTTAAGAAGGAGACTAGAGTACAATGTATCTCTACTTGAGAATGAGACTAGAGTGTATAAAAGACCTTGATATTCCTTAACCATATGCCTATATGGGATGTGTCCTAGTTCTTCCCTTGTCAAGTAGAACACCCTCCACAAGAGTAGGTTTACGACTCCGCATTCCATGCCTAGCTAGTATGGTCTATGTCAGTTATTGCCTATTCTCATCATGTGGGATACATGCTAGTGTTGGATAAGTACTAGGAAGTTTAAGTAGTGGAATGTGACGCTATCTAGACATTGCATGACTAGACTTTGAAGATCTTAGTATGTGAGTCCCTAGGTCTTTCCAAGACCATTATGTGAAGTCTTTAATGAATGATATGTCTTCTAAATGACTTAATGAACGTAATGACTTTCATAAAGTAATGTTAATGAAAAAGTACTTATCTTGAGTAGCTTTGAGGATTGCTTAGGTAGGCTTGAAGAGGGTGTATGGGCGGTCTCTTTATGTCTTACTTAGGTGAGTCTTAGAGTAATTCTATGTAGGGAGTTGAACAAATAAAAGTGAGAATGATCTTATCTTAGGAAGTCTTAAGGATCATTTAGGTGTACTTAGAGAGGGTGTATGGGCGGTCTCTCTTCGTCTCATTTAAGTAAGTCTTAGGATAACCTTTGGTGAGAAGGATGCAAGCTAAAAGAGGTTACTGTAAGGTGACATAGTTCACTGTAAATTCTTCAATATTTGATTAAATGCTTATATGATATCTTACATGTTTCTAAGGTGTTAAATATTATTCTTCTGCTTAAACTATGATGTTTTAATCAAAAAGAGCATGTTTTATACAAATATCCGTTTATCTTAATTTTATGCATTATACCATACTTAGTACAAGTGTTTGTACTAATTCCATACATTTTGTCTATGTCAAAATGTGTAGGTGGTGTTTTTGAGGAGTATCGAAGTTGAAGCTTGGATAGGTGTTCATTCAAGTAAAGAGTTTGTATGTCCTCACTAGATTCGAGGACATCGTTATATTTAGATTTCCTTATTTGAAGTATTGTAATAGACTTAGATAGTTTCTTTATGTTGAAGTACGGGTCGTGTCCCAGCATATTTCTATGTCTAAGATGGTGACTTTGAGACAACCTTTCATTATGTTTTTCAATAAAAGAGATATTTTGAAGTATTATCATTTTGTGTGAAAATTTTTAATTTCACACTACTTTTCATACATGTATGCAATGAATGGTACGAAAAGGGTTTGTCTTAGACCTCTAAGAGGTCGACGACGCCGTGTTTCGATTCGAGAATTCCCTAAATTCTAGGAGGTATTCTCGGGTCGTGACAAACTTGGTATCAGAGCATAAGGTTATGAAGTAGTCTTTAGAATCGAAAAGTCTCAAAAGCCACGTCTAGTAGATTCTTTACCATCGGTATGAATCGCGACACATCTATGGGAGAGAGGTTATAGGACGATAGAGTTTTCATTCTTTATTCTCCTACGTCGTGCTGTAGAGATTAAAAGTTATTAGGTTCCTTTTCTTATGGTTTTCCTTCTGTTTCTAGGAAGATGAATACGAGGAGGACACCGGCTAGGAGAGTTTAGGATAATGATGTGAATGAGGGAATTCCTCCCGTAGGTGGACATGAGCCACATGTTGAGCAGTTTCCTCAAGGTGTTCAAGATGATCAAGTCCCTATTTTGGAAGGAGATAATGAGGTTCCAGTGGTTCCCCTGGAAATGGCTAATGGGGAGATTAGATAGGCTCTCCTTACCCTATCCCGAGCTATGACAACTCAAGTGAATAGAAACATTGGGCCTATGGTGAATTCTATGGAGAGTACTATGACCTCTAGATTGAGGGACTTTGCGAGGATGAATCCTCCTATCTTCTTTGGTTCTATGATGGGAGAAGATCCCCAAGCTTTCTTGGATGAGGTATATAAGATAGTCCATGCTATCGGAGTGACTTCTAGGGACAAAACGGAGTTTGCTTCGTATCAACTAAAAGATGTTGCTCAAATATGGTTTACTCAATGGAAGGATAGTAGACCGGTTGAATCGGGTCCCTTAGAGTGGGAAGAGTTTAGGGAAGCATTCTTAGAAAGGTACTTTCCCCGTGAGGGGAGGAAGGTTAAGATTGAGGAATTTGTAAACCTTAGGCAAGTTAGCATAAGTGTTGAGGAGTATTCCATAAAGTTTACTCTATTTTCTAAGTATGCTCCATCCTTGGTGTCTAAGCCTAGGGATGAGATGAGTAGGTTCTTGACCGGTGTTATGGATATTTTGAAGGAAGAGTGTCGTACAACCATGCTCCATGGTGATATGACTCTATCTGGGCTGATGGTATATGCACAATCTATTGTAGAGTCTAAACATGGGAGGAGAAGTAGAGATGCTAAGAGGGGAAGAACCGATGAGCAAGTTCAACCTAAGTTTAAGAAGAGGGCTCCAAATCAAGATGGTTCTAGTGCTTCTATGTCTAACTATGAGATAGGTGGTGGTTCCCGAGTGGTTAAGCCTACTTGTGCTACTTGTGAGAAGAAGCACTTTGGGAAGTGTTTAGCCGGTACTAGTGGGTGCTTTGGTTGTGGTAAGGATGATCACAACGAAAAAATGGGCGGCTATACCGATATTGGAATCAGAGCTAGTCTGAGACCAAATCGTTTTACTCCACCACGAGTCGCACACGTTAAGGCTTTAACCCGCAGGGAGCCAACGGTAGCGCTGAGCCAAAGCTCCGTGTCGATGGGTCGCATTAAGGAACCACATCTAACTCGGCTCTGATACCAAAAAATGGGTCTCGAAAAACAAATGTTGAGATTAGAATATTGTCGACTGCCACAAGAAATATTGGTGTACATGTTGTGGTATACATTACAAAGAAGTCCCATATCATGTGTAGAGCTTAAAAACATAAAATTATATTAAAAATTTGCTAAATAAACAAATTTCATCAGCCTCATTGCCCCAATATGTTGAGTTGTTTCTTGTTTTCAGTTAACTTAATACTTCAAAATTAGAACAAAGTGCCTTGAGCTGATACATAAAGGTAAAATATCTCAGCTTCGCCATCTCTAATCTTTCTTAAAGGTTGAATAATTAGCAAAAAAAATGTGTATATCCATAAGTTCGAGTTGTAAAATGTGGGGAAAAAAAGGATCCAATATGAATCAAAAAGATTTTGTTGTTAATTGTTATAATGATATATTAAATTAATTTTTCATCAGCAACAAACAAAACCTCTGATGACATTGCATCTTTACACTTATCAGTTCAATGGGCAGTGATTTACCTTTTCATAAGAACTGGACAACAATTTTCTAAATGAGACAATGCAAATTAAATAAAAGTTTAAAAGGTCAGCTTTCCCAACAAGTTGTGAACTCGAAAGAGAGATTCAGTGAAGCCAAAAAATGAACATAAAGCAGATACCTTAAACACAAAAGATAACTTTAGGCCATAAAATCAAAATAATGCAAATCACATTTAAGCTTCCACCATCAGAATGACCATCGAATTTTCAATTAAGTTTTTCTATTGCTATAAGGATCTAAAATTTCAAAAAGTGAATTGGAGAAAGATTTAATTTTTGAAACCCAACTAAAAGAAAAACAAACATCACTTTATAAAGAAGGAGAAAATAAGAGAATACCACAAATGAATTGCACACTGAAATCGACCATGAAACAAACTCTTTCTTCTTAAACCCAAATTCAAAATCCCTAAATTAGGATAAATGTAATCAACAACACCACAATTTCTTGAGCACCAACATCCCAAAATAAACTTCAACATGTATAAACTCAAGAGTGTAATCATAACCCAGTTAATTTGAATAAAAATTTATGAAATAATAGGTTAGATTTCAAATTTTACCTTGAGAAGAAACTCTACGACGAGCAATTCATTACCGCAGAGGTGATATACAATCTTTCTTCCCGAAACTTACAGGAAAACAATGGCTGTTATGAGTAAACTAGCATTTCATTGAGAGAATAGTATGGTTGTGGTTGTGGTTGTATTTGATGGAATATTAGTGAGGTGTATTTTGATGACTTTTTTATCGATGGATTTAAAGGATGAGAGACAGTAGGTTGGGTTAGGAGAAAGGAGAAAGGAGAAGTGGAAAAACCTAGCAATTGATATTAATTGATTAATTAATTTCTTGACGACAGAGTATTATTTCTTTTAAAGTCGAAATATTATTCCATGTAAATTTTTTTTTAAAATCACTTTTATCGTCTCTAAAAATATTTGGTCGCTATAATTATATTAATAAAGATTGGATAAACATCTCGTTGTTATTAAATGGTCGTTAAAAGTCATATTTCTTGTAGTGATACCAACTCTGTACTTGAATGAATACTAATCCAAGCTTCAACTTCGAGACTCCTTTCAGACGCCACCTACACCTTTAGAGATAGACAAAATGTATGGAATTAGTACAAACACTTGTATTAAGTATGACATAATGCATAAAATCATGATAAACGGACATTTGTATAAAATATGCTCTTTTTGATTAAAACATCATTGTATAAGCATAAGAACAATATTTAACAACTTTGAAACATGTAAGATATCATATAAGCATTTAATCAAATATTGAAGAATTTTACAGTGAACTATGTCACCTTACAGTAACCTCTTTTAGCTTGAATCCTTCTCACCAAGGGTTATCCTAAGACTCACTTAAGTGAGAGGAAGAGAGACCGCCCATACACCCTCTCTAAGCACACCTAAATGATCCTTTAGACTTCCTAAGATAAGATCATTCTCACTTTTATTTGTTCAACTCCCTACCTAGAATTACTCTAAGACTCACCTAAGTAAGACATGAAGAGAGCGCCCATTCGCCCTCTTCAAGCCTACCTAAACAATCCTCAAAGCTACTCTAGATAAGTACTTTTTCATTAGAATTCCTTTACGAAAGTCATTACGTTCATTAATTCCTTTAGAGGACATATCATTCATTAAACCTAGGGACTCACATACTAACATCTTCAAAGTCTAGTCGTGCAATGTCTAGATAGAGTCCCATTCCACTACCTAAACTTCCTAGTACTTATCCAACACTAGCATGTATCCCACATGATGAGAATAGGCAATAATCGACATAGACCATACCAACTAGGAATGGAATCCGGAGTCATAAAACTACTCCGATGGAGGTTGTTGTACTTGCCAAGGGTAGAACTAGGACACATCACATGTCGGCACATGGTTAAGGAATATCAAGGTCTTTTATGCACTCTATTCTCATTCTCAAGTAAAGATACATTGTACTCTAGTCTCCTTCTTAAGTAGAGCTACAAACCATAACATATTCACTCGGTTCTACCCTTTGTTCTCATAGAGTAAGTTAAATATAAAGGAACATATGAAAAGGTACCATCTCTTAGTCATTACCTAGTCATAATGCACCTACCAAAGATGGGTCCACTAGGGATGCCACTCAATGGTCTATAAGGATAGCTCGTTCTTAACCTTCTTCTATATAGAAGATTCCACATATTAGTCATGCTTAGAAGGGCACCATCTTAGGTCTACCGATCCTAGACATTCATTCAACATTCATCTATACACATCCAAGACAAAGGTGCATAATCCTACTAAGTCAAGATGTCCATAATCATCATATACATGTATCAAGTAAGGGACACAATTCTACCAAACCAAGACACATCATTAATTCACATTAGCACATATAGCATATCATTCTTTGAAGCACTTAGGAATGAACCTTATCATCTTTATGTCATCCTATACATTACTATAACATCATCAATATAACCATCACATACTCCTCTAGTCAAGTAGGAATAATCATGTATCAACTCTAAGACTACACACATAAACACATAGTCATAGTCCAACATGATCACTTAATATCCATATAAGAACACATACTTTCACATTACTAGAATGTAGATAGATATGATCATACTTCACATAATCAATTAGACAAATCATCATAATACTTCAAGTAGTGTCGACAAGGCCATGATCATCAATATACTTAAAATAACACCGACGATGCCACATCAATCACATAACACCGCAACCATAAGTGGTCCATACCAATCACATCATAATTGAAGTCTAATTAACATAAGATAAAGAGAAATTAGGGTAGCGTACCACCAATCCATTCTCACCACTTCAATCCATGTCTAAATAATCCAATTTAATACAATTAGGCCCTTACCCATGGCCATAAACATCAATTCAAAGTATAAATCATAATACTAGATGAAACTAGATCAATTCAATATAGATTTAATAATCTAAGACCAATTATACATCAATTGCATATAATCTTTAAATCATTAGATAGCCCATAGAAAACTATACTATAATTCATAAGTATAGGACATGATCACTTAAACCATAAAATAGTCAAAATAAGAATTGCATCGCTTGCATGGGTTCATAAGAATTATAGCTTTAAAACATTGCATTAACATAAATTCAATTCTAAAACATTTATTCAAAACCATTTATGCAAGAACCCATGGCTACATCACAAAATTGGAGAATTCATGTTTTTGATCATCTTTGAAAATCATTGGAATTGAATCCTTGAAGAAAGTGATTTCAAGGATGAATAACCATACCTTAATTTTGATGAGACGCCCACAAGATTTATGGATAAAAACATGAGAAATCTGTCTTCTTCCTTGGAGCTTCAAAGCTTCAACAATTGAGGTTTTGGAGAGAGTGAATGGAGATATTTTGTTTTGAGTTGAGGGTTTTGCTTTAATTGTGGGGTTAGGGGCTTAAATAGGTCTAATAACCGTCCATAATATCCCCCTAAATTACCCAAAAGACCCCTACATTTATTGGACAAATTAACCAACTCAAATTTTACTTAAAAACGACGCAACAAAATATGGGAATTTACTGTGCATCGCGGAGACACTTCCAAATATTATTTTTCAATTTTTTTTGATAGAATGGTTCATGACAGCCCCGCATCGCAGGGCAAGAATTTGCCTGCTGCGCGTCGCGCAGAAGCATTCCTAATCTTGGTTGTTTGGCAGCTTTGCTGGCCCATGTTTGGGTCCTCCTCGAGGACCCTTTTGATGGTCCCCGGGGCGTCGTTCCCAGACGTTTCGACCCTTTGTATGTCAGGCTACACATAGGACCTCTAGATACTGAATTTCACCTTCAAACCATCCCCTAAAACATCACTACAAAATAGTACGACACGCTAGTTTAACTTCGACTAGTTTCCGAACGTCTTGGACGTTCTTGGACGTTTGACCTCCAAACACTTCCAAAATTAATATACTTCCTATGAACACTATTTAAACCATTTTATGACTTTAAAACATCATGACACAAGTGTTAGGCTCTAGTTCAACCTAGGTCATTTTTAGGGTGTAATAATACTCCCCCACTTGGACAACATTCGTCCTCGAATGACACTTGCTACACTTTAAACATTTTTAAGGGTTAAGACTCAAAGACTAACAGATCATAACCATACCTCACAATAAACGATTCACATATATAGGAGAAACATCAAGTCCACATAACAAAGCGACTGACAACACAACAAGAAAGTAGGAAGTACATCTACAACTCATCATGCAATAAGACTCACATTTTTCATTTCATATAGGAGGAGATTCCTTGTCAACATATTATCATGCTCATATACATCAGTTCTATATACATCATAACCATTTTTCATGAAGGAACAATTTAGTCAAAATTTAAAAATCTTTAGAGTGAACACAAATTTCTTTATAGTAATACATGCTCAACTTTCCAAAAATGCAGCCCTTAAGCAATTTATGATTGAAGCATGAAAACATGAGAGATAAAACCATATAAAATCACTTTAAAACATAATCATAACTTCATGAAATGCACAATTCAAGCAATCAATGAATTTCAATTTCGACGAGACTTCTACACATAATGCAACATGCAATATGCTATTATGACATTCTATCTCTCAAGCTTGAATTTAATAGAAGAGATGAGACAACAAATAACTATTATACTACTCACCATTCTCCCACTCTTAGAAGGAACTTATATAGCTAAAGAGATAAAACTATAACTACCCGACATCATCATCATCATCTGGTTTTGTTCCTTTGGCTCGAAGAGCATAGAACAGATTCCTCTTTGGAGCACCACCATACGGAACAATAGGAGGAACTTGCTTAGCCTCTCTTCCTCTAGCTGCAATAGTAGGACAATCTCTCACGTTGTGATGATATTCGTAAGCTGAATGGATCTTTGAATATCAGGTTGTGTAATATGACACTAGGGTATTTTTCTAAAGTTTTAAACTTGTTCCTACTATTAAGAGAGTGTTTATATAGGATGTAAAGCTACTTCCTCTTGCCCGACAGTGTATTTTGGGTGCATGATTTTTTTTCATCAAGTACTTAATAAGTTTAACACTACCAAGAATGTCATCTAATAAATTTCATTAGGACTTGAACTGTTATCTTCTCCTTTCTGGATATGTTTGATGAAGATTGAGTGATGTATTTCAATACATAGAAATTATAAAAAATAATAATTCATATATCTATTAGTGTCATGTCTCTCTTGCATTGACTATAAGTCCTTTGGAAGCGATGCCTACTAAAATATACCTTATGATCTGTTTGGTTTCGCCTCAATTAAGGATTAAGTAATAAAAGAGTATTCTGGCTAATCTTAATAGATACTAGACATCAGACATTTTGTTACTTCTCTATTTTCTAAGTTGATTTCTAAATACCTATGTTATCATGTGCATATGCATTTATCACCAAAGGTGTGGTTTGCTTCTGTTCTTGACCCTTATGCTTAGTTGTAGGTAACACTATATTAATAAAACTTTGCATGAATATATATATATATATATAAAAATACACACACACACACCATGTTTTATAGTTTAATATATTTGTCTTATCTTGTCTAATCTTTGTATGTTGGCATCGAGTATATTGTTGTGTGTTTGCGTTTCTTTTGGTGTCTATAGGAGATTAATTCAACATTGAGATGGGTTGAAGAGCTTCATCGGATTTGGGAAATGGGGTGTAACACCAGTTCAACTAAGACAACATAATATTGACTAAGATTAGTGTGTGTGATATATTCAATCTTTTCCTGTTGTCTAATTTGTTTTGATTATTGGACTTTTTTGTCTTCTTGAAACATACTCTGTTAAATAATTGGAATTCCTATTCATGCATTGTATTGTGAATAATATCATAGAAGGTGTATTTTATATTGTGTAATTAAGTGTAAACTTGTTTGAATAGTGAGTTTTTCTGCTTTTGAGTCTCCCAGTTTGTGTCGTATTCTTGACAAAAGAATATGGCCCTCTTATAATTACTGATTTTTATATAAAAAATAGTTATCTCTAAGAGAAATACAATCTTTTAAGGATAATTTCAGATTTTCATTTATTGACTAATGATAATTTATTGACAGTGCAGGTCAAAAAGCACAATCTCCATAAGCTAAACAAGTCTGATAAAATCAACTTCATCGTCGTTTCTTCAATTCTTGGTTGTTGATGGATTAAAACGTATCACTGTCGAAAAAAAGTGGGTTGAGTTTATCTATTTTTTGGATGATAGATTTCAGTGGCCTTTAAAATGGCTTTAAAGCAAGTTGAAACACAAGAAGAACCTATTTCTTTTTTTAAGGGTGGTTAATTATTTTCCTATCTGTACCCGCAAAAATTATATTGTGCTCTTTCCTTATGAGTTGACAAAGACAATGCTGTGCAATATTGGATGGTTATCTTTTTATGTAATGTGATGTTTTTGGTTCTTCATAATTTATTACGAAATTTCTTATAAATATTGATTGTTTGGTATGTTATGATATTTGGTAATTATATATACATGTGAATGCTTGTGAAAATAATGATTAATATTTAGTTTTACAACTTTAAATTGTTTAACATTAATTTGACATTTATTACAGACGTATGTAAGATTCTATAAGAACTTATAACAACATAATTTGTAGTTGATAGCAATGTTTTAACAACCATAATTATTATTAACAAAAGGAACATTTTGTCGTAAAAACAATGTATAACGACTGGATTCTAGCCGTCGTTAAAGGTTCTTTAACGACCGGATTTACAAGCCGGTCGTTAACTTTAAACGACGGAGCTTTTAGCGCCTGGCGAAGACCGGATCATTTCCGGTCTTTATTGTTTAATAACGACCGGAGAGAGGCCTTTAACGACCATAATTCCCTTCGTTAAAGGCTTGTTTTCTTGTAGTGTATGTCCTCACTAGATTCGAGGACATCTTTATGTTTAGATTTCCTTACTTGAAGTATTGTAATAGACTTAGCTATTTTCTATATGTTGAAGTATGGGTCGTGTCCCAATATATTCCTATGTCTATGATGACGACTTTGAGACTTAGCCTTTCATAATGTTTTCCTATAAAAGTGATAATTTGAAGTATTATAATTTCGTGTGAAAAGTTTTTATTCCTCACTACTTTTCATACATGTATGGAATGAATGGTACGAAAAGGTCTTGTCTTAGACCTCCGAGAGGTCGACGACGTCGTGTTTTGATTCGGGAATGCCCTAACTTCTACGGGTACTCTCGGGTCGTGACATTTGAGGAGCTTGAGGGGGAACCGCCACATTTAAGTTCTCCTCTCCTGCCCTTCGAGCATTGTTCCTTCTTGTATTCATTGCTTCTAAGAACAAATAAAGTATTAGAAGAAAGGACTAGATAAAGTTAAGACTCTTAGGCACGACGAAAGAATAAAAAGAGAATGAAAGTTCCTAAGCATCACATAGTATCTCATTCATAAGTGTGGCGTGCTTCACAATTATGAATAAGAACCTACATAGACGTGGTTTAATAAGACATCAATCCTAAGAAGATTTAACTTCATGCTATGATACCAAGTTTGTTACGACCCAAAGTACCCCCTAGGCATAACCGGCATCGTTGTCCTCTATGAGGACTAAGACAAGCCTCTTAGCATTCGTCATACCAAATCATAAGTCAAAATCGTGGAAAAATTAAAACTTTTGATTATATAGCATGGAGGTTTACATAGACCTCTACATAGGAAGCATACGTAGGCTTCTCACAATAGATCATAAGAACACATAGGAATTTAGTCTAATACTTCGTGTCATATCGACCATCTAAACGAAGTTGAACAATCCGGGCAAAGCCCTTATACAAATCCATAATTTCCACATAAGTCTTACATCAATATCTTCAACAATAGGAAAGAAACAAATGTCTACTAGACAATACAAGTACTACTAAGTTACATTGTGTGGTAGAATCCTCGAACTAGAGGGTATACCAAAACTTCGAGAGTCTAGTCCAAGCCTTCTTGATTTAGCCTCAATGATACCTCTACGTCCTGAACCTATAATGTTTGGGGAAAAGGGAAGAAATATGGGTTAGTACAAACCACATGTACTAAGTATGGTTCCTATGCATAAAAATCGTTAATGCATGAGAAAAGGCACAATTTAGTCAAAACAATACACAATTATCAATAATTCAATATACAGATATAAGGAACATCATAATCATATCAACATATAAGTAACTGAAGCAACAGTAATGCAATGCAAAGAATAAAGCCCCATAATCCTATTCAAAGATAAGTATCACATTAAGCAACCAATTTCATACTTACAACCTATTCTCATATATAACATGCTTCCAATATAAAGTCTAATCATAGCTTATCAATATAATCATAAAGATAATTATAATCATAATAGAAACACTACTAGAACAATCCTATAGAATCCCACATGTGCAATGTGTAAGAGAAGTCACATACCCTCCCTCACACTATGTAGTAACCTTTAAGACAACCCTAATAGAAGTTCACATACATAACTTGTTCATACCTTTACATTACGGAAATAAGTACCATAACCGACATGAGACCATGTGAGCTACATGGAATCAGGTGTTCTACCCCCACACCAAAAAGAGAGGGTTAACACTTTCCTAAAGTGTAATTATTCGTACATAGATATTTTAGGTGGATCCACTAAGCTAGAGTCCTATGCGGGCACATAGTTCAGGGACAAGGAGATTTTTTCTAGAAACCTTGACTACCTAAGCGTGAAGGTTTTCATCTCATGATACAACACATATCTTGGGAATCCACACTACTAGTCGTGAAGAAACCCGTGTGGGAGATCAGACTTACTAATGTGAGCCCTCCATCTCATTAACATGCCCTTTCGGTGCTAAGAAATTATTCCCTTTAGTAATCATCACATATCATCATAAAAGTCCAAATTAGTGTCTTCTACACCTTTAAGTAAACATCATATCATAATAGCTCATAGGTGATCATAAGTGAGAACTATCCTTTCATTTTAGACACAACATTATAATCATGAGAGACTACATTCAATCATATAATGATCACATCATAACATAATTACATAATTTATAGCCAATTCATAGATCTAGTGTTAGGGGTGAGGGATCCTTGTCACCAACATCACAACAACACAATTAGCTATGGCATCATCATCACATAAGTAGATTTCACCTTGCATAATTGAGATAAAAGGAGAATCAAGATCATACCTCATTACCCTACATGGGACTTCATAATTCAATAACAAAGAATTCACAACCAACATATGAAAAAGGAAAATTTATGAAGTATTAACATAACTAAATCAAAGTAAAGAAGTTACATCTTCATCACCCTCAACAATTCACCTTAATCAATCCATGAAATTAGGGATTTGGGAAAATACATGGGTGAAGGGAAAACTCACAGAAATTCATCAATTGACCATAATTTCATACTTAAACAACATTAATTCATCATAATTCATCACAATTAGCTCACAATTTCTTTTTATAAAAGAGACCCATGTGAGGAGAAAAACCCTTGTTTTGGGGGATTTAGAAATCATCTTCTGAAGGACCTCTTGGGGAAAGGATTCCCAAGAGTTAAAGAAACCACACCTTATAGATTAGGAATCCACGAAATTCAGTTGGAAAACTTGAAGGCATGCTCTTCTCCGTGGAGCTCTTTTGGTCTTCAATTGAGTTTTGGAGGAAGGGATAATTTGGGAGAGAGATTTTTTATTTCAACTTGTGGGACTTTATTTGAGTGATAAAACTGACCTAAAAATGACCCTAATACATAATATAGTCACCCATTAAAATACCCAAAAGACCCCTCACTTAAATGGGTTTATTTTGTGAAGTCAAAGCACCCAAAATACGACTTTTTACGAATCTGGGATGTGGCTCCGCATCCCGGGGCCAACACGTACTTTTTACTTGGAAAATAAAAATTGAACCAGTGAGATCCGTGTGGGTTGTGCGTCTCGCAGAAGCCCACTGAATCCTGACTTACGCAGGCTGCTTTGGCAGCCTGCCCACCCATGTTGGGGTCCTTCCCAAGGACCCTTCCAGTGGTCCTTGAGGTGTCGTTATTGGACTTTTAGACTCTATATACTACACTCCACCTATCCAAAGTCTTTTTAAAAGTTTTATACTTCATTTGACCCTCCAAAACCTTCCCTAAACATAGGGACGTCAACAAGTTAAATTTCGCTAGTTTCCGGAGGTTAAGGCCTTTCTTTAATATTGTGGCTCCAAAACTTCTCAAACAAGTTATTTACACTTATTTAGACCTAAAATTATTATTAATTTACATTTTAGGCTCTAGTATAGGTCACAGAATTTTCCGGGTTTGTCACTTGGTGTGTTCTATATGAAGTAAATGAATGAGTTATCATGTGTTAAAGTGAAGTTAGATGACATAGAATCTAATGTTAAAACAAGAAAGTTAAAGCTAAAGTTTCACATAATGAATGTCAAGGAGGATACATGTAGTGTACTTTGTCCAAGAGAATCCTCAAGGGTCACTAAGTGGGAGTCGTAGTATGGGATGCTACTCTCAGATTGCACTTATTGTAACTTACCAATTCTTTTGGGAGTGGAGCACTATGTGAAGTACGTAAGTATATATTTTCTTCTAATGTTTATCCAAGAGTGTGGACTTGTTTCCCGGGTGAGGTAAGCCTATGGTTGGTAGTCTTAGGGATCACCTTGGTGTGTATTGAAGGGGGTGTATGTGTGTTTCCTTCATGTATCACCTTAGTGAGTCTTGGTATAACTTGATTAGGGAAACCTCATAGGGAATAAGTTTACTACGCTTGGATAAAATGTTCACTGTAATCTTAAATTCTTCTCTGTAAAGTTTAGCTTGGTTCACTGTAAAGTTACTTTTGGTTCTAAAATAGTGAGAGTTCTATTTTATGTGGTTAATGATGATTCTTATACTATTTCAACTCTAAATTCATGAAGGTTTTACTTATTTGGCATCACAACTTATCTTACTAAAATGTCCCTTTTTACCTGTTTTTGCATATGTCATACTTAGTAAATTGTCTTGTACTAACCCCATAATTTGATATACTTAGTAAGTATAGGTTAAAGGCTTTTAAAGACATGGAGGAAAAGCTTGGGAATCTACTTTCTCAAGACAATGTATATCCTCATATACCGAGGGCATAGTTCTATTTTCTTAGTTTCTATTTTTAAGAATTAATATGTATTTCTTTCAAATGTAAGGGTCCGTGTCCCTAAGAATATTTATGTTATGTCCTTAAGTTGGCTTGCGAAGATGAGATCATTCCTTATTTTTTATGAAAGATGTTTCTTTTATTATTTTATTCGTGAAAAGATTTAAATTCCGCACTACTTTTTATGTCTTATGTAATGAATGATATCTAAGGCTTTTACAAGACCTCCGAAAGGTCAAGTATGCAATTGTCCCGGCCTAAGGGTGCTCCCTTTTTCTAGGGGGTACTTTCGGGTCGTTACAAACTTGGATTAAGAGCATAAGTTATGGGAAATAGTTTATGGTCTAAAGTCTCACAAGCCACGTCTAGTAAAGTCTTGTTCATTGGTGTGACTCGCGACACATCCATGATGAAGAGGCTATAAGATGATAGAGGTTTCACTTTCTTTATTGTTCTAATGTCGTGCCTTAGAGTTGAATTCTATAAGATTTCTCTCTCAATCTCTTCTCTTTGTGTATATAGGGCATTAATACGAGGAGAGCAACCGCTAGGAGGGAGGAGTAAGGTGTAGCTAATGAGAAGGTCCCTCCCCGTGTTGACCAAGTCCCTATAGTTAGCCAAGAGAATGTAAATGAGGCGGTTCCCCCTCCGGAACCTCAAGGGAACTAAGGACCTCGAATTCCCCCTATGCCTCAAGCTCCTCAAACTCATTTTGTTGAAGGGGATATTCCTAATGCTGAATTGAGGTCTACCCTAATGAGTTTTACCCAACTCATGACGGCTCAAGCTCAAGTCGTCAGTAATCATTTGGTTGCCCAAGGTAACCAAGGAGATAGACCCCAACCTAATATGAGTACTCCCGCTCCTAGAATTAGGGATTTCATTAGGATGAACCCTCCCACATTCCATGGCACTAAGGTGGATGAAGATCCACAAAGCTTCATAGATGAGATATTCAAAGTGGTAGAGGCTATGGGTGTGACCCATCCGGAGAGAGTAGAGTTATCCGCTTACCAACTCAAGGATGTGGCTCAAGTGTGATTTGAGCAATGGAGGGATATGAGACCTTTAAGGGATGGTCCGGTAGATTTGAAAGTGTTCAAAGAGGCTTTTATAGATAGGTTCTTTCCTCTAGAGTGGAGGGAGAAGAAGATTGTTGAATTCCTGATTCTTCATCAAGGGGGACCTCTCAAATTCACCGAACTCTCTAAGTATGCCCCGACCATGGTAGTGAACCCTAGGGCTAGGATGAACAAATTTGTGATGGGATTGTCTAGCTTGGTGAAAAGGATTGCCGTATGGCAATGATCTTTAATGACATGGATATCTCTAGACTCATGGACTATGAACAACAAATTGAGGAGTCCAAAATTAGGGAGATAAGGCAAGATGGGAAGAGGCCTAGATTTGATGAGTCTAGTCAAGCAAAACCTAGGAAGAGGTTCAATCACGAAGAGTCTTCAATGGGGAACAAGGATAGAGTTTCCAACAAAAATTCCAAAGGTGGTGGCCATACATTTTATAGGCCTAAGTGTGCTACTTGTGGGAAGCAACATTTGGGCAAGTGTCTTATCGGGACGGATGGTTGCTTTTCATGTGGTAGTAAGCCTCACAAGATAAATGACTTCCCAAACATCAATGCAAAAAGAAAAGGGGTCAATCAAGATCCTCTAGATCCTAATGCTCCAAATAAGAACCCTCCTTATGGGATGGGGGTTAGGAGGGAGAACTTATGAGGATTTGATAGTCCCGGTAAGCCTTAACCCTTCATAGTTGTTTTGTTCATGTGGTAACGTGATTATATATGGTTTTGTATTTCTTATGTTTATTCTTTGTAAATAAATTTCCTAAAGAAGAAATTGTTGAAAATCATGCATGTTTCACTGAGTGGGAATTTAGGCTCACTGTAAAATTTTGAAGTTTGAGGAAAAATTTCATTTTCATGAATAATGGTTGCAATGTGTTTAAAAATGATTTTTATGAGAATGTTTAAGATTGGAGAAGGTAGTACCTCCATAAAATAAAGAATTAGATGTGTGCTTGAATTTGGAAGTTTCCTCTTAAAAGTTGCTTGTGTTGCAATAGTGCTTATAATTGTGTTATTGTGTTCCTTGTAAGTTTGGCGCATAAATTATGAATGTTTGAGCCTTGATTTGTTGTGTAAACAGTTGCTATTAAGTGTAACACTCTGAAAAGTCAAGACCTAATCTAGAGCCTAAAATGAGTGTTTAAAGGTTTAAATAGTGTATTAAGACCTAAAATAATGTATCTAAGTCATCCAAAAAGTTTTAGAGCCTAGACGTCAAAAAATGTCCATGATGTCCGAAAACTAGCTTAATTGAACTAGTTGACGTCGATGTTTGGGGATGGTTTCGTAGGGTCAAATTAAGTCTATAACTTGTAATAAGACTTTTGTTAGATAGAATGTAGTATAGAGGGTCTAAACTTCCAATAACGACGCCCCAAGGACCACCCGAAGGGTCATGGAGAAGGACCCTAACATGGGCGGGCAGGCTGCCAAAGCAGCCTACGAAAGTCAAGAATCAGTGGGCTGCTGTGCTGCACGCATCCCACACGGACCTCACTGCCTCAAAATATTTTTGGGAAAGAAAATGTGTGTTTGCCCGTGATGCGGAGCTACTTCTATGATCCGGTAAAATCGTATTTTGACATTTTGACTTCACCAAAACACCCATTTGAGTGAGGGGTGTTTTGGGTAATTTAGGAGGTGATTATATATAGCCTAAGGGTTTTAATGTCATTTTCACTCACCCAAACCCAATTCCCAAAACAAAACCCAAAAGCTCTCAATTGAAGAAGGAAGAAAGCTTGAAGAAAAAGGTTGATTTCTCTAGGATTTCAATTCAATTTCGTGGATTAATCTTTCATAAGGTATGGGTTCTTCACTCTTGGGATTCCTTTCCCCAAGAGGTCCCCTCAAAGTTTATTTTTAAATTACCTAATTCCATGGGGTTTTCCAATACTAATGGGTTTTCTTCTAAACTTCAAATTGATGATAAATTGTGATTTCCTATTACTAATTGAGTATAAATTGTTGATTAATTGATGTTAATTGATGCAATTTCATGTTGATCGTGTTCCCTTCCCCACTTGTCCCAAATCTTTGATCTTGGTTATAAATTGATGGGAATTGAAGAATGATTTGATTATTAGACTTGTTTTATCTATTCTAGTTCATGTATGGATATACTAGGGTAATTTATTGTTGGAATTGGATCTATTTCTTGATGAATTCATGATGAACCCTAATTCCCCTAACCCTAGGTTATGAATTGATGTTAATTGGGATAGTGATGATGCAATTGACCTAGTTATTGTATTAATTACTATTGATTGATGTTACTACACCTATTATTGGATGTAATTGGTTGGTTGATGGTAAGACCATGATGATGACTTTTGAAGGAGATTTGGTAAGTCTTCATTATCCTAACCTTTAATTCAAGTATGATGGTTTGTGATTGATGATGTAGTTCAATTGAAGTATACCTTGTGAATAGCCTACATAGGTGTTGGTATGATGTTGAATTGAAATGTCTTGACTATGTGATTGTAAGATTATGCTTAAGATGAAATGATATAAGGTTGGTGATTACTTGCCTATGTGCCTTGTTATGAAATGATGATGATGATATGCTAATCTCACATGTGAGGGTTTCCATGAAAGGATATTCTCATGCAACACCTATTGAGCTAAATGAATATAATTATACAAGGGATACACCCTATGACCTAAACTAAGTGATGTCTAATAAAGAAAGACATTTCAAAAGGGACTTAGATTAGCATCGAGTGAACTTGACAATGGGAGGTGTTGGCTTCACATAGAGGAAGGTTCACCCTATAGTTCCATATGAGGTGTTGACTCCCCTATGAGGGACACTCACCCAATGAATTCCCACGAGATGAGACTCCAATGCCATCGGCATTTAGAGGGTTCATACATATCTCCAAGTTCTAGAACTATGTTGCCACCATAGGATGACTAGCTAGTGGATCCCCCTAGAAGGCTATGTTTATGTTTGGTTGTACTTTGGCCGGTAGACCACCTTCCCTCGGTGTATGGTTTTACAACACCGGATTCCACACTTAGGTCTTGTGGTCTATGTCGGTTAAGGAAAATGTTCCCGAAAGTAAAATGAAGTAATGATGTGAACTCTAGATAGGGTGACTTGAGAGGTTGACTTAGTCTAGGTAAGGGTATGGGACTCTACCTAGGCATTGCACTATATGGCTTTGAGGCAATTCCTAAAATGATGTTCTTATGACATTATAATCTTAAAAAGTAAATATTATGCTTATGTTCACTTTACATGTTGATGATCCTATATGATGTTAGTTTCATTTATGAACATGCTATTGGTCTATATTGCTAAATATGATGATGGTTATTATTGATGCTATGTTATGATGAGTTGGGCATTACTTGTGATCCTTTGTTTGGTTTACTTGATTGAGTAAGGATATGTGGCTTTGCTTGGTCATTGCACTTGTAGGTTAAATGATGGGTTATGAGTAAGGGTCTTGCTTATATTATGATGTTATGAACTCTTGTATATGTTTACTTGACTATTACTTGTTGATTTTGGTCTTGTGTAGTACATGAGTTTGACTTATGGATTATGTGATTATTGGCTTATATGGGTTATTAATTGTGCATAAGGCTTTCAAAATTATTATAGCATGGTTTTTAATCAAATGTCCTCTTTAGAATAATTTCACTTGTTCTGTGTGCATATATCCATATTATCTACCTATTGGATGTTGTTTAGTTTTAAAAGACACTTTGTTCATTCTCTTTCATTTTGGTACTATAATTGTAAAGCCTATATGTGGCTATAATTGTTGATGTAAGGACTATGCCTAAATTGTGATACTCTTATCTAGATGGTTTAATATGAGACAATGTTATAGACTTTTTATGAGACTATCTTATACTATGTATGTGCAATTAAAGTGGAAGACTATGTATTCTTCTTATACGAAGGGTCTATGTATACTCCATATGAATATATATTATGTGTATGTAGAGGTCTATGTAAACCTCAATGTAGAATAAAAAGTTTTCAATTATCCGCATATTTAACCTATGAATGTAATGATGTATTCTAAGAGGCTATTCTTAGTCCTCAAAAAGGACAATGACGCCGGTTACGTCTAGGGGGTGCTCCCTGGATGTGATAAACTTGGTGTCAGAGAATGAGGTTGAATACCTTTAGGATTGATGTCTCATTAAACCACGTCTACGTAGATTCTTATTCATAATTGTGAAGCGCGCCACAGTTATGAATGAGGAACTATGTGATGATTAGGAAACTCTCATCTTCTTGTAATCCTATGTCGTGCCTCTAGAATCTACCTTATGTGTGCTTTCACCTAAACCTTGTATGGTGGTTAAAGGTATAAATACTAAAAGAGCAGCCGCAGGAAGGTCCGAGGAAGGCATTGCTAATGCGGGAGCACAAGACAACCAAGTGCCTCCACTTGAAGAAGTTGCTATGAGTGATCAAGTTCTTGTTTCTCCTCCTCTCATGGAGGATAGGGATATCAGGGCAACTTTTCTCCAAATGGCCCAAGCCATCACAACCCAAGCACAAGACGTCAATACTCAAGCACAATCTATGACTCGCCAAGCTAATATTTAGGTGGTACCCCGAGAAAACCAACATGTTAGCACCCTGCCTCTCGTTTGAGGGATTTCACTAGGATGAATCCTCCTTCTTTCTATGGGTCCAAAGTTGAGAAAGACCCCCAAGAGTTCATTGATGAAATTTACAAGATCCTTTATGCTATGGGGTTGACTACAAGTGAGAAGGTAGAGTTAGCCACTTACCAACTCAAAGATGTGGCCAAAACATGGTACGTCTAATGGAGGGACAATAGGACTCTAAGGGGTGGACCGGTGACAGGGGAGATTTTCAAGAAGGCTTATTCTTGACCGGTTCTTTCCTAGAGAGAAGAGGGAAGACAAAGTGAAAGAATTCATCAACCTTCATCAAAGAGGTATGAGTGTACTTGAATACTCTTTGAAATTCAGTAAATTGTCAAGGTATGCTCCTTCTTTGGTTTCCGACCCTAGGGATGTAATGAACCGCTTTGTGATGTGAGTGTCGGATTACTTAAAAGAAGAATGTGGTTTGGATATGCTACATGATAATATGAACATTTCTCATCTCATGTTGAATGCTCAACAAGTGGAAGAGACTAGGGAGAAGAGGAAGAGTAGGGAAGCAAATAGGGCAAAGTCTTTTGATGGTGGTTCTTCAAATGGTACGCTTGATATCCAAGACAAGCCTAAGTTCAAAAAGAGGTTCTCCAATCAAGTTTCTTCTAAGTTCCCTAAGGCTCGTGATGATAAGGTGTCTAAACCTAAGTCCCAAAAGGTCAAGGGTGGAAACTTACCAAATAAGAAGCCTACTTGTACCAAGTATGGGAAAGGTCACTTTGGTGAATGCTTAGTTGCGACGGCAATTGTTTTAGTTGTGGAAAAGGGGGACACAAGGTGAGATAGCCCTAATTTGAATGTGCAAGACAAGGGGAGTGAAAAAACAAGTGATTCAAATGATGATGCTCCGAAAAAGAATTGTTTCTATGCTCTCCGCTCTAGGGGTGAGCAAGAGACTTCTCCCGGTGTGGTGACCGGTATGTTGAAAGTATTTTCTATTGATGTATATGATTTACTTGATACCGGTACTACTTTGTCATTTGTTACTCCTCTATTATCTAAAAAGATTGACATTTTGCTGGATATGTTGAATGAACCTTTTATGGTGACTACCCCCGGTGGGTAAGTCGGTTGTTGCTAGGAAAGTATATAGAAATTATCCTATAATGTTGCCCAATAGAGTTACTCATCTGGAGTTAGTAGTACTCAATATGGTTGATTTTGATGTTATCTTGGGAATAGATTGGTTGCATGCTTGTTTTGCGTCAATAGATTGTAGAACAAGGATGGTAAAGTTTAACTTTCCAAATGAACCCATTTTTGAGTTGAAGGGGGGAAGTTCTATCCCTAAAGGTCGTATAATTTCTTGTTTGAAAGCTTGTAGGATGATCTCTAAAGGGTGTTTATACCATCTAGTAAGAGTCCGAGATTTAGACTCCGAATTCCTCCCATTGAGTTGTCCCCGTAGTGAGGGAATTTCCGGAGGTCTTTCCTAATGATCTTCCCGATATTCCCCCGGAACGGGAAATTGATTTTGGTATTGACTTGCTACCGGATACAAATCCCATTTCAATTCATCCTTATCAGATGTCTCCGGCCGAATTGAAAGAGTTGAAGGCTCAACTCAAAGACTTACTAGACAAGGGCTTTATTCGGCCTAGTATTTCTCCTTGGGGTGTTCTGGTATTTTTTGTGATGAAGAAGGATGGGTCCCTTAGAATATTTATCGATTACCGTCTACTCAACTAAGTCACAATCAAGAAAAAGTATCCTCTCCTCGAATTGATGATTTAGTTGATAATCTCCAAGGTGCGAGTTACTTTGCCATGATTGACTTGAGAACGGGATATTAGAAACTTAGGGTGAGAGGTGAAGATATTCCCAAGACGCCTATTCGGACTAGATAAGGTCACTATGAGTTCTTAGTAATGTCCTTTGGTCTCACGAATGCTCCGGCGGAATTTATGGACCTAATGAATAGGGTGTTTTGAAGTTACCGAGATTCATTTGTCGTTTTCTTCATTGATGACATCTTGGTATATTCGAAAAAGGAGGGTGAACACATGGATCATTTGAGAGTGGTGTCGCAAGTGCTTAAGGAACACCAATTGTTTGCCAAGTATAGCTAATGTGAGTTTTGGTTGAGGTCGGTAATGTTTCTTGGCCATATCATCTCTAGTGTAGGTGTGGAGGTTGATCCAAGGAAGACCGAAGCGGTGAAATATTGGTCTAGACCTTTGGATCCTACGAATAATAGGAGTTTCTTAGGCCTAGCCGGTTATTATAGAAGGTTTGTCGACAGGTTTGCATCCATTGCTTCCCCTTTGACAACCTTGACTCAAAAGAATGTGAAATTTGAGTGGTCGGAGGCATGTGAAAAGAGCTTCCTAATGTTGGAGGATATGATTACTTCCGCTCCGGTATTGACTCTACCGGAGGGTACTAAGGGTTTTGTGTTCTATTGTGATGCATCCCGAGTCGGGTTGGGGTGTGTTCTTATGCAACATGGAAAAGTTATAGCCTATTCTTCTAAGAAACACAAAGTTCATGAGAGGAATTATCCGACTCACGACCTTGAGTTAGAGGCCGTAGTATTTTCCTTGAAAATATGGAGGGATTATCTTTATTGGTTCATGTTGATATGTATACGGACCATAAAAGTCTCCAATATGTATACACTCAAAAAGAGTTGAATCTTCTACAACGGAAGTGGTTGGAGTTGTTGAAAGACTATGATATGAGTGTTCTCTACCATCCAGGCAAGGCTAATGTGTTAGCGGAAGCTCTAAGTAGATTTTCCATGGGAAGTGTGTCCCATGTGAAAGAATCCAAGAGAAACCTAGTGAAAGTTGTTCATAGGTTGGCTCGTTTAGGGGTTCGAATTGAAAGTTCTCCAAATCGTTTAGGGGTTCGAATTGAAAGTTCTCCAAATGGAGAAAAGTTGCCCTTATATACCCATCCTCCATGGGAGGAGGATAAACCAGAACTTGATCACCCATAGCAACTTCTTCAAGTGGAGGCACTTGGTTGTCTTGTGCTCCCGCATTAGCAATGCCTTCCTCGGACCTTCCTGCGGCTGCTCTTTGAGTATTTATACCTTTAACCACCATACAAGGTTTAGGTGAAAGCACACATAAGGTAGATTCAAGAGGCACGACATAGGATTACAAGAAGATGAGAGTTTCCTAAGCATCACATAGTTCCTCATTCATAACTGTGGCGCGCTTCACAATTATGAATAAGAATCTACGTAGACGTGGTTGAATGAGACAAAAATCCTAAAGGTATTCAACCTCATGCTCTGACACCAGGTTTGTCACATCCAGGGAGCACCCCCTAGACGTAACCGGCGTCATTGTCCTTTTTGAGGACTAAGACTAGCCTCTTAGCATACATCATTACATTCATAGGTTAAAAATGCGGATAATTGAAAACTTTTTATTCTACATTGAGATTTACATAGACCTCTAAATACACATAATATATATTCATATAGAGTATACATAGACCCTTCGTATAAGAAGACTACATAGTCTTCTACTTTTAATGCACATACATAGTATAAGATAGTCTCATAAAAAGTCTATAACATTGTCTCATATTAAACCATCTAGATAAGAGTATCACAATTTAGGCATAGACCTTACATCAACAATTATAGCCACATATAGGCTTTACAATTATTGTACCAAAATGAAAAAGAATGAACAAAGTGTCTTTTAAAACTAAACAACATCCAATAGGTAGATAATATGGGTATATGCACACAGAACAAGTGAAATCATTCTAAAGAGGACATTTGATCCAAAACAATGCTAAAATACTTTTTAAAGCCTTATGCACAATTAATAACCCATATAAGCCAATAATCACATAATCCATAAGTCAAACTCATGTACTACACAAGACCAAAATCAATAAGTAATAGTCAAGTAAACATATACAAGAGTCCATAACATCATAATATATGCAAGACCCTTACTCATAACCCATCATTTAACCTACAAGTGCAATAACCAAGCAAAGCCACATATCCTTACTCAATCAAGTAAACCAAATAAAGGATCACAAGTAATGCCCAACTCATCATAACATAGCATCAATAATAACCATCATCATATTTAGCAATATAGACCAATAGCATGTTCATAAATGAAACTAACATCATATAGGATCATCAACATATAAAGTGAACATAAGCATAATATTTACTTTTTAAGATTATTATGTCATAAGAACATTCTTCTAGGAATTGCCTCAAAGCTATCTAGTGCAATGCCTAGGTAGAGTCCCATCCCCTACCTAGACTAAGTCAACCTCTCAAGTCACCCTATCTAGAGTTCACATCATTACTTCATTTTCCTTTCGGGAACATTTTCCTTAACCTACATAGAACACAAGACCTAAGTGTGGAATCCGGTGTTGTAAAACCATACACCTTGAGAAGGTGGTCTACGGACCAAAGTACAACCAAACATAAACGTAGCCTTCTAGGAGGATCCACTAGCTAGTCTTTCTATGGTGGCAACATAGTTCAAGAACTAGGAGATATGTATGAACCCTCTAAATGCCGATGGCATTGGAGTCTCATGTCATGGGAATCCATTGGGTGAGTGTCCCTCATAGGGGAGTCAACACCTCATATGGAACTATAGGGTGAACCTTCCTCTATGTGAAGCCAAAACCTCCCATTGTCAAGTTCACTCGATGCTAATCTAAGTCCCTTTTGAAATGTCTTTCTTTATTAGACATCACTTAGTTTAGGTCATAGGGTGTATCCCTTGTATAATCATATTCATTTAGCTCAATAGGTATCGCATAAGAATATCCTTTCATGGAAATCCTCACATGTGAGATTAGCATGTCATCATCATCATTTCATAACAAGGCACATAGGCAAGTAATCACCAACCTTATATCATTTCATCTTAAGCATAATCTTACAATCACATAGTAAAGACATTTCAATTAATCGGCACCCTCATACTTAGACAAAGTTTGAAACCTCAACAAGATAAATAATGAAACCTTAACCCAAAATTTGTTAACTAAGGTTAATAAAAACAGGAATAAGATAATACCGATGTCAAAGTATTATCAATTAGATGATAATCACATGAATAATAACTGCCAAAACAACCTTACTATTTAGCTATTCATGCTAACAATATAACAACATGGCTCTTATACCATTTGAAGGATCATAAGGTAAAAATGGAAAACTTACTAGTTTATTATTTGATTGCGGAAGCCTACAGGTACAGAAGAGAAGTAAAGAACATTTTAGAAAATGAAGTGTATTACAAAATATTCTGATGCCCTTCTTCTCTAATTCTGAAGTCTTTAAATAGACTTGAAGAGATAAGGGGAAATCTAAAGGCTTTCTTCTTGATTGTCTCTTGATTTCCGTCCGTTGCTTTTTTCAAAAGCAAGATAAGCTTTAACTATTCAAGATAAGCTTTGGCTGTCATCCATTGCTTTTTCTTTTGGAAAAGCATCCTTTACTTTATATCTTTATATTTTGATAAAGTTATGTCGGCAACGCTTGTCGGTCCTGGCTGGGTCCATTATGTTTTTAATCAAAAAGAAATTCCGTCTCTTTGAGACTCTTCTTTTTCTTTCTAGATAATTCCAGCTCTTTGAGCTTCTATCTGAAAGACTAGTTATTCTGGTTTTTTAATATCCTCAACTAGTGATTAATCATAAAACGGATCTAAATAAGACTGTGCTAAAACTCTGGATTTTAAATTGATAAAGTGATTAATCACCGCTTTCTGAAGACGAATCTTCCTCAATAAGCTTCATTATAGATTGTTCATTTTCTTCAGAATCTAGGTCTGATAAAGCCTTTTGTAATCTTTTCTTCAGATCACTCTTAGACAATGGTTTTTGAGGAGATCTTCTTGAGATCGACTGATTAGTAGTTGCAGCTTCTTTTGGAGCTGGAGACCATCCTTTAATTAAGACTTCTCTAGAAAGATATTTGATCCTGTCAAATTCTGCAATAGAAAAAGTCCAACTAATAATATACGAAATTCTTTTCTGAATAAAATATTTACATAATTTAATATTCTCTGGGAGAGAAGAGATGTCACGTTCATGCTGAAACTGACTATATCTGTCAGCAAAGAGTTTCGGCAGAACCTGTTTATTACCACCAAAACAGTTCCACCATTTATAGAACCACCTTGGGATGACCTTTTTGGTCACTTCTGGACTATACTTGATGAACCACGTATGAGTAGTTGGTTTAAGATAGAGGAAATTGAACCAGGCTGATATGTAGTCATGCCAATTGTAGGTCTGAGGTCTGTGTTCCCTCGATAGGTTGATTGGAGTATGCAAGTGATCACCCTGCCACTCAAAAAGAGATAAAATTTTATTTATAGTAACTTTAGAGTAAGCTATACTATCACGATCTGAATTATCACTAAGTTTGTGTTCAATTTCTATTGAACCAGTGTCAACAAGAATGAACTCAAAATACTTTCTTGTTTTTAGTGGATTATCTGTATCCACATAATTTCTATTAGAAAACAGAGGTTTAACAAGATGCTTAACCTCATAATTTTCATATTCTTTTTCAAGGGCTAATATATGAGAGACCTGCAAAGAGACAATTTCAAAGGTTTCTTTTACCTTTGGGATTCTTACCGTCGTTGAGCCAGTTGTTGGGGAAACTGCTTCCTTGAAGCTTTCAGGAGCTTTCATAGTGTAAGAATCTTTGGTTTGGGGAGAAGAGTATCTAGGTACTCCTGATGGTGAGTGAGAGCAAGGTTCTACATCTTGCTTGAAAGGTTTTTTTGTTGAAGAGATCGGAGGCAAAGGAGGCAAAGGAGTTATTGAAAATGCTGGGTTGATGGGTGGTAAGCTGGCTAAAGCTGAATATTTATTTTGGTCATTCAGAGATGGCCTAATAGCAAAAGGTTTCGCTGAAGGTTTTCCTTATGAGCTTTTTCCCTTATCTTTGAAAGGGCTTCCAGTGATGGCTCTTATTGAGGGCCTCATGATGCTTTACCCTGCAAGAATTCTCGAGTTAGAAAATCTGGCAGAGAATTATCTTCACCTTTGAGAAATTCAATTTGAAAATCAAAACTGGATAATAAGGCTTGCCACCTTGCAAATATTTGTTTAGAAACAAGATATTTAACATCCTTTTGTAGAATGTCCTTAGCAAATTTACAATCTACTCTAAGCAAGAATTCTTTATTAATAAGATCATCTTGGAATTTAGTAATGCAGAGTACTATAGACAAGATTTCTTTCTTAACGGTACTGTAGTTTTTCTGCGCAGAATTCCAGATTCCTGAGGTATAATGAACTAATTGTTCTGATGAATCTGGTTTTTTTCTTTGTTTAAGAATACCATCATATCCTTTATCAGACGCATCAGTTTCAACAATCATAAAATAATCTAGGTTAGAAATACCTAGACAAGGAAGGTTTTTAACCATTGATTTAAGGAGAATTACAGAATTAGTTTGTTCCTCACTCCAGGGAGTCGGATTCTTTTTGAGCCTGTCATAAAGAGGTTTACAAATTTGCCTCACTTTAGGGATAAAGTCGGCAACATAATTAAGGCTTCCTAAGAACCTTTGCAATTGGGTTTTATCAAGAATGATATCGAAAAATTTCTCAGTAAACTCAATGGCTCTACAAATAGGTTTATAGGTACCTTGATATAAATCATGCCCTAAAAATCTGATTTTTGTTTGAAACAATTTTATTTTCTTAGCACTAATAACTAAGCCATTGTTCTTAATAATTTTAAAGAAAATATTCAGATGTTTAAAATGAGAATCTATGTCCTCAGAGAAGATTAATACATCAGCAATATAAATAATTGATATATTGCTAATGTGGTTAAAAATAGAATTCATAATGTTTTGAAATTCTGAAAGGGCATTTTTAAGTCCAAAAGGCATAACATTCCATTCATATTGTCCGAATGGGACATTGAAAGCCGTTTTAGATTTATCCTTTTCGGAAATTTGGATTTGCCAAAAACCTGATTTTAAATCAAATTTGCTATAAATATTTGCTTTAAAAGTTCTTTTTAAAAGATCTCGTTTATTTGGAATTGGATAGCGAATCCATTTCAAAGCAGTGTTTAAAGGCTTGTAATTGATAACAAGTCTAGGGGATCCTCGTTCTTGTTCAGCAGCATTATTAACATCAAAGGCTGAACAACTCCAAGGAGATTTAGAAGGTCTAATAATCTTATTAGCCAATAGAGTGTTGATTTTCTTTTTACAGATTTCCATTAATTCATGGTTCATTTGAATGGGCCTAGCCTTAGTCGAAATGGCCCTTTCATCAAATCCATCAACATATGGTAAATCTATAATATGGGTTTTTGGAGCCCAAAAAGCATTTGGAAAATCAGAGCAAATTTCTTTTTCGAAACTTGTTTGAAGATTAGCAATTTTAGCAATCATTCCCGGGGTTTTTAAAATTTGCTCTATTTTCTTAATTTTTATATCTTCTTTGAGAAAACAAATTTGGTTTATTTTAAAAGCGGTTTGTTTTTGTAAAATTTACTTTCTTCAAAAGAAAGTGTTTTGATGATCTTATTATCAAAATGAAATTTCTTTCCCTAAAATTTTTGTTCTTATAGAATCAAAATCAGAAATGTAACATTTTATGTGAGTGATAAAAGGAATTCCAAGAATGATTTCTTCGTTAATATTTTTAGTAATAACGAAATCATTAGAAAGACAAATACCATCATTGCAAATATGGGCATTGGATAATTTATAATTTATAAGGATACGCTCACCAGTGGCGCTGTATAGTCTGGTAGTTCCCTTTTGAAGGTATTTGGTAGGGATTAATCCTTCTACAATGCAATTTCTATCTGCACCACTGTCTAATAAAGCAATTTTGTTGAGAAAAAAATCATTACTGATAACTAATTTAATAAGAATATGAGAACTCTGAGGTCTGATTTTTGTAATCAAATTTATGCCTACCTCAGATTCATACCTGGGAGGTGAAGATTCTTCGGAATTTTTGTCTTCGTCATTAGAACTAGCCAGTTCTTTTCCTTTTGTTGTCCCTTCTGTTCCTTTTAGGATTTGTTTTGTAATGGCATCAATTTCAATCTTATGAAGTCTAGATTGGACTTCTCTTATTTCTTCTTTTAGAAGATTTACATCTGAACGAAACTCATTAATAGAAGGTTCTTCCTTCTTGTTGTCAAATCTGTTCATGATTTGTTTCATGCTAAAAGGAGTTACTTTAGTAGTTACTTCCTTTTTTGGATTAGTAAAAAGCTTTTGTAGTTCCAGCAGATAATTTCTCCGAGCATCTTCATCTTTGAAATGCTCTATTGTGGCGAATAAAACTTCAACCGAATTTTCCGAGATAACTCCAATAGTCTGACTGTCACAAAGGCAAAAGAATCCTTGGAAATTTCACTCTGGACTGCTTTCTTCAGAGTCTTGAGCAAGGTTAAGAAACTCGTCATCGCTAGTTTCACGATCTGAAGAAGGATCAGTATCTGATTTTTCCTCTTCTAAGATAGAGAAAAGTTTTTGCTTGGTTTCTTCATCAACTTCAAGAAGATTGACTTTCTTTTTCTTCTTTTTGCTTCTTGGACATTCAGGAGATTTATGACCTCTTTTCCCACATGTCCAACATTTCTCTTCCGGGGAAGTGTTCTGAGAAGACTTTATATTGCTTCTTTTCTTTGAATGAACCTTTCTTCTGGAGGATTTCTTGCGATGGGATGATTCTCCCGATCTTTCCCTCTTTGAATCTTCTCTAGCCGAAGGCGGTTTGAGAAGAGGAAATCCAAAATCCTGACAAAAATTGCCTAGTTCTGAAGAAGAGAACATTTGATCTTTCTTAACCTGTTCTTTAAGCTTAAGGTCAGTACAAAGTTCCATAGCTACAACATTTATCATGCTGATTAGATCTCCATATGAAAGTTAAGGATAGGGAACCTTACCTTCACAACGATCTCTTATTTTTGATTTTATCTTTTAAGCAAAGTGAGGAGGTAATCCGCTAAGGAATTGCTCCTTCCAATAGTCGTTGTTGCAGTCATCTCTTATCATGACTTTGTTTAAAAACATATATTTATACCACCTAAAATCAGTTAATTTCTTGCAGTAAAGATTGTTTAAAATTTCTATACTTCTATCTTGAAAAAGCCGTGGTTCTACCACGAAATGTTTAGCAATACTGTAGATAAGAGTAGCAGTAGCATCTTCTACTGTCTCTTCAGTGGTTGTAGTTAAACCTCCTTCAGTTTTAACAATTGCCTTGTTAGCTACACCATTCAGAATGTCAGCTTTGTTTTGATCTGTGAGATAATTGTCCCACCAACTTTTGAGAGTTCCACTGAAACCTGGAACTGATCTGTTAGCCGCCTGTTTGTCGGTGGAATTCTTCCATGTGTAAGTTGTGACATTCATGCCCATCTCTTGGAGTTTATTATAGATTTGGCCTTATGCCATACCATCTATATTCCATTCTGTGATTCCTGCTCCATCTGCGACGCCTTGAGGGTGCATATGGTTTTCTTCAAATTGAATATCGGGAAAAGAAGGTCTGGGATAAAAAAAATTGAATAGGGAAGTCTATCCTTAAGGGAGCTTAATTTAATGCCCTGAGTAATCTTGAGCTTCAAGAGCTGGTCATTAATTCTTTCTAGGGTGTCAGAAGAATTTTTGAATTCATTTGAAACTTTGGGAAAAGCTTCAGGGGAGAATTCGGGGATCTTAAAAATACGACTAGTCTCTCAATGAAGACCATTTATAGAGGTGCTAGGTTTATTTCCTATCTGACTAACACCACATTTTTTATGGTTAGAATCTTCAATCTATCTGGAGACAACATGAAGAACTTGGTTGGTATAATTGTTTTGCTCAAAAAATTGTTAATATCAGCAATAGTAACAATGCTAGAATCCTTTTCCGAAGGCTTTTTGAAAGGAGCTTCTTTCAGGATTTCTTTCATGTAAGGAATGCTAAGACCTTCAAGAGGAGGAGTAATACTTTCAACAAACTGTTCTTTGGTATGCCACTTGTTTATCAAAACCTGAAGCGATGAATTGGTTTCATCAATTTGACCAGAACATTCAAACCATTTAAAAAATTCAATTTCAGTCTTGAATCATTTCATATCTTTGAACCATTTGTCTTTGAACGAGATTCTTTGTGATTCTGAGTATGTGTCAACATACCAGGCTTTCTTAAGATCGTTATGTGGGTCATTCCACCATTTACTGATCTTCCTTTTATCAGGAGAAAAATTCTCAGCAGCTTTAATAACACCTACAGAATCCTTCTTTTTATGGAAAGAGAGTTTCATTTTGCTAGGCGAAGGACTTCCTCAAGTCGAAGGGGATTCATAATATACCTTAGGAATAGTATTGGTAAAATCCACGCCGTGGAATTTACCTTGTTCTAAAGCTTCAGAGGCTTCAGACAATTCATCATCCTCCCGGGTTTTTGAAGAAGAAGGTCTAACCGAAGATATTCTTCTACTTGAAGAAGCTTGGTTAAAAGAGTTGGATCTTAGAAACTTAAGGTTAATAGAGCCATCTGAAAATTGGGTAACACTTTCTTGGGAAGACCTAGAAGGTTGGAAAGGAAAGGGTTCAGCAATAGACTCAAATTTCCAGTCATCATTGGAAAGAATCTCATCCCATTTTAGTAAACGAGGAACAAAGGTAGTATTGTGCTCTTGGTTGGCTTCCATGAGCATGGTGACTCCTTTGACGCTAGAGTTAATAGCCTTTGGGGCTATTGTGGTTTTCATTAGCTTGTAATATACCCTGTATATTACAGCTATTTCTCCGGTGTCAATCTTACTGTTCATGTTCTTGGTTTTGACGTTGAGCGTCAAAGTATCCATGACGTTAGGGTCATCGATATCAATCGAGAAATTGGGATAACAATTGAAGTAAACCGGTCAATTAGCAAGGTTACTTTCTAAGATTCCTAACAAAGAATCAACAAACTTAAGAAGTCGAGCATCTCTAAGAATAAGACAAATAATCAAATCATTCTTCAATTCCCATCAATTTGTAACCAAGATCAAAGATTTGGGACAAGTGGGGAAGGGAACACGATCAACATGAAATTGCATCAATTAAAATAAATTAATCAACAATCTATACTCAATTAGTCATAGGAAATCACAATTTATCATCAATTTGAAGTTTAGAAGAAAACCCATTAGTATTGGAAAACCCCATGGAATTAGGTAATTTGAAAATAAACTTTGAGGGGACCTCTTGGGGAAAGGAATCCCAAGACTGAAGAACCCATACCTTATGAAAGATTAATCCACGAAATTGAATTGAAATCCTAGAGAAATCAACCTTTTTCTTCAAGCTTTCTTCCTTCTTCAATGGAGGAATTTGGGGAGAGAGAAAGTAGAGAGAGGTGAGAGCTTTTGGGTTTTGTTTTGGGAATTGGGTTTGGGTGAGTGAATATGACATTAAAACCCTTAGGCTATATATAATCACCTCCTAAATTACCCAAAACACCCCTCACTCAAATGGGTCTTTTGGTGAAGTCAAAATGTCAAAATACGATTTTAACGGATCATAGAAGTAGCTCCGCATCACGGGCCAACACACATTTTACTTCCCAAAAATAATTGAGGCAGTGAGGTCTGTGTGGGATGCGTGCAGCACGGCAGCCCACTGATTCTTGACTTTCGTAGGCTGCTTTGGCAGCCTGCCCGCCCATGTTAGGGTCCTTCTCCATGACCCTTCGGGTGGTCCTTGGGGCGTCGTTATTAAACGTTTAGACCCTCTATACTAAATTCTATATAACAAAAGTCTTTTTACAAGTTTTAGACTTAATTTGACCCTCCAAAACCATCGCCAAACATAGCGACGTCAACTAGTTCAATTAAGCTAGTTTCCGGACGTCATGGACGTTTTTTGACGTCTAGGCTCTAAAACTTTTTGGATGACTTAGATACATTATTTTAGGTCTTAATACACTATTTAAACCTTTAAACACTCATGTTAGGCTCTAGATTATGTCTTGACTTTTCAGAGTGTTACACTTAATAGCAGTTGTTTACACACCAAATCAAGGCTCAAACATTCATAATTTATGCGCCAAACTTACAAGGAACACAATAACACAATTGCAAGTTCTATTGCAACACAGGCAACTTTTAAGAGGAAACTTCCAAATTCAAGCACACATCTAATTCTTCATTTTATGGAGGTACTACCTTCTCCAATCTTAAACATTCTCATAAAAATCATTTTTAAACACATTGCAACCATTATTCATGAAAATGAAATTTTTCCTGAAACTTCAAAATTTTACAGTGAGCCCAAATTCCCACTCAGTGAAACATGCTTGATTTTCAACAATTTCTTCTTTAGGAAATTTATTTAGAAAGAATGAACATAAGAAATAAAAATCCATATATAATCACTTTACCACATGAACAAAACAACTATGAAGGGTTAAGGCTTACCGGGACTATCAAATCCTGATAAGTTCTCCCTCCTAACCCCCATCCCATAAGGAGGGTTCTTCTTTGGAGCATTAGGATCTAGAGGATCTTGATTGACCCTTTTTCTTTTTGCATTGATGTTCGGGCAGTCATTCATCTTGTGAGGCTTACTACCACATGCAAAGCAACCATCCATCCCGACAAGACACTTACCCAAGTGTTGCTTCCCACAAGTAGCACACTTAGGCCTCTAAAATGTATGGCCACCACCTTTGGAATTTTGGTTGGAAACTCTATCCTTGTTCCCCATTGAAGACTCTTGGTGATCGAACCTCTTCATAGGTTTTGCTTGACTAGACTCATCAAATCTAGGCCTCTTCCCATCTTGCCTTATCTCCCTAATTTTGGACTCCTCAATTTGTTGTGCATAGGCCATGCGTCTAGAGATATCCATGTCATTAAGTAGCATTGCCATATGGCAATCCTTTTCCACCAAGCTAGACAATCCCATCACAAATTTGTTCATCCTAGCCCTAGGGTTCACTACCATGGTCGGGGCATATTTAGAAAGTTGGGTGAATTTGAGAGAGTACTCTTTCACACTCATTCCCCCTTGATGAAGAATCTGGAATTCAACAATCTTCTTCTCCCTCCACTCTAGAGGAAAGAACCTATCTATAAAAGTCTCTTTGAACACTTTCAAATCTACCGGACCATCCCTTAAAGGTCTCATATCCCTCCATTGCTCAAATCACACTTGAGCCACATCCTTGAGTTGGTAAGCGGATAACTCTACTCTCTCCGTATGGGTCACACCCATAGCCTCTACCACCTTGAATATATCATCTATGAAACTTTGTGGATCTTCATCCACCTTAGTGCCATGAAAAGTGGGAGGGTTCATCCTCATGAAATCCCTAATTGCAGGAGCGGGAGTACTCATATTAGGTTGGGGTCTATCTCCTTAGTTACCTTGGGCAACCAAATGAGTAGTGACGACTTGAGTTTGAGCCGTCATAGATGGGTCAAACTCATTAGGGTAGACCTCAATTCCGCATTAGTCATATCCCCTTCAACAAAATGAGTTTTAGGAGTTTGAGGGATAGGGGGAATTTGAGGTCCTTAGTTCCCTTGAGGTTCCGGAGGGAGAACCGCCTCATTCACATTCTCTTGGCTAACTATAGGGACTTGGTAAACACGGGGAGGGATCCTCTCATTATCTACACCTTACTCCTCCCTCCTAGCGGTTGCTCTCCTCGTATTAATGTCCTATATACACAAAGAGAAGAGGTTGATAGAGAAATCTTATAGAATTCAACTCTAAGGCACGACATTAGAACAATGAAGAAAGTAAAACCTCTATCATCTTATAGCCTCTTGATCATGGATGTGTCGCGAGTCACACCAATGAACAAGACTCTACTAGACGTGGCTTGTGAGACTTTAGACCCTAAACTATTTCCCATAACTTATGCTCTTAATCCAAGTTTGTAACGACCCAAAAGTACACCCTAGAAAAAGGGAGCACCCTTAGGCCGGGACAATTGCTTACTTGACCTTTCGGAGGTACAAGCCTTAGATATCATTCATTACATAAGATATGAAAAGTAGTGCGGAATTTAAATCTTTTCACGAATAAAATAATAAAAGGAATATCTTTCATAAAAAATAAGGAATGATATCATCTTAACAAGCCAACTTAAGGACATAACATAAATATTCTTAGGGACACGGCCCTTTACATTTGAAAGAAATACATATTAATTCTTAAAAATATAAACTAAGAAAATAGAACTATGCCCTCGGATATATGAGGACATACATTGTCTTGAGAAAGTAGATTCCCAAGCTTTTCCTCCTAGTCTTTAAAAGCCTTTAACCTATACTTATTAAGTATAGAAAAGTATGGGGTTAGTACAAGACAATGTGCTAAGTATGACATATGCAAAAACAGGTAAAAAGGGACATTTTAGTAAGATAAGTTGTGATGCCAAATAAGTAAAACCTTCATGAATTTAGAGTTGAAATAGTATAAGAATCATCATTAACCACATAAAATAGAACTCTCACTATTTTAGAACCAAAAGTAACTTTACAGTGAACCAAGCTAAACTTTACAGAGAAGCATTTAAGATTACAGTGAACATTTTATCCAAGCGTAGTGAACTTATTCCCTTTGAGGTTTCCCTAATCAAGTTATACCAAGACTCACTAAGGTGATACATGAAGGAAACACACATACACCCCCTTCAATACACACCAAGGTGATCCCTAAGACTACCAACCATAGGCTTACCTCACCCGGGAAACAAGTCCACACTCTTGGCTAAACATTAGAAGAAAATATATAATTACGGACTTCACATAGTGCTCCACTCCCAAAAGAATTTGTAAGTTACAATAAGTGCAATCTGAGAGTAGCATCCGATACTACGACTCCCACTTAGTGACCCTTGAGGATTCTCTTGGACTAAGTACACTACATGTATCCTCCTTGACATTCATTATATGAAACTTTAGCTTTAACTTTCTTGTTTTAACATTAGATTCTATGTCATCTAACTTCATTTTAACACATGATAACTCATTCATTTACTTCATTTAGAACACACCAAGTGACAGACCCAGAAATTTCTGTGACCTATACTAGAGCATAAAATGTAAATTAATAATGATTTTAGGTCTAAATAAGTGTAAATAACTTGTTTGAGAAGTTTCGGAGCCACAATATTAAAATGCCCTTAACCTCCGGAAACTAGAGAAATTTAACTAGTTGACGTCCCTATGTTTAGGGAAGGTTTTGGAGGGTCAAATGAAGTATAAAACTTTTAAAAAGACTTTGGATAGGTAGAGTGTCGTATATAGAGTCTAAAAGTCAGATAACGACACCCCAAGGACCACTGGAAGGGTCCTTGGGAAGGACCCCAACATGGGTGGGCAGGCTACAAAAGCAGCCTACGTAAGTCAGGATTCAATGGGCTTCTGCACGACGCGCAGCCCACACGGACCTCACTGGTTCCATTTTTATTTTCCAAGTAAAAAGTACGTTTTGGCCCCTGCATGCGGAGCCACATCCCTGATTCGTAAAAAGTCGTATTTTGGGTGTTTTGACTTCACAAATAAACCCATTTAAGTGAGGGGTCTTTTGGGTAATTTAATGGGTGACTATATTATGTATTAGGTTCATTTTTAGGTCAATTTTATCATTGAAATCAAGTCCCACAAGTTGAAATCAAAATCTCTCTCTCCCAAATTATCCCTTCCTCCAAAACTCCATTGAAGACCAAAAGAGCTCCACGGAGAAGAGCAAGCCTTAAAGTTTTCCAACTGAATTTCGTGGCTTTCTCATTTATAAGGTGTGGTTTCTTTGACTCTTGAGAATCCTTTCCCCAAGAGGTCCTTCAGAAGATGATTTCTAAATCCCCCAAAACAAGGGTTTTTCTCCTCACATGAGTTTCCTTTCTAAAAAGACTTGAGGAATAGTATTGGTAAAATCCACGCCGTGGAATTTACCCTGTTCTAAAGCTTCAGAGGCTTCAGACAATTCATCATTCTCCCGTATTTTTGAAGAAGAAGGTCTAACCGAAGACATTCTTCTACTTGAAGAAGCTTGGTTAAAAGAGTTGGATCTTAAAAACTTAAGGTTAATAGATCAATCTGAAAATTGGGTAACACTTTCTAGGGAAGACCTAGAAGGTTGGATAGGAAGGGGTTCAACAATAGACTCAAATTTCCAGTCATTATTGGAAAGAATCTCATCCCATTTTAGTAAACGAGGAACAAAGGTAGTACTGTGCTCTTGGTTGGCTTCCATGAGAATGGTGACTCCTTTGACGCTAGAGTTAATAGCCTTTGGGTCTATTGTGGTTTTCATTAGCTTGTAATATACCCTGTGTATTACAGCTATTTCTCTGGTGTCAATTTTACTGTTCATGTTCTTGGTTTTGACGTTGAGCGTCAAAGTATCCATGACGTTAGGGTCATCGATATCAACCGAGAAATTGGGATAACAATTGAAGTAAACGGGGTCATTAGCAAGGTTACTTTCTAAGATTCCTAACAAAGAATCATCAAAATTAAGAAGTCGAGCATCTCTAAGAATAAGACAAATAGGAATATTTAAACCTTTTCGGAAAAGAGGTTTAACAGGAACTTGAATAAGACCAACATGAAGAAATTTAAAATCTTTCTTATATTTTTCAATATCAGTTGCAATAAGTAATTTCATGGATTCTAAAGAATTATTAATAGCAGAAGTAGACTCGCAGGTCTTAATATTGTAATTTTTAAATAAATTAAAATTACCTATTTGTAAATCTTTTGAAAAGGTTCTTTAGGAATAGACCAATTTTGTAATCTACTTTCTTCTTTAGAGATAGTAATATTAACACTAAAGACAACATTTTTATTCATTATGAATAATCATATTGCTAACAGTGTTAATATTACTATCTCTAAAGAAGAAAGTAGATTACAAAATTGGTCTTTCCTAAAGAACCTTTTCAAAAGATTTACCAAATAGATAATTTTAATTTATTTAAAAATTACAATATTAAGACCTGCGAGTCCACTTCTGCTATTAATAATTCTTTAGAAACCATGAAATTACTTATTGCAGCTGATATTGAAAAATATAAGAAAGATTTTAAATTTCTTCATATTGGTCTTATTCAAGTTGCTGTTAAACCTTTTTTCCGAAAAGGTTTAAATATTCCTATTTGTCTTATTCTTAGAGATGCTCGACTTCTTAATTTGATGATTCTTTATTAGGAATCTTAGAAAGTAACCTTGCTAATGGCCCCGTTTACTTCAATTGTTATCCCAATTTCTCGGTTGATATCGATGACCCTAACGTCATGGATACTTTAACGCTCAACGTCAAAACCAAGAACATGAACAGTAAGATTGACACTAGAGAAATAGCTGTAATATACAGGGTATATTACAAGCTAATGAAAACCACAATAGCCCCAAAGGCTATTAACTCTAGCGTCAAAGGAGTCACCATGCTCATGGAAGCCAACCAAGAGCACAGTACTACCTTTGTTCCTCGTTTACTAAAATGGGATGAGATTTTTTCCAATGATGACTGGAAATTTGAGTCTATTGCTGAACCCCTTCCTATCCAACTTTGTAGGTCTTCCCTAGAAAGTGTTACCCAATTTTCAGATGGATCTATTAACCTTAAGTTTTTAAGATCCAACTCTTTTAACCAAGCTTCTTCAAGTAGAAGAATGTCTTTGGTTAGACCTTCTTCTTCAAAAACCCAGGAGGAGGATGAATTGTCTGAAGCCTCTAAAGGTTTAGAACAGGGTAAATTCCACGGCGTGGATTTTACCAATACTATTCCTAAGGTATATTATGAATCCCCTTCGACTCGAGGAAGTCCTTCGCCTAGCGAAATGAAACTCTCTTTGCATAAAAAGAAGGATTCTGTAGGTGTTATTAAAGCTGTTAAGAATTTTTCTCATGATAAAAGGAAGATCAGTAAATGGTGGTATGACCCACATCACGATCTTAAGAAAGCCTGGTATGTTGACACATACTCAAAATCACAAAGAATCTCGTTCAGAGACAAATGGTTCAAAGATATGAAAATATTCAAGACTAAAATTGAATTTTTTAAATGATTTGAATGTTCTGGTCAAATTGATGAATCAAATTCATCACATCAGGTTTTGATAAACAAGTGGCATACCAAAGAACAGGTTGTTGAAAGTATTACTCCTCCTCTTGAAGGTCTTAGCATTCCTTACAGGAAAGAAATACTGAAAGCAGCTCCTTTCAAAAAGCCTTCGGAAAAGGATTCTAGCTTTGTTACTATTGCCGATATTAACAAAGTTTTTGAGCAAAACAATTATACCAACCAAGTTCTTCATGTTGGATTCTAACCATACAAATAGTGGTCTTAGTCAAATAGGAAATAAACCTAGCACCTCTAAAAATGGTCTTCATTTAGGGACTAGTCCTATTTTTAAGATCCCCGAATTCTCCCCTGTAGCTTTTCCCAAAGTTTCAAATGGATTCAATAAATCTTCTGACATCCTAGAAAGAATTAATGACCATCTCTTTAAGCTCAAGATTACTCAGGGCAGTAAATTAAGCACCCTTAAGGATAGACTTCCCTATTCCCAAAAAATTTATCCCGGACCTTCTTTTCCCGATATTCAATTTGAAGAAAACCATATGCACCCTCAAGGCATCGTAGATGGAACGGGAATCACAGAATGTAATATAGATGGTATGGCAGAAGGCCAAATCTATAATAAACTCCAAGAGATGGCATAAATGTCACAACTTACAAATGGAAGAATTCCACCGACAAACAGGCGGCTAACAGATTAGTTGCAGGTTTCACTGGAACTCTCAAAAATTGGTGGGACAATTATCTCACAGATCAAAAAAAAACTGACATTCTGAATGCTGTAGCTAACAAGGCAATTGTTAAAACTGAAGGAGGTTTAACTACAACCACTGAAGAGATAGTAGAAGATTGTACTGCTACTCTTATCTACAGTATTGCTAAACATTTCGTGGGAGAACCACGAATTTTTCAAGATAGAAGTTTAGAAATTTTAAACAATCTTTACTGTAAGAAATGAACTTATTTCAGGTGGTATACAAATATGTTTTTAAACAAAGTCATGATAAGAGATGACTGCAACAACGACTATTGGAAGGAGCGATTTCTTAGCGGATTACCTCCTCACTTTGCTGAAAAGGTGAAATCAAAAATAAGAGATTGTTGTGAAGGTAAGGTTCCCTATCCTCAACTTTCGTATGGAGATCTAAACAGAATGATAAATGTTGTAGCTATGGAACTTTGTATTGACCTTAAGCTTAAAGAACAACTTAAGAAAGATCAAAAGTTCTCTTCTTCAGAACTAGGCAGTTTTTGTCAGGATTTTGGATTTCCTCTTCTCAAACCGCCTTCGGCTAGAAAAGTTTCAAAAAAGGAAAGAAAGGAAAGAAAGGAAAGATCGGGAGAATAATTTCATCCCAAGAAATCCTCCAGAAGAAAGGATCATTCAAAGAAAAAAAGCAATAGAAAGGCTTCTCAGAACACTTCCCCGGAAGAGAAATATTGGACATGTGGCAAAAGAGGTCATAAATCTCCTGAATGTCCATGAAACAAAAAGAAGAAAAAGAAAGTCAATCTTCTTGAAGTTGATGAAGGAACCAAGCAAAAACTTTTCTCTATCTTAGAAGAGGAAGAATCAGATAATGATCCTTCTTCAGATTGTGAAACTAGCGATGATGAGTTTCTTAACCTTGGTCAAGACTCTGAAGAAAGCAGTCCAGAGTAATTGCCAAGGAGCCTTTTGCCTTTGTGACAGTCAGACTATTGGAGTTATCTCGGAAAATTCGGTTCAAGTTTTATTCGCCACAATAGAGCATATCAAAGATGAAGAGGCTCGGAGAAATTATCTGCTGGAACTACAAAAGCTTGTTACTAATCCAAAAAAGGAAGTAACTACTAAAGTAACTCCTTTTAGCATGAAACAAATCATGAACAGATTTGACAACAAGAAGGAAGAACCTTCTATTAATGAGCTTCGTTCAGAAGTAAATCTTCTAAAAGAAGAAATTAGAGAAGTCAAATCTAGACTTCATAAGATTGAAATTGATGCCATTACAAAACAAATCCTAAAAGGAACATAAGGGACATAAAAAGTAAAAGAACTGGCTAGTTCTGATGAGGAAGACCAAAATTCCGAAGAATCTTCACCTCCCAGGTATGAATCTGAGGTAGGCGTAAATTTGATTAAAAAAATCAGACCTCAGAGTTCTCATATTCTTATTAAATTAGTTATCAATAATGATTTTGTTCTCAACAAAATTGCTTTATTAGACAGTGGTGCAGATAGAAATTGCATTGTAGAAGGATTAATCCCTACCAAATACCTTCAAAAGGGAACTACCAGACTATACAGTGCCACTGGTGAGCGTATCCTTATAAATTATAAATTATCCAATGCCCATATTTGCAATGATGGTATTTGTCTTTCTAATGATTTCGTTATTACTAAAAATATTAATGAAGAAATCATTCTTGGAATTCCTTTTATCACTTAGATAAAACCTTATATTTCTGATTTTGATTCTATAAGAACAAAAATTTTAGGGAAAGAAATTTCATTTCCTTTTATCAAAACACTTTCTCTTGAAGAAAGTAAATTTTTACATAAACAAACCGCTTTTAAAATAAACCAAATTTGTTTTCTCAAAGAAGATATAAAAATTAAGAAAATTGAGCAAATTTAAAAAACCCCGGGAATGATTGCTAAAATTTTTAATCTTCAAACAAGTTTCGAAAAAGAAATTTGCTCTGATTTTCCAATTGCTTTTTGGGCTCGAAAAACCCATAATATAGATTTACCATATGTTGATGGATTTGATGAAAGGGCCATTTCGACTAAGGCTAGGCCCATTCAAATGAACCATGAATTAATTTAAATCTTTAAAAATGAAATCAACACTCTTTTGGCTAATAAGATTATTAGACCTTCTAAATCTCCTTGGAGTTGTTCAGCCTTTTATGTTAATAATGCTGCTGAACAAGAACAAGGATCCCCTAGACTTGTTATCAGTTACAAGCCTTTAAACACTGCTTTGAAATGGATTCGCTATCCAATTCCAAATAAAAGAGATCTTTTAAAAAGAACTTTTAAAGCAAATATTTATGGCAAATTTGATTTAAAATGAGGTTTTTGGCAAATCCAAATTTTCGAAAAAGATAAATATAAAACGGCTTTCAATGTCCCATTCGGACAATATTAATGGAATGTTATGCCTTTTGGACTTAAAAATGCCCCATCAGAATTTCAAAACATTATGAATTCTATTTGTAACCACATTAGCAATATATCAATTGTTTATATTGATGATGTATTAATCTTCTCTGAGGACATAGATTCTCATTTTAAACATCTGAATATTTTCTTAGCACTAATAACTAAGCCATTGTGCTTAATAATTTTAAAGATGTGGCCAAAACATGGTACGTCTAATGGAGGGACAATAGGACTCTAAGGGGTGGACCGGTGACATGGGAGATTTTCAAGAAGGCTTATTCTTGACCGGTTCTTTCCTAGAGAGATGAGGGAAGCCAAAGTGGAAGAATTCATCAACCTTCGTCAAAGAAGTATGAGTGTACTTGACTACTCTTTGAAATTCACTAAATTGTCAAGGTATGCTCCTTCTTTGGTTTCCAACCCTAGGGATGAAATGAACTGCTTTGTGATGGGTGTGTCGGATTACTTAAAAGAAGAATGTGGTTTGGCTATGCTACATGATAATATGAACATTTCTCATCTCATGTTGCATGCTCAACAAGTGGAAAAGACTAGGGAGAAGGGGATGAGTAGGGAAGCAAATAGGGCCAAGTCTTTTGATGGTGGTTCTTCAAATGGTAGGCTTGATATCCAAGACAAGCCTAAGTTCAAAAAGAGGTTCTCCAATCAAGTTTCTTCTAAGTTCCCTAATGCTCCTGATGATAAGGTGTCTAAACCTAAGTCGCAAAAGGTAAAGGGTGGAAACTCACCTAATAAGAAGCCTACTTGTACCAAGTGTGGGAAAGGTCACTTTGGTGAATGCTTACTTGTGGCGAAAATTGTTTTAGTTGTGGAAAATGGGGTCACAAGGTGAGATTTCCCTAATTTGAATGTGCAATACAAGGGGAGTGAATAAACAAGTGATTCAAATGATGATGCTCCGACGAAGAATCGTTTTATGCTCTCCGCTCTAGTGGTGAGCAAGAGACTTCTCCCGGTGTGGTGACTGATATGTTGAAAGTCTTTTATATTGATGCATATGCTTTACTTGATCCCGGTTCTACTTTGTCATTTGTTACTCCTCTAGTATCTAAAAAGTTTGACATTTTGCTGGATATGTTGAATGAACCTTTTATGGTGACTACCCCAGTGGGTGAGTCAGTTGTTGCTAGGAGAGTATATAGAAATTATCCCATAATGTTGCCCAATAGAGTTACTCATCTGAAGTTAGTAGAACTCAATATGGTTGATTTGGATGTTATCTTGGGAATAGATTGGTTGCATGCTTGTTTTGCGTCAATAGATTGTAGAACAAGGATGGTAAAGTTTAACTTTCCAAATGAACCCGTTTTTGAGTTGAAGGGGGGAAGTTCTATACCTAAAGTTCATATGATTTCTTGTTTGAAAGCTTGTAGGATGATCTCTAAAGGGTGTTTATACCATCTAGTAAGAGTCCGAGATTTAGACTCCGAATTCCTCCCATTGAGTTGTCCCCGTAGTGAGGGAATTTACGGAGGTCTTTCCTAATGATCTTCCCGATATTCCCCCGGAACGGGAAATTGATTTTGGTATTGACTTGCTACCGGATACAAATCCCATTTCAATTCATCCTTATCAGATGTCTCCGGCCGAATTGAAAGAGTTGAAGGCTCAACTCAAAGACTTACTAGACAAGGGCTTTATTCGGCCTAGTATTTCTCCTTGGGGTGTTCTGGTATTTTTTGTGATGAAGAAGGATGGGTCCCTTAGAATATTTATCGATTACCGTCAACTCAACTAAGTCACAATCAAGAAAAAGTATCCTCTCCTCGAATTGATGATTTAGTTGATAATCTCCAAGGTGCGAGTTACTTTGCCATGATTGACTTGAGAACGGGATATCAGAAACTTAGGGTGAGAGGTGAATATATTCCCAAGACGCCTATTCGGACTAGATAAGGTCACTATGAGTTCTTAGTAATGTCCTTTGGTCTCACGAATGCTCCGACGGAATTTATGGACCTAATGAATAGGGTGTTTTGAAGTTACCGAGATTCATTTGTCGTTTTCTTCATTGATGACATCTTGGTATATTCGAAAAAGGAGGGTGAACACATGGATCATTTGAGAGTGGTGTCGCAAGTGCTTAAGGAACACCAATTGTTTGCCAAGTATAGCTAATGTGAGTTTTGGTTGAGGTCGGTAATGTTTCTTGGCCATATCATCTCTAGTGTAGGTGTGGAGGTTGATCCAAGGAAGACCGAAGCGGTGAAATATTGGTCTAGACCTTTGGATCCTACGAATAATAGGAGTTTCTTAGGCCTAGCCGGTTATTATAGAAGGTTTGTCGACAGGTTTGCATCCATTGCTTCCCCTTTGACAACCTTGACTCAAAAGAATGTGAAATTTGAGTGGTCGGAGGCATGTGAAAAGAGCTTCCTAATGTTGGAGGATATGATTACTTCCGCTCCGGTATTGACTCTACCGGAGGGTACTAAGGGTTTTGTGTTCTATTGTGATGCATCCCGAGTCGGGTTGGGGGGTTTTCTTATGAAACATGGAAAAGTTATAGCCTATTCTTCTAAGAAACCCAAAGTTTATGAGAGGAATTATCCGACTCACGACCTTGAGTTAGAGGCCGTAGTATTTTCCTTGAAAATATGGAGGGATTATCTTTATTGGTTCATGTTGATATGTATACGGACCATAAAAGTCTCCAATATGCATTCACTCAAAAAGAGTTGAATCTCTGACAATGGAAGTGGTTGGAGTTGTTGAAAGACTATGATATGAGTGTTCTCCACCATCCCGGCAAGACTAATGTGTTAGCTGAAGCTCTAAGTAGATTTTCCATGGGAAGTGTGTCCCATGTTAAAGAATCGAAGAGAAACCTAGTGAAAGTTGTTCATAGGTTGGCTCGTTTAGGGGTTCGAATTGAAAGTTCTCCAAATGGTGGTATGGTTGTGCATCATAACTCCGAGTCATCTTTGGTGGTTGAGGTGAAGTCTAAGAAACACCTTGATATATTGTTGATGGAGTTTAAAGAATCGGTTCTTGGTAAGATGAATGAGTCATTCTCCCAAGGGGGGATGGTGTTCTAAGGTACCAAGGGAGATTGTGTGTGCCTAATGTGGATAATTTGAGGAATAGAATTATTGAGGAAGCTCATGGAGCCCGTTACTCTATTCATCCGGGTTCTACAAAGATGTACCATTACCTTTGAGAAGTGTTCAGGTGGGATGGCCTAAAAAGGGATATTGCAGAGTTTGTTGCAAAGTGTCCCAATTGTCAATAAGTTAAGGCCGAACACCAAACGTCGAGTGGTCTACTACAAGAAATAGAAATTCTTACTTGGAAGTGGGAAGATGTTATATGGATTTTGTAGTAGGTTTGCCTCGAACTCGAAAGCATATGACTCTATATGGATGGTAGTGGATAGATTGACCAAATCCGCTTACTTTACTCCCGTTAAGTCTACTTATTTGGCCGAAGACTATGCAAGGATCTATATTGAACAAGATAGTGAGTCTTCATGGGGTTCCTTTGTCCATTAAATCTGATAGAGGTTCTCAACTTACGTCTAAATTTTGGAGATCATTTCAAAGAGGTTTGGGTACTCAAGTGAAGTTAAGCACCGCTTTTCATCCCCAAACGGATGGTCAAGCGGAGCATTTTATTCAAACTCTTGAGGATATGATTAGGGCTTGTATCATTAATTTAAAGGGAAATTGGGATGATAACTTTCCTTTGGTTTTCTCATATAAAAATAGTTTTCATTCATCCATCTCTATTGCTTTTTATGAAGCCTTGTACGGTATGTGGTGTATATCTCCAATTGGATGGTTTGAGGTTGGTGAATCATAGTTTCTTGGTCCCAATTTGATCTATAAGACATTGGAGAAAGTTCATATCATAAGGAACCGGTTGCAAACAACCTATAGTTGGCAAAAGTCTTATGCCGATCATAGGAGAAGAGACCTTGAATTTGAAGAGGGTGATAAGGTGTATTTAAAAAACTTCTCCCATGCAATGGGTGGTTAGATTTGGCATGAAACGGAATTATGTCCTCGTTATGTGGGTCCCTATGAAATCTTGCAAAGGGTTGGCAAGGTTGCATACGAGTTGAACTCCCTAGTGTACTATCTTCGGTTCATCCGATTTTTCATGTATCCATTCTTAAGAAGTGCATTGGTAATCCCCAGTCTATTTTTCCAATTGAAGGTCTTGGTGTGGAAGAGAACCTGTCCTATGAGGAGGTTCCGGTTGAAGTCCTTGATTGTCAAGTGAAGAGGTTGAGGAACAAATAGGTCATCTCCGTAAAAGTGTTTTGGAGAAACCACCTAGTTCAGGGATAAACATGGGAGGCCGAGGCCGACATGAAGTCCCTTTATCCTCATCTCATTGTTAATTAAGGTTAGTTGTTCTTCTTAATAATGAATATAATAAGTTGATTGCATTTGATTTTTGTTTCAAAATTTTGCATAATTAAGGTAAAAAGGTTTATGCTAAAATGATTTATCATGGAAAAATGCTCTTTTTCTTGATTTGCACTTATTTGTGTATTTGGTATATTGTTGCCTTCATGATGTGATAGTAAGCATGTTGATATGTTGAGAAAGGAACTTTGGCGTAATTGACTCTTTAATGATATGTTGAGCTCATGTTGTTGCTATGAGAAGGAAATTCATCATGTTGTAACTTTGAGCCATTATGTTTAAAATTGATGTTTTGAGTCGTTATGTATGTGCTCTATTGTTATGTTGAATAATTTGTAAATCATGTTGATGATGCATATTGTTGGTTGGATTGCTAGTCTTGAGTCTATCCTTCCCCTTTTAAAACATTAGTGTCATTTGGGGAAGAATGTTTCTAAGGAGGGGATAATGTAACACTCCAAGAAGTTTTATAGCCAAGACGTCAAAGAACGACCATGACGTCTGAAAACTAGCTTAATTCAACTAGTTGACGTAGCTATGTTTGGGGATGGTTTCGGAGGGTCAAATGAAGTCTAAAACTTTTAAAAAGACATTGTTTATATAGAATGTAGTATAGAGGGTCTAACCGTCCAATAACGACGCCCCAAGGACCACCGGAAGGGTCATGGAGGAGGACCCCAACATGGGTATGGAGGCTGCCAAAGCAGCCTGCGAAAGTAAAGAATCAGTGGGCTGCTGTGCGACACGCAGCCCACACGGACCTCACTGCCTCAAATTAATTTTGGGAAATAAAATGTGTGTTGGCCCCGTGACGCGGAGCCACTTCCTAGATCCGATAAAATCGTATTTTTGACATTTTGACTTCACAAAAAGACCCATTTGAGTGAGGGGTGTTTTGGGTAATTTATGCGATGATTATGAATAGACTAAGGTTCATTTTAAAGTCATTTTCACTCACCCAAACCCAATTCCCAAAACAAAACCCAAAAGCTCTCATCTCTCTCTACTTTCTCTCTCCCTAAGTTCCTCCATTGAAGAAGGAAGAAAGCTTGAAGAAGAAGGTTGATTTCTCTTGGATTTCACTTCAATTTCGTGGATTAATCTTCAATAATGTATGGGTTATTCATTCTTTGGATTCCTTTCCCAAAGAGGTCCTCTCAAAGTTGATTTTCAAATTACCCAATTCCATGGGGTTTTCCAATTCTAATGGATTTTCTTTTAAACTTCAAATTTATGATAAATTATGATTTCCTATGACTAATTGAGTATAGATTGTTGATTAATTGATGTTAATTGATGCAATTTCATGTTGATCATGTTTCCTTCCCCACTTGTCCCGAATCTTAGATCTTGATTATAAATGGATGGGAATTGAAGAATGATTTGATTATTAGACTTGTTTTTGTCTATTCTAGTTCATGTATGGATTGACTAGGGTAATGTATTTTTGGGATTGTATCTATTTCTTGATGAATTCATGATGAACCCTAATTCCCCTAACCCTAGGTTATGAATTGATGTTAATTGGGACAGTGATGATGCAATTGACCTAGTTCTAGTATTAATTACTATTGATTGATGTTGCTACACCTATTATTGGATGTAATTGGTTGGTTGATGGTAGGACCATGATGATGACTTTTGAAGGAGATTTGGTAAGTCTTCATTATCCTAACCTTTACTTCAAGTATGATGGCTTGTGATTGGTGATGTAGTTCGATTGACGTATACCTTGAGAATATCCTACATAGGTGTTGGTATGATGTTGACTTGAAATGTCTTGACTATGTGATTGTGAGATTATGCTTAAGATGAAATGATATAAGGTTGGTGATGACTTGCCTATGTGCCTTGTTATGAAATGATGATGATGATATGCTAATCTCACATGTGAGGGTTGCCATGAAAGGATATTCTCATGCAATATCTATTGAGCTAAATGACTATAATTATACAAGGGATACACCCTATGACCTAAACTAAGTGATGACTAATAAAGAAATACATTTCAAAAGGGACTTAGGTTAGTGTCACGACCCGAAAGCACCCCCTAGAAGTTGGGGAAAACCTTCGAATCATGACCGGGCATACTTGACCCTTTGGGGTCTCGTACAAGCCCTCTAACTAGCATTCATAACATAAAGCATGAAAAGTAGTGCGGAATTAAAACTTTTCACGATAATAATAATAGAAGAAGTCATTGCATAAATACTAGGAAATCTTATCGTTACAAGCCAACTTAAAGACACAACTTAGAATCTTAGGGACACGGCCCTTTACAATAAAAGTAAATACAATTTAAGTCTTAATAAAGAAACTAAGAAACATAAAAATATGTCCTCGAATATATGAGGACATACCCAATTCTTGAGAGATAGAGTTCCCAAGCTTCGACTCCGCTCCTCCCAAAAAGGCTTCCAACCTATACTCTTAAGGTATAAAAAGTATAGGGACAACAATGTACTAAGTATGGCATATGCAAAAACATACGAAAAGGGACATTTTAGTAAAATAACTTTTCATGCAATTTAAATATAATATTCATGAATTTAGAAACAAACCAACATAAGAATCGACAATCAACACTTTATGGCAACTTTACTAAAACTTAGAGTAAACAAAAAGTAACATTACAATAATCTTACTAAACTTACGGTAAAATCAAATAAAGCATTACAGTGAACATTTTGAATTCTTAAAAAGCTCACTAGGAATGGAGAGTTTGCTACTAGACACTACATCTCAACTCACGAAGTGTGTCCACCTTAAGATTCCCCTTTTTACTTAACTTGGAATAATACATTCTTTTAAGTGTGTGTGTGTACATGTGCACACCTTGCATATAAGCATCATTTCATTCTCATCAAATTCTACACATTCATTTAACCTTGGTTCATCAAGTTACACACTCTACATGCTTCTCATAATCATACACTTCATTTAGACATAAACTAGGTCTAACATGCAATTCAAGCTACACCAAACACAATACAAGACCAATGTCCAATATATCTTCATTTAACATATTAGACCCTCAAGATTACATAATCAAAACATACTAAATAACATCAATTTCATCAATTAGCACCGCCACCCATAAGGTGAACCATACCACTCAAATATCAATTCATAATAAGAACTATACAATGAGAGCAACTCATCAACAAATCAAACCATCATCAACCATAAGCAATTTATTAATATTTCACCATATTAAGGCCCTAGGGCAGTAGCTACACCAACATGACAAATACAAGAAGACCCATATTCCTACCTTATCCAAATCATGCTCACATAACCCATTTTTCAAGCTAAAAGTTGAAGTATGCATAAACAAGAGTTTCATGGAGTTTTGACATCAAAATCATAAATTCAAACCAATATAAATACATTTAAACCATTAGAACTTAAATACAATAAGACCCATACTCGAAATCAAAGTTAGAAGAAGTTTGAGTTTAGAAAACCTTTTGAAAACCTTTTTTTTTTTTTTAAAGTTGGCTTCTTTAATGAAAAGATATTCAATAATGGATACCATACCTTTAAGATAAAGAAACCCACTAATTTTGATGAATAAAAAAGTCCAAAGCATCCCTCCTTTCCCTCCTTGAACCTTGGCTTCAATGGTGACTTTGAGAGAGTTTTCATTTCAGAGAGAGAATTTGAATGTTGAAGTGAGGGGGTCTTGTCTAGATCTAGGGTATAAAACTAATTTAATATAACCTAAAAACACTAAAATTATCCACCTAGGGTCTTAAATGACTTGGGGTGTATTTACATAAAACACCCCAAGTTGGCAGCCACTTAACAGGCATTGGCAGGTCTCACCGACGAGACCTTCACCAACGGACCGTCGAGGGGCCAACGGACCGTTGGTGGGGTTTCGTTGGTGGAAACTTAGCTCCAAATGGTGCATGGACAAAACCCCAACTCACTAGAAGTTGCGACGCCCTAGGTCGACGGACCGTTGAGGGACCAACGGACCGTCCCTAGGGTCATCGATGGCCACTGATTCTGGCAGACTTTGCCCAAGTCTTGGGCCCTTCATCTAGGGCCCCTTGTGGGTCCTAGGTGGGGTCATGCTCGGACTTTAAATCCCTAAACTATGTCTCCTAGGTCTTAGGAACATCTAATGCAAGTTTCAAGTAAAACGAACACGTAAAACTCATCCAAACACACCAAGACACACAAGTATATTCTAAGGCATACCATCCAAACGTGACGTTCTTGGTCGATTGAACTCCAAACTTAACCAAACTTCACACACTTCCTAAGACACTAAACTAAATTAGGTTAACTAAAAATAAACTCAAGAAACAACCATGAGGCTCTAGTTCACCTTAGTTCATTTTGGGGCGTTATATTCTCCCCCACTTGGAATAACGTTCGTCCTCGAATGACACTTAAATTTTAAGAACAACAAGTACTCTCTTAGAATCATATAATTCACTTAGATAATTATCAAAACATCAACAACCAAAGCATCAACTATCAAGGAACATCATTTCACACTATCAACACTTAGCAACATAGGCAATTTTTGCCAAACATCACAAAGTCAAAACTCAACCTTAGACTTCTTTTATGGAGGAACTACCTTATCCAACATTAAAAATGCTCATATACAATACTTTTACACATATTGAAACTAAAATTCAAGACAAAACAATTTTCTTCAAAATGTCAAAATTCTATAGTGAAGTTCACTGAGTTCACTGCCAAGCTACCAATTTTTTTTGAAAAATTCATTCTTTAAGCAATTCATCAAGATGACATAATTATATGAACTATAAAACCATATAAACTCATTTCATAACACAAAAGTAACAATAACAAAGAGTTAAGACTTACCAAAACCATCAATCCGAATTAATTATCCTTTCTAGCCCCCATCCCATAGGAAGGGTTCTTCTTGGGAGCATTAGGATCTAGGGAAGCTTGACTTACATCTCTCCCCCTTGATTTAAGGTTTGGGCAGTCCCTCATCTTGTGGCCTTTACTACCACATGCAAAACAACCATCCGTTTCGGCAAGACACTTACCCCCATGTTGCTTGCCACAAGTAGGGCACCTAGTCCTTTCATAGGAATGACCACGACCTTCAGAATGTTTATTTGGAGCCCTATCCTTGTTTCCCATTGAAGAATCTTGGGGATAAAACCTCTTCTTAGGCCTTTGGTGACTAGAATCATCCGACCTAGGTCTCTTACCCTCTTGCCTTATCTCCCTAATTTTGGACTCCTCAATTTGTTGCGCATAAACCATGAGCCTAGAGATATCCATGTCATTAAGAAGCATTGCCGTACGACACTCTTTTTCCACCAAGGTAGACACGCCCATCACAAACTTGTTCATCCTAGCCCTAGGGTTGGATACCATGGTTGGGGTATACTTAGAGAGTTGGGTGAATTTGAGAGAGTACTCTTGCACAATCATTCCCCCCTGATGAAGGTTCATGAATTCAACAATCTTCTTCTCCCTCCACTCTAAAGGAAAGAATATATCTAGGAAAGCCTCTTTGAATTCCTCCCAATCAACCGGACCTCTTTCTAAGGGTTTCTCACCCCTCCATTGCTCATACCACACTTGAGCAACATCCTTAAGTTGGTAAGCGGCCAATTCCGCTTTCTCCCTAGGGGTCACAGCCATAGCATCTACCCCCTTGAAAACCTCATCTATGAAGACTTGTGTATCTTCATCCACATTAGTGACATGAAAGGTAGGAGGGTTCATTCTCATGAAATCCCATATCCTAGAAGCGGGAGTACTAGCATTTGGTTGGGGCCTATCTCCTTGGTTAGCTTGGCCCACAAAGTGATTGTTGACGACTTGAGCTTGAGCCGTCATGAGTTGGGTTAAGTTCATTAGGGCAGCCCTCAACTCCTCATTATTCATATCACCCTCAACAAAAGGATCTTGAGGCATAGGAGGCACTTGAGGTCCTTGAGGTTCCGGAGGCACTTGAAGTTCTTGAAAAGGAACCTCCTCATTTTCCTCCCCCTAAGCCAACAATAGGAACTTGGTCAACACGGGGAAAGACTCGCTTATTTGGTACACCTCCCTCCTCCCTCCTAGCGGTCTATCTTCTCGTATTCATGTCCTAAAAACACAAAAAGAAGAGGTTGAGAAAAGACACCTTATATACTCAACTCTAGGGCACGATATTAGAATAGAGAAGAAAGTGAAACTTCTAGCATCATATAGCCTCTTTTCCATGGATGTGTCAAGACTCACACCAATGACCAAGATACTACTAGATGTGGCTTGTGAGACTTTTAGACCTTAAACTATTTCCCAAAACCTTATGCTCTGATACCAAGTCTGTCACGACCCGAAAGCACCCCCTAGAAGTTGGGGAAAACCTTCGAATCATAACCGGGCGTACATGACCCTTTGGGGTCTCGTACAAGCTCTCTAACTAGAATTCATAACATAAAGCATGAAAAGTAGTGCGGAATTAAAACTTTTCACGATAATAATAATAGAAAAAGTCTTTTCATAAATACTAGGAAATGTTATCGTCACAAGCCAACTTAAAGACACAACTTAGAATCTTAGGGACACGACCCTTTACAATAAAAGTAAATAAAATTTAACTCTTAACAAAGAAACTAAGAAACATAAAACTATGTCCTCGAATATATGAGGACATACCCAATTCTTGAGAGATAGAGTTCCCAAGCTTCCACTCCGATCCTCCCAAAAAGGCTTACAACCTATACTCATAAGGTATAAAAAGTATGGGGTTAGTACAACAATGTACTAAGTATGGCATATGTAAAAACATACGAAAAGGGACATTCTAAGGCATACCATCCAAACGTCATGGACGTTCTTGGTCGATTGAACCCCAAACTTAACCAAACTTCACACACTGCCTAAGGACATTAAACTTAACTTAGTTTAACTAAAAATCAACTCAATAAACAACCATGAGGCTCTAGTTCACCTTAGTTCATTTTGGGGCGTTATACTTAGCACCGAGTGAACTTGACAATGGGAGGTTTTGCTTCCCATAGAGGAAGGTTCACCCTATAGTTCCATATGAGGTGTTGACTCCCCTATGAGGGACACTCACCCAATGGATTCCCATGAGATGACTCTCCAATGCCATATGCATGTAGAGGGTACATACATATCTCCTAGTTCTAGAACTATGTTGCCACCATAGGAAGACTAGCTAGTGGATCCACCTAGAAAGCAACGTTTATGTTTGGTTCTACTTTGGCTGGTAGACCACCTTCCATCGGTGTAAGGTTTTACAATTCTGGATTTCACACTTAGATCTTGTGGTCTATGTCGATTAAGGCAAATGTTCCCGAAAGTAAAATGAAGTAATGATGTGAACTCTAGATAGGGTGACTTGTAAGGTTGGCTTAGTCTAGGTCGGGGTATGTGACTCTACCTAGGCATTGCACTAGTTGGCTTTGAGGGAAGTCCTAGAAGATGTCCTTATGATATAATAATCTTATAAAATATATATTACGCTGATGTTGACTTTACATGTTGATGATCCTATATGATGTTAGTTTCATTTATGAACATGCTATTTGTCTATATTGCTAAATATGGTAATGGTTATTATTGATGCTATGTTATGATGAGTTAGGCATTACTTGTGATCCTTTGTTTGTTTTACTTGGTTGAGTAAGGTTATGGGGCTTTGCTTGGTCATTGCACTTGTAGGCTAAATGGTGGGTTATGAGTAAGGGCCTTGCTTAAATTATGATGTTATTAACTCTTGTATAAGTTTATTTGACTATTACTTTTGATGTTTGTCTTGTGTTGTACATGAGTTTGACTTATGGATTATGTGATTAATGGCTTATATGGTTTATTTATTGTGCATAAGACTTTTCAAAGTACTTTAGCATTGTTTTTTATTAAATCTCCTCTTTAGCATGATTTCACTTGATCTATGTTCATATACCCATACTTAGTACAAGTGTGTACTAAACATGTTTGATGTTTACTACAAATGTAGGATTCATCCATTGATGTTAGAGAAGGAATTAAAGACAACTTGGATTCTTATCTTCCATGTTCGGTAGGTCCTCCCTTTCTAAGGACGATGTCATTATCTACCTATTAGATGTTGTTTAGTCTTAAAAGACACTTTGTTCATTCTCTTTCATTTTGGTACTATATTTGTAAAGCCTATATGTGGCTATAATTGTTGATGTAAGTGTTATGCCCAAATTGTGATACTCTTATCTAGATGGTTTAATATGAGACAATGTTATAGACTTCTTATGAGACTCTCTTATACTATGTATGTTCGATAAAAGTGGAAGACTATGTAATCTTCTTATACGAAGGGTCTATGTATACTCGATATAAGTATATATTATGTGTATGTAGAGGTCTATGTAAACCTCAATGTAGAATAAAAAGTTTTAAATTTTCCGCATTTTTAACCTATGAAAATGATGTATTCTAAAAGGCCAGTCTTAGTCCTTAAAGAGGACAAAAACTCCGGTTACGTCTAGTGGGTGCTCCCCGGATGTGATAGTAAGTCCTTGATGTTCTTAAAAGAGTTTAGTGTCATTTGAGGACGAATGTTGTCCCAAGTGGGGGAGAAAGTAATACCCTAAAATGAACTAGAGCTTCGTGAATGTTTCCTGAGTTATTTTTGTGTTAATATGAGTTACATTGATTTTCTTAAGTGTGTGAAGTTTGGTGACATTTGGAGGTCAAACGTCCAAGAACGTCCATGACGTTCGGAAGGTTTGTCTTAGAAAGTGCTCATGTGTTTTGATGTGTTTTTACTGAGATTTACGTGTTCTTTTTAATCAAAATTAATGTGGTATGTTAATAAGACCTATAAGACTATGTTTAGGGATGTAACATCCGGGTACGACCCCATCTAGGACCCACGAAGGGCCTTAGAGAAGGGCCCAAGACTTAGACCCGAAACTGCCTGGGCAGTGTCCATCAAGGAACCATTCGATGGCTAGTTGACCAATCGACGGATTATCGACTTGGTCAGTAGATTGGACCTGCAGGTCTTCAGGTTTTGAGGATTGCATACCCAACCAAAGAACACTCACCAACGGGGCGTCGTTTGACAAACGGTCCGTTTGTTGGGAGTCGTTGATGCTGCTTGTGAAAAACTGCATTTTTCTGTTTTGGCTTGGGGTGTTTGGTAAATTCACCCCAAGTCTTTTATGAACCTAGGAAGTTACTTTTAGGGTCTTTTAGGTATATTAAGATGTTTTAAACTGTAAGACCTAATTTTAGACTTCATATTCCTAAAACCCAAAACCCTCTCACAAGAAAGACTCTCTCTAAAACTCCATAGAAGCTAAAACTCAAGAAAGAGCTGGGGGGGGGGGGGCTGTTGGTGGACGTTTCTTCATCAAAATTTAGTGGGTTTTCTTTTATTTGAGGTATGGTAGTCATCCTTGAACCCTTTTCAATTCAACGAGTCATTTATAAAAGATTTCAATAAGGGTTTCAAACTCTACTTCCTTCTATCTTTGGTTCTAAGCATGGGTCTTCATATATATATATATATATATATATATATATATATATATGTATATATATCTTGTGTATTTTTTTTTAATGATTCAAATATGTTATTTCTAGCATTAATTGATGATTTTAATGTCAAAACCCTAATGACTCATGCTTATTCATATTATCCAACTTCTAGCTTGAAAAACGGGTTAAATGAATGTGATTATGTAGTGTTTAAACTTTGGTTTCCTTATATTGATATTATGGTTTAGCGACTGCCCTAAGGGATATTTTATGATGAATTGTTCAATAAATTGTAAATAGGTGTGAAAGCATTGAAATAAAGGGTAAGTTGGTCTCATTATTAACTCTTATTATGAATTGCTCTTGAGTGGTATGGTCCACCTTCTTGGTGGCGGTGTTTACTTGATGTATTTTGATATATTTCCTATGTATTGTGAGTATGGCTTTGAAGTACTAATGTGTGAAATAAAGTGATAAGATTGATGGTTCTTGATATGTATTATGAAGCTTGAGTTGTATGTCTTGCTTAGATTATGCCTAAATGAAGTGTATATGTTGAGCATGCTAGTGTATAAGAAATGATGAATGAAGGTGTAAGTTTGTTTAGGAGCTAATGTTGTGAAAGTTATGATTTATGTGAAAGGTGTGCTCACATGTACACACACTCACACGTTGAATGAATGAATGAATGAATTTAAAGAATGATAATAAAAAGGGGAGTTTTGGGGTGAGCACTCATTGTGAGTAGAGATAAAGTGTTTAGTAGCAACCTCACTACATCCCAAGAGCTTTCTAATGTAAGTTTGATGATGGATACCCATTGTGATTAGATATGTAGTGTCCAAAAGTCATCCTTGACCTTTTGTAATGAATGTCTAAGACTCCATGTGGGAGTTATGCTTAGCACCGAGAGGATTTGAAGAAGGGGTGGGTGCACATTGTAGGTAGAGATGTTGTACCTAATGTACCTCTTGAGATGAGTACTCATTGTTAGTAGAGAGTGAGTCACTTAGTAGCAATCTTCTTATCCCTTAACTATGCGCCCTCATAGGTGTAGCTATTGGAAAAGCCATGTAAAAGCTAAAGAGAAATACCCCACCCTAGGCAAGTGGGGAACCCTCCTCCGATAAGGGTAGTATCAGGATTCCATGTCTATCTCTCATGGTCTATGTCTGCTAATGATATTCCGCCAGAAAAGAATCAAATAAATACGTCTTAAAAGAACGTACTACTCAGGGTAGGTGGTGGTATAGGAAGCTATCTATCCATCGCACTAAGATTAACTTCCGAAAGGGGAGTCTTGGTGTGTTTTATATGAAGTCTATGAACTAAGTCTCCTAAAAGAACGTACTACTTAGGGTAGGTGGTGGTATGGGACACTATCTATCCATTGCACTAAGTAGACCTTCTGAAAGGGGAGTTTTGGTGTGTTCTATATGAAGTAAATGAATGAGTTATCATGTGTTATGAATGAATTTAGATGAATTAGAGTCTAATGTTAAAAGAAGCAAGTTAAAGCAAAAGTTTCACATAATGAATGTCAAGGAGGATACATGTAGTATACTTAGTCCAAGAGAATCCTCAAGGATCACTAAGTGGGATTGGTAGAATGGGATTCTACTCTCACATTGAACTTAGTGTAAGTTACCAAGTCTTTTTAGAGTGGGGCACTATGTGAAGTCTGTAAGTATGAATGTTCTTCTAATGTGTAGCCATGAGTGTGGACTTGTTTTCCCGGGCGAGGTAAGCCTATGGTTGGTAGTCTTAGGGATCACCTTGGTGTGTATTGAAGGTGGTGTATGGGCATTTCCTTCATGTATCACCTTAGTGAATCTTAGGATAACTTTATTAGGGAAACCTCAAAGGGAATAATTAAATTCATTACGCTTGGGATAAGATGTTCACTATAATCTTCACTGCTTCTCAGTAAAGTTTAGCTTGATTCACTGTAAAGTTACTTTTGGTTCTAAAATTGTAAGAGTTCTATTTTATGTGGTTAATGGTGATTATTATACTATTTAAACTCTAAATTCATGAAGGTTTTACTTATTTGACATGAAAGCTTATTACTAAAATTTCCCTTTTTACATGTTTTTGCATATGTCATACTTAGTACATTGTCTTGTACTAACCCCACACTTTTCTATACTTAATAAGTATAGGTTGGAGGCTTTTGAAGACTAGGAGGCAAAGCTTGGGAATCTAGTCTCTCAAGACAAAGTATGTCCTCATATATCCGAGGGCATAGTTGTATTTTCTTAGTTTCTATCTTTAAGACTTAATAAGTATTTCGTTCAAATGTAAAGGGCCGTGTACCTCAGATTATTTATGTTATGTCTTTAAGTTGGCTTGTGAAGACGAGATAATTGCTAGCTTTTATGAAAGATGTTCCTTTTATTATTTTATTCGTGAAAAGTTTTAAATTCCGCACTACTTTTCATGTCTTATGTAATGAATGATAGCTAAGGCTTGTACAAGACCTCCGAAAGGTCAAGTACGCAATTTTGCTGACCTATGGGTGCTCCCTTCTTCTACGGGGTACTTTTTGATCGTTACAATTATTATATGGAAATGGGATTTTTATAAATTTCATGTAGCTCATGTTGTTGTGCATCCTTATATGATAAATGTGCAATTGGATTTTCATGAGATAGCTTAATGAGCATGCTTGATGTCACTTATAATGTGTGGTCTGTTGACCCCACAAAGAGAAGTTGAGTTTTCTTTAATTAAGAAAGTTGAGTCTCTTTGAAAATGTGTGGCTTTTGGGATTCAGGAAGTGTTACTATAGGCTCACTCTTGAGGAGTCATGGGTTGCCTAGCATATGTCTTTAGGTGTGCCTATGAATTGTAATATATTTTGCTAAATAATGTATGTTTATGAAAGATAGTGATGTGCTAGAAATTGAAGGCTATAAATTTACTTCCTAATGTTGTGAAGTGCATGGTGTGACCTACCATGTTTACTTCATAAGGAATGAAGTATAATCATAATGTTGTTTGGAGTAAAGAAATCCTCCTTAATATGAATAAACCTTTATGCATTGCTTTTATGTGAACTCTATGATGCATGTGTATATGTTGTGACTAGGAGAAGGTAGTTCCTCCTTCAACAAAGCTAAACATGGTAATTTCATATATGACCGTGATGGTGTTATGTCTAGACTATAAGTAGGTAGTTAATCTATATTATTCATGATTTTTATGCAACTAAATGAATTGTTCAAATTTCACATGAGTTGAAGTGTGGATTATGCCTAAGTGTGCAATTGAAATACATAGTATGTTTAGCCTTGTGATGAAATAATGAGCATGCCTAACGTTGGAAATGGTAGTTCCTCCAAATGTCAATTAATATGAAGGAATATGTATGCATGGAAACAATTATAGAAGTAGGCCATGTTTGATTATGTGGTTTTAGTTGCATAACTGTATAAAGTAGGTGTTCCTTGTAAGTTTGGTACATTGACTATTATTTGATAACATGTTGAGTTTTGTGAGCTTCTATATGGGTCATTGAGTCCTTAAAAGTGTTTAAATATTTCAAGTGTCATTCGAGGACGAATGTTCCCAAGTGGGGGATATTGTCAATAACCACAAAATGAACTAAGGTATCTAGAGCCTCACATGTATATAAAAAGGTTAATAATATATTAATAATGTGTGTTATAGAATCTAAAGTTGAGTTGAAGTGGTTTGGAGGTAAAACCTCTAATAACGTCCGAGACGTTCCAAAGTTAGCCCTTGGATGTGCTTTTGTGTTCAAGTGTGCCTTTGCATGTTTTTCGTGTGAGTTTGAGTTCAAATTGATGGGGTGGGGGTGGGGGTTCCTAACTGGTATACGGAGTTTTTAGGTTCTAAACGTCCGGTCACGACTCCCCAAGGACCACCCAAAGGGTACTTGAGGAGGACCAAAAAGCAGGCAGCAAACTGCCTTGCCATTGTTCAAACCACGCCTGCCAGATGATGGATCGTTCATGGATCGATGCGCCGTATACTGGGGTGTTGATCAACACTCAGACATGTGATCTCAGCCCCAAAGATGGGAGCCTCAGTCCAAAACAACGGAGCCCCAGGATGGCTCGTCGACCAGATGACGGCCCATTCCTTGCCCTCATTGTTTGGTGCCTGCAATCTGCTGCAACGTGCTTTCCACTAAAGGGGTCAATGGAAAACTCACCCTACTTCCTAATTAATACATTGATGGTTATTTTAGGTATTTCAAGTCACATTATAAGCCATTATTCCAAAATAGAACTGTTCCAAATCAAACCTGCTTTCCCAAATATGAAAACCTCAAAACCTCCATTGTGGATCAAGCTCAAGAACAAGATACGAGATGGATTTAAATGTTTTATTCTCCTATATTTAGTGGGATTTTTTAATATTGAGGTATGTTAAGCCTTCATACTTAGATAACCATTCATCTAAAGAGTTCTTTCAAAGGTTTTTCAATGTGAATCTTAAGTCAAAATCCTATCTTTCAATCTAGTCATGGATTCATTCTCAAATTGATTTCAAAATTATTCTAATGACAAATATATGATTAGATACTGATTTTATGATCAATTTCAATACCATTTATGAGGAACCCATGGTCCTCCTAATTTCTTAAAGTTACCCTATAATGTGGGTCTTGTGATCTTCATTTCATTTTTATAAAATTGTGATTAGATTGTATTGAATTGCTTATTGCTATTAATATCTATATCAATTGAATACGGATATTAGAGGAATTATTAATGATGATCATAGCTAGTAGAGTTGGTAAGTTGACCTATTTCCTATAATTAGCTTAGAGTGTATATTGAATTGTGTTGTTTGGTATGGTCCACTTATGGTAGCGGTGTTTACATTCTTATACATCTTTATGTGTAATGATCATGAAATTTAAGGCATTAGATGAAATATGAATTGATATAAGTGTTTCATGTTTACGAAGTTTCTGGGTGTAACCCTTGATTCTAGTATCACGTTCAAAGTTAATTGATGATATGTGAAGATATATGTATAGACTTCCACACTAATAATATGATCTAGCTATGTGGATGATATTGTATGTATGTGTATGATCATGTAAGGGTTAGGTGTGGCCTATATGGCTAATAATGATGAATACTCTTGTAGCATGACCCTTACCTCTATGAACCTTATATGAATGTGTAATCTTCTGCATGTTTAGGAGTCTTCTATTCTAATATTGAGTATGCTCTTGTCTACTATGATGTAATGTGGGTGTGTGATCTAGTTCCTTAAATGTGTTGTTATGAGTTGGTCATAACTTGAGGGATACATTGTATTTGTGTTGTGATCCTTTGATGGGTGATAGCCTAAGTAACTAACTTGTTGATCTTATGTGACCATGACGACCAATATGAACACACACAAACAATTAAAAACTCAAGGACCCTTTGGGTGGTTCTTGGGTAGTCGTACCCGTACATTTTGGCCCTAAACATGTTCACCCTCCCCCATTAATTTGGACAACAAACAACACGCAAAACATGCCAAACCACACTAGCACACACAAAGGCTAACTTCCGGATGTTTTCGTTGTTCATTGATGTTTGATTTCAAGCTCTTCAAACTTACTTCGAATGCTAATATTCTTTATTTTAACACTTTGTTAACTCATAAAAAAACATTATATACTCTAATTTAACCTAGTCCATTTTGAGGGTTGTAACAATCTCCCCAACATTGACAACATTCGTATTTGAATGACACTTCGAACAGTTTCAACACTTACAAGAATAAAGACTCAAGAGACTAGCAGCTTATAACCATACCACATCATATACAATACATATAATTAGAAGGAAAATCAATTCCACATAATCCAAGAGACTGAAACACAACAAGAAAGTACGAGCAAAATCTACAACTCATTATGCAATAAGACTCCACATTTCTCATTTTACATAGGGGGAACTTCCTTCTCCACATATTATCATGCTTATCTACAACATCTCTAAGCACATGGATGCCAACTTCTCATAAAATACAATTATACAACATTTTAAAAAAGTTGACTGTTAAGCATGCTTAGAAGTTCACTCATGCAACATTTTAAGAAATTCCCTATAGAGACATGACAATATGAGAGACAAAATCATTTAAGCTAATTTTACCATATAAATATACCTTATTAAAAATGTACAATTCAAGGAGGTCAATGAAATTCATTTTTATTTAGACTCCTAAAAACATTCAACGTGCTACTATAAAGATCGAACTCTCAAGCTTGAATAGAATAGAAGAGAAAAGACAAAAATCTACAACCCAACTATTCATCATACTGCCCCACTTAGAAGGAACCCAACATCTCAATAACAAAAGGGAACACTATAACTTACCGGTACCTTCATCCGGATTTGCTTTAGCTTGGAGGTGATAAAAGAGGTTCTTCTTTGGTGCACCAACATCCTGGCCATTAGGAGGAGATTGCTTGGGCTCTATTCCTCTAGCCACAATAGTAAGACAATCCCTCACCTTTGCGATCATCCTTTCCAAAACCAAAGCACCCACTAGTATCGGCTAAACACTTCCCATAGTGTTTCTTCCCACAATTAGATCAAGTAGGTTTATCAAGTTGAGAAACACCACCTCTCTCATATTTGTATTTAGGAGCACAAGAAACATCTTGATTTGGATCCATCTTCTTAAACCTAGGTTTACCTTGTTCATCGATTCTTCCCCTCTTAGCATTTGTCCCTGTCCTCCCAAGTTTAGACTCTTCAATGGTTTAAGCATACACCATAACCCTAGATAGGGTCATGTCATCATGGAGAATAGTCCTACAACACTCTTCCTTTGCAAGATAGAAAACACCACTAAAGAACCTACTCATCCGCCCGAGGATGGAGAATACATTGAAATAGGGTAAACTTCAAAGAATACTCCTCGACACTAATGTTACATTGCCTAAGGTTTATAAACTCCTCAACCTTAACCTCCCTCTTCTCACAGGGAAACTTTCCTTGTAAGAATGCTTTCTTAAACTCTTCCCATTCAATAGGACCCAATTCAAGCGGCCTATTGTTACGACCTAAAGTACCCCCTAGGCATAGCAGGCGTCGTCGTCCTCTATGAGGACAAATATAAGCCTCTTAGCATTCGTCATAGAAAATTATACGTGAAAATTGCAGAAAAATTAAAACTTTTGCTTATATAGCATGGAGGTTTACATAGACCTCTACATAGGAAGCATACATAGGCTTCTCGCAATATATCATAAGAACACATAGGAATTTAGTCTAATACTTTGTCTCATATCGACCATCTAAACTAAGTCAAAACATTCGGGCAAAGCCCTTATACAAATCCATAGTTGCCACATAAGGCTTACATCAATATCTTAAACAATAGGAAAGAAACGAATGTCTACTTGACAATACAAGTACTACTAAGATAGAGTGTGTGGTAGCATCCTCGAATAAAAGGGCATACCAAAACTTGGAGAGTCTAGTCCAAGCCTTCTTGCTTTAGCCTCAATGATACCTCAACGGTCCTAACCTACAATGCTTGGGGGGAAAAGGGAAGAAATATGGGTTAGTAAAAACCACATGTACTAAGTATGTTCCTATGAATAAAAATCGTTAATGCATGATAAAAGACACAATTTAGTCAAAACTATACACAATGATCAACAATTCAATATACACAAATATGGAATATAATAATTATATCATCATATAAATAACTCAAGCAACACTTGTGCAATGCCCAGAATAAAGCCCCATAACCATATTCAAAGCTAAGTATCACATTAAGCAACCAATTTCATACTTGCAACAAATTCTCATATATAACATACTTCCAATATCAAGTCTAATCATAGCTTATAAACATAATCATAACCATAATAAGAATCATAATAAAACACTACTAGAACCATCCTATAGGATCCCACATGTGCAATGTGTAACAGAAGTCTCATACCCTCCCTCACACTATGTAGCAACCTTTAAGACAACCCTAATAGAAGTTCACATACATAACTTGTTCATGCCTTTACTTTAGGTAAATAAGTACCATAACCGACATGAGACCATGTGAGCTACATAGAATTTGGTATTCTATCCCCGCAGCGAAAAGAGAGCGTTAACACTTGCCTAAGATGCAGCCATTCGCACATAGCTATTCTAGGTGGATCCACTAAGCTAGATTCCTATGCGGGCACATAGTTAAGGGACAAGGATATTGTTTCTAGAAACCTAGACTAACTAAGCGTGAAGGTTTCCATCTCATGAGACAACACATATCTTGGAAATCCACACTACTAGTCGTGAAGAAACCCATGTGGTATATCAGACTTACTAACGTGAGACTTCCATCTCATTTACACGCCCTTTTGGTGCTAAGAAATTATTCCCTTTAGTAATCATCATATAACATCATAAAATTCCACATTAGTCTCTTTTAGACCTTTAAGTAAACATCTTATCATAATAGTTCATAGGTGATCACAAGTGAGAACTATCCTTTCACTTTAGACACAATATTATAATAATCAGAGACTACAATCAATCATATAATGATCACATAATGACATAATTTCATACTTCATATACAATTCATAGATCTTGGGTTAGGGATGAGGAATCCTTGTCACCAACATCACAACACTACAAATATCTATAGCATCATCATCACAAAAGTAGATTTCACCTTGCATAATTGAGACCAAAGGAGAATCAAGATCATACCTCATTACCCTTCGTGGTACTTCATACTTCAATAACCAAGAATTCACAACAAATGTATGAAATAGGGCACTTCATGAAGTATTAACATAACTAAAATCAAAGTAAACAAGTGACATGTTCATCACCCTCAACAATTCAACTTAATCAATCCAAGAAATTAGGTATTTGGGGAAAAGACATGGGTCACAGGAAAACTTATATAAATTCATAAATTGACCATCAATTCATACTTAAACAACATTAAATCGTCATAGTTCATCACAATTAACTAACAATTTTGTTTTAGAAAGGAGACCCATGTTAGGAGAAAAACCCTTGTTTTTGGGGGATTTATAAATCATCTTTTGAAGGACCTCTTGGGGAAAGGATTGCCAAGAGTGAAAGAAACCATACCTTATATATGATAAATCCACTAAATTGACTTGGAAATCTTGAAGTCTTGCTCTTCTCCTTGGAACTCTTTTGGTCTTCAATGGATTTTTGGAGGAAGGGAGAATTTGGGAGAGAGAGATTTTTGATTTCATCTCGTGGGACTTGATTTGAGTGATAAAATTGACCTAAAACTGACCCTAATACATTATATAGTCACGCATTAAATTACCCAAAAGACCCCTCACTTAAATGGGTTTATTTGTGAAGTCAAAATACCCAAAATACGACTATTTACGAATCTGGGAAGTGGCTCTGCGTCGCGGGGCCAACACACACTTTTTACTTGGAAAATGAAAATTGAACCAGTGAGATCCGTGTGGGTTGCACATTGCGCTGAAGCCCACTGAATCCTGACTTACGCCGGCTGCTTTGGCAGGCTTCCTTTCCATTTTGGGGTCCTTCCCAAGGACCCTTCCGGTTGTCCTTGTGGTGTCGTTATCAGAAGTGTAGACTCTCTATTCTACATTATACCTATCCAAAGTCTTTTTACAAGTTTTAGACTTCATTTGACCCTCCGAAACCTTCCCCAAACATAGGGACGTCAACTAGTTAAATTTTGCTAGTTTCAGGACGTTAAGGCCTTTCTTTAATGCTATGGCTCCGAAACTTCTCAAACAAGTTATTTACACTTATATAGACCTAAAATCAATATTACTTGACATTTTAGTCTCTAGTATAGGTCATGGAAATTTCCTGGTGTGTCAATACTCCCCCCCTTAGGAACGTTCGTCCCCGAATGACACTCTAAACCTTTTTATAGGGAGAAAGACTCAAGACTAGCAGCCAACCAACCAACAATATCATAATGAGTCACATATCATAGGAGGAAATTTCAACTCCTTTAAACACATAAACATGGCATCAACAATTATGAACTTACTCCACACATACTTAGAACAAAAGCTCAACTTTTCGTATCACATAAGGAGGTACTACCTTCTCCATTTCAATATTATCTCAATATGAAAATTAGAAGTTCACATGTTTATTTCTTATCAAAACAATATCAATTACGCCATTATGATCTTCCATGAAAACTTATAGCACACAACACACTCAAGTGAAAAAAATAATAATAAACATATTTCATGGAAAGACAAGAACTCAAATTAGGCATGAATTTCTACTATAATATGCACATATGTATAAAAACATGATAAGTTCAACATTATTCATAATAGTCATATAAGAAATTTACTAACCTTAATCTTTGCTAGGAGTAAGGGGGGAAAAATGAGGATAGCGGGTCTTCATGTCGGCCTCGGCCTCCCATGTTGCACCCTACACAAGGTGGTTCCTCCATAGAACCTTTACGGAGGCAACCTCTTTATTCCTCAATTTCTTAACTTGGCGATCCAAGATCTCAACCGGGACCTCCTCATATGAAAGGTCCTTTTTTACCCCCAAACCTTCTAGAGGAAGAATGGACACCGGATCGCCTATACATTTCTTAAGCATAGATACATGGAATACCGGATGAATCATGGACAACTCATTCGGCAATTTCAACTCATAGGAAACACTCCCGACTCTCTTCAAAATATCATACGGACCCATATAATGGGGACTAAGTTTCTACTTCTTTCCAAACCTCATACTCCCTTTCATGGGTGAAATTTTCAAATAGACCCAATCTCCTACTTGAAATTCAAGGTCCCTTTTTCTATTGTCGGCATAAGATTTTCGTTGGCTTTGAGCCACTTTTAGTCTCTCTCTTATAAACCGAACCTTCTTGAGAACTTCATAAACCAAGTAGGGCAAACTCACCTACCTCATACCACCAAACTGGAGATCTACACCTCCTCCCATAAAGTGCCTCAAAGGGTGCCATGGAGATAGTAGAGTGGTAGCTCTTGTTGAGGAGAATTCTGTCAAAGGTAGGTGGTCATCCCAATTACATTTGAAGTCGATGACGCAAGACCTCAACATATCTTCAAGGGTTTGAATGGTGTGTTTCGCTTGACCATCCGTCTTGGGATGAAAAGCGGTACTAAGTTTCACCTTCGTACCAATCCCACTTTGGAAAGCTTTCAAAAAATGGGAGGTAAATTGAGTACCTCTATCCGAAATGATGGACAAAGGGGATCCATGTAATCTCACTATTTCTTTGAGGTATAATTTGGCATAATGTTCCGCCGAATATGTGACTTTGACGGGAAGAAAATGTGCGGACTTGGTAAACCTATCCACAATGACCCATATCGAGTCATGTTTCCTTCGAGTACGTGGCTGCCCAACTATGAAATCCATGTTAATATTCTCCCACTTCCATGTGGGAATGTCTATATTTTGATCCAAGCCACTAGGAATTTGGTGCTCCACTTATACTTGTTGGCAATTCGGACACTTAGCGACAAAATCCGCTATGTCTCTATTCATACCATTCCACGAAGATGTTTCTCGTAAGTTGTGGTACATCTTTGTGGCACCAGGGTGAATGGAATATAGGGAGCCATGAGCCTTTTCCATGATCAATTACCTTAACCCATCAACATCGGGTACACACAATCTTCCTTGGTGCCTAAGCACCCCATTTTCCCCTTGAGAGAAGGACTCATTAGCTTTACTAGGGACCATTTTCTTTAACTCCATCAATAGAGGAACAAGGTGTTGCTTGGATTTCACCCCAACCACTTGAGACGACTCGAAGTTATGGCGAACCATGACACCACCCTTTAGAAAATCTTCTAATCGGACTTCCAACCGGTCCAACCGGTCCAACCTATGAACCTCTTTTACTAGCTCTTTCTTATCCTCTTCAACATGCGTCAAACTACCCATGGATACTCGACTCAAAGCATCCACCCCCACATTAGATTTCTCGGGATGGTAAAAGACACTCATATCATAATCTTTTAAAAGCTCTAACCATCTTCTTTGGCGTAAATTCAAGTCTTTTGGGGTGAATACATATTCTAGACTATTATGATCCTTGAACACGTCAATATGCACCCCATATAGATAGTGTTTCCAAATCTTTAAAGCAAATATCACGGCCACATGTTCAAGGTCGTGAGTTGGATAATTCTTCTCATGTGACTTGAGTTGTCTAGTGGAATATGCTATGACTTTGACATGCTGCATAAGCACACATCCTAGACCCACTTCGGGAGGCATCACAATAAATCACAAAACCTTCGGTACACTACGGTAAAGTTAATACCGGATCGGAGGTGAGTCTATGTTTGAATAATTGGAAACTCTTTTCACACGATTCCGACCATTCGAATTTGGACTTCTTTTGGGTTAAAGCCGTTAATGGAGATGTGATAGATGAAAATCCCTCAAAAGACCTACGATAGTAGCCGACCAACCCTAGAAAACCTCGAATATCAATAGGACTCAAAGGTCTAGGCCAACTTTTGACCACTTCCGTCTTTCTCGGATCGACCTCAACCCCTTCACTAGAGACAATGTGACCAAGAAAAGCCATCGACCTCAACCAAAAGTCACACTTACTAAAGTTAGAAAAAAGTTGGTTATCTTTGAGAACTTGCAAAACTATTCTCAAATAATGCATATGATCATCCTCACTCATTGAGTATATCAAAATATAGTCAATAAAGACAATCACGAACGAATCAATATACTTTCTAAAAACACGATTCATGATGTCCATGAAATCCACTGGGGTATTGGTTAGGCCAAATGACATAACAAGGAATTCAAATGACCATATCTTGTTCGAAATGTCATTTTTGGATTATCAACCTCCCTCACCCTAAGTTGGTGATAGCCCGCTCTTAAGTCAATCTTTGAAAAGTAGCTAGCTCCTTGGAGTTCATCAAAGAAGTCATGAATCCTAGGGAGCGGGTACTTATTCTTTATAGTGACTTTGTTCAATTGGCGATAATTGATACACATTCTGAAAGACCCATCCTTCTTCTTTACGAATAATATCGGGCCACCCCATGGAGATATGCTTGGTTAATAAAACCCTTATCTAGCAAATGTTTGAGTTAAGCCTTTAGTTCTTTCAACTCGGGCGGGGCCATATGATAAGGAGAGATTGAAATAGGTTGTGTATCTGGTAATAGATATATACCCAAGTCAATCTCCCGGAGGAATTCCGGGAAGATCATCGAGGAAGACTTCCATAAACTCCCTCACCACGAGTACCGACTCTATGGGAGGGACCTCGGATTCAAGATTTGTGACTCTTACTATGTGATAGAGACAACTCTTTGCAATCAACTTGTAATCTTTTAGACACGAAATGATCTTACCCCTAGGATTTGAGTTTCCTCCCTTCCACTCAAAAACTATTTCATTCGGCCCTAGAATCCTCAAAGATAGTAGGAGCATGCTTTGATAGTTAAGTGAATTTGAGGCTATACTCTTTCACGCTCATATACACTTGACGAAGGTTGATGAATTCTTGCATTTTCCTCTCCCTTAGTTCCAAGGGAAAGAACCTATCAAGGAAAGCCGTTTTGAAATCTCCCCAAGAAATCCGACCTTCTATAATCATCCTCTCATACTTTTATTGCTCATACCACACTTGAGCCAAATCTTTGTGTTGGTAGGCGGTTAGTTCCACCTTTTCTTGAGAAGAAACACTCTTAGCATCAAGAACCTTGAACACTTCATTAATGAACCCTTGTGGATCATCCTCCATGTCACGACCGGAATCTAGACTCCAGACGAGACCGGCGTTGTTGACCTCTCAGAGGTCGCAGACAAGCCTACTTACGTCATTCTTACTTTACATATATTAATTTTAGCGGAAAATTTGAAACTTTTTGTTTCTAAACATTACTTACTAAACACTTCTAATACACTCGTAATTCGTTCAACATCAACCATCTAAACATTAAGAGATAATCAAATGAAATAAATAGTTCAATAACATAATCGTATAATTGCCAAAATGGCACCCATACATAGTCTGAATAAAATAAGAAAGAAACGCTAGTGGAACATGCTCCACTAGCTCAACTCCTAAACTAAGCTAGAACATAAACAGTAGCATCCTCGAAAGCATGAGGACCTACTAAAACCGGATGAATGCTGGACGTTCGGATAACTGCAGCGATGATCCTGTAGCTCTACCGTCCACCTGTGCCTGCACCTAAAATAGTAGAGTGTTTATAGGGTTAGTACACACTTGTACTAAGTATGGGTATATGCAAGCACACACCAAGGACATGCATGAGAAAGAATAGCTCTTTCCTAACAACATAATTTTTGGAAGTCAAGTCAGTGGACTTGCCAAATTGAGATTAGGAATGTTTCCTAATTTGGATTAGGAAAGTAAATGATCTTTCCAAATTTGGATTAGGAAAGTCAGTGAGCTTTCCAAATTTGGAATAGAAAAGTTATGCCATGAGAATAACATACATAATCATACTTTTCACATTTGCACACAGCACATAACATTTACACATAGCACATACTTCGTTCATATCATTCATTCATATGCCATGAAACCTTGGAATCATGGACTTGACATTAAGACATCCCAGAAATGAAGGCTCAACATATGGGACCTCAACTGGGAGTCTTCGTTAGCAAACACAGAGTCTGCTTCATTCATTCATACTTACTTCATTTCATTTCGTTCATAGTCCAGTGTAACCACCGGTTATACCTAGGATGTAGTATAAGACTTTCATTAGGTTCGTTGTGCAATGACCAAGAATGACCTAATGTCATTGCTTGAATCTAACTCACCTTTTGATTATCCTATCCTAACACCTTTGGTATTCATTCATTTCATTATGTGCATCATTTGAGGCTGGCCTCATTCATTCATTGGGAACTTTAACTTTAACCGACATAGATCATGTGAGCATCATGAAATCCAGTGTCTCTCCCACACCAAAAAGAGGTGGAATCACCGGCCAAAGTGATCCAATAACATGCTAGCGTACATGGGAATTTAACCCCGCCAGATCCCTATATTGGCAGTATAGGTTCAAAGACTAGGAGATATAAGGAGACCCATACCCGGCATGCCGGACAGTCTCATCTCATGAGAGTTACGTGAACCTCCGCCCTTCCTGAAAGAAGGCATCACCTCTCATAGCTAGTCTATCGGTGCTCAGTATAAAGTCCCATTACATTCATCTCATACGTCATGGAAGCTGGATTCTAGTATCATCATAGCTCATTAGATGATTTCTCATCTCATCATTCGTATTGAGTGTGTTAAGCTCAATACTCTCATTAGAGTGTTCATAGAGACTGGTCTCTTCATTATCTTACACTCTCATAGGTGAGTACGTATTGGTAACATTTACTTAGGCTCATTTGAGATTGATCTCATCATTTACATTAGCCTCTTATCATGTTGTCACCACATTCATCATCATTAGCATCTTTGCTTTTCATAGTTATTCACCTCTTATTACGTGAATGTTCATTTCATCATATGCCAATGCACTTGGCCATTTGGTGTGTTTCACACCCTTACTTAACCCTTCTAGGGTTTCATTATTTCATTGTTCATTTCATCATATGCCAATGCACTTGGCCATTTGGTGTATTTACACTCATACTTAACCCTTCTAGGGTTCATCATTTCATTTCATACATCTTAGGTTCACTTACTTTTGAACGTATGTTAGACTTATGTGTCTATACATACAAGCCATGAGGCTTCATTCGTAGTTCGTTAAGTGATTCTTACATTCCTAAGATTACGTAGTACAAGACTTATGTATCTTGTATTTATGCCAAGATCTTGAATTTGATCTAAGTGGGTGGCATTATTCTTGGACGTTTGTTCACCTATGACTTATGTATCAATACGGAAGTTTGGGCAAGGAAACCCAAGTCTTGAATCAATTGAATGTCATCTACATCTTTAATGGATTTCATTCTAATATTCATAACATTTTAACTCTAAGTCAAATCACAATATTTACATTAAAGGCTTACTTTTCTAATTAAAATCTCTCTTGCATTGGCCGATGGGTTGTGGGTTCAAGCCCCCACAACCCCATTTCGTTTTTCTTTTATTAATTTCGGCCTATGGGAGACTTTGGGACCCGGGGCCGAGTCCCCTCAGCCACACTACAATTCTCCTTTATTTTCCTTTCCCTTCCATTCGCTTAAGGCTGAGAGGTTGTGGGTTTGAACCCCCACAACCTCTTTATTTTATTCTTCTTTTTGAAAGTTGACTTATTTGAGTTGACTATGAGGTTGTGGGGTCGAATCCCCACAGCCTCATTTCATTTGTATTTTTTTTTTACTCCTCTCATCCGCATAGAGGTCGTGGGTTCGAATCCCATGCCTCTCAAAAGTTTTCTTTATTTTTCCTTTTACTTGGTTTCTAACCGAGAGGGTGTGGGTTCGAATCCCACCCCTCTCATTTCTTATTTTCTTTTTCTTCACACTTAGTTCCCAGCCAAGGCAGGTTCTAATCCCCCTCACCACACGAATTTTCTTCTTCTTTAATTAAACTTTTCTTTCAATTTTAAAGGGGTGAGGTCTCGGGTTCGACCCTCAATGACCTCACCTAATCTTCCTTATTTTTCTTGGCATTCTAACCATCTTAATTTGGCAGCATATATCAACAAACATGCTGGAAATTCAAAGTAATTTCTTTACTCATTTTTTTTATCTCCTTTTGTTAGTAAATTCGTAGGACAATACATAGTTCATTTGGTACGTTCTTTACCACAATTTTTCACACTTCTTAACCAAAATGTTTGCTTCTAAATTCAGCCACACTTCATATCACATGAACATCACATTTTACATCAATTAGTGTACATAAAACAACAAACAAAACATTAACAAAATTAAGCCTCTAGGCCGAGACTCATCATGCCATACACATTTTCTTTCCTTAATTCGAACACGCACATAGTTGTCTTTTCATGACTTAACGTACATCAAATACATTAACATTCATCACAAATATCACAAAATCCTAAGTCTACCAGCATTCATACCAACCTACATTCGTTGGGAGCTAATGACAGGGACATGCAACAGGGGATACAACCTTAGTTTTTGAACCGAATTTACTGAGTCCTAGGGGTCTCTTGGGAAAGGGACCAAGAGTAAGAAGACCCATACCTTTGTTTTCTTGTTAAATGTCCAGAATGCTGCCCAATAACTCCTCCACAAACCAGTCCAAACACCCACGCTCACACCTCAGCCGACTAGCGTAGTATGCTTTGCTTAACGTTACCGAATTGCTTTCTCTTTTGTGTTTTGCTTGTGAATTCTTCAAGCATGAAGAATTCTTATTTTATTTATGACTTTTTTTCACGTTTGCAGCCAGAGAGAGTGTGAGAAAGAGAGAGAGAAATCGTGCAAGAGAGAGAGTGGGGGAAATGGGAGATAGAAGTCTAGTAAAAGTAGGACTTTGTGGGTATGAATTGATCAACTTATTAATTAATCAATATTAATAAAAAAATCTGATTTCTTTTTCCTAAATCAGCTATTATTAATTATTTATTAAAAACTAAGTTACCACATTAAAAATAAAAGCAAATTAAATCTTGCTTCTAGTGGGGATCGAACCCGGGTGACCCCATTTTGCGAAAATGGGTCACTTCGGGTTGCCCCACCGGAATTTCTTTATTTTTTTAAACATAATTAGTTAAATAATTAATTACTCAGGGTAATTACAATATTACCCTTGGCCTGGAAAAGACCATTTTACCCTTGGACCCTCAAAACTTTAAATTTCTTCTTTTGAGTCCGGTAAAAACTCTTTCGATTAAATCATCGTTTTCGAGAGCCTTACTTGGTTGGTTCCAACCTTTCCAAGCTCAATTAACTCCCCAAGTTAGTTGGCTTGGTCGTAGTAAGGGTTCTGAGGTCTGGTTCTACGCGTATCAGTCTGTGTGGACCTTGGTCTAATTGCACACATTCTTGAAAAACCTAAGTCTTGATCCTATTCATTTTTAGGGTTGTTACATTATCCCCCCCTTAGGAACATTCATCCCCGAATGACACTACTACTTCGTGTTGTAATGCCAGTCAGGTCATAATAAAAGCACTATACATTGTCAATCAATAGCAACAAAGTACGGGGAGGTAAGGAAGCATAGGTATAAGAGTATAAAGTCTAACCTCAAGAGCTGAACAGATGAGGGTAGCGGGATCTTATGTCGGCCTCGGCCTCCCACGTAGAACCCTCAACAAGATGATTCCTCCACAATACCTTCACTGTGGCAATCTCCTTGTATCCTGTATCATCTCTTACATTTCCTCCTGTTCGGACAATCCTTCATAATGTGACCCGGTTTGCCACAACTATAACATCATTAGGGTCCATCATACATTCTCCTACATGCATTATGCCACACTTCCTATTAGGTGGCCTCTCCTGGGCTGTAAAGTCTTACGAACTTCAGAGAGTAATCCCTGACTGATATCGAGCCCTGCTTAAGGTTGATGAATTCCTCAACCTTAGTCTCCTTCATTTATCTGGGAAAGAATTGCTCTAGAGTAGCCATCTTTAAAAGATTCCAAGTAATAGGACCTCCTCCTAAGGCCTTGCTATCCTGTCACACCTTATACCAGGATTGAGCTACATCCTTTATCTGGTAGGATGTCAACTCAGACTTCTTCACATCAATCAAACCCAACAGCCTGAGCTTGTAAAGTGCTAGCTTGGGCCATTTATACCAACGTTGTTCTTACTTCATCATCTGTCAACCCATCTGGGTTAACAGGCATCTCTATTCCAGCAGCTGGATCCTGGGGGAAAACTTGGATTACCCCAGCAGCTGCTCCTCCAATATCTCCGCCTGCTTTTCTCCTTGTATTGATATTTCGGAAACTTCAAGAGTTGATGTTAGACACGCTCATACCACCAAGAAAATCAGACATTAGGAAAAGCACGATAAGATCAGAAGAAGGGAAACTT